>BEGY01000057.1:291335-379988 GCA_002335675.1 Chlamydomonas eustigma | reverse complement strand
CATTCTATGGCACTACACTGCTGACATTCTATGGCACTACACTGCTGACATTCTATGGCACTACAAGCTGACATTCTATGGCACTACACTGCTGACATTCTATGGCACTACACTGCTGAAATTCTATGGCACTACAAGCTGACATTCTATGGCACTACAAGCTGACATTCTATGGCACTACACTGCTGACATTCTATGGCACTACAAGCTGACATTCTATGGCACTACAAGCTGACATTCTATGGCACTACAAGCTGAAATTCTATGGCACTACACTGCTGACATTCTATGGCACTACACGTTACTCTGTGCACAATCAGACATGTGGCCTCGATGAGCGTAAGAAGTGAGTTCTTAAGCAGTAGCCATTGATGCCGAATCAGCTCCAAGCTAGAAAGGCTCTACAGAGCCTCTGTTATTAACAAACTCACCAAACAAGTAATTAGGGAAACTCAGATTGGAAATGGTAGAAGGAAAAGTCAAGTTAGCGGTGTATGCCTGTAAGTGAAATGAGGTCAGGCGCATCAGCATTTAGTGTGATAAAAAAAATTAGAAAGTTATATCTGCTTTAGCTACAGATGTGATGTAAAAATGCAGGGGTGGCTCCCAAAAACAATCCTATCGGAGTTCAGCAAAGTAAAACAAATGCTAACATACAATATGCTGATTTGCATCTCATCAGTACAACAGGTACCTACCCTTCCCTCTAGATCATTGCCGCCACCATACTGATACAGGTACTCGCATGCTCCAGCAACTACTGGGTTAGAGTAGCAGCCATTAGTGTGAGGGCACAAGGTGGTGCATGTAGTACTGTCTTGAGGCACTAAGGTGAAGGGTGGAGTTGCTGTGGCTGGGTCATATATGACCAGAGATGAGGAGGCTCCTTGAATCTGCTTATTGTGGACAGCGATTCATATTTTGAAATATCAGTCTTGAAATGTGAATAATTGCAGATCATATTCCTCCCAAGAATGAAAAGCACTGCAACAACAGACAGTTCACACATGGGACTAAACAAAGGTTTAAATGCAGCCATGCATTTAGTTCATCCATTATGAATCAAACCTGTGAACCAGTACACGCCAGCTGTGAGACACCACTCCCCTGTGAAGAGAGAGAAAATGTTTGAAGGGTTCCTTATCGAAACATAATGTCATCCAAAAAACTCTGAATGGATGGCACAATGCTGTCATTGCTCACCGTATCAACCACAGCATGTACAGTATCTCCATTCAAAATAAGCTGAGCAGCATACTGTAGGCATGAAGAAGTAAGGATATCAGTAACTCAGGCCTTCATCATTGTGCAGGGATGACAAATAAGGGTTTGAGATCCCTTAAGTCAAGTGTGAAGCTTTTCCATGTTTGCAACTGAAAGAGTTCAAACATCCTACATGGTGTCATGAACCTTTAATCCATAGGTACCAACCTGACCCAGTCCTAAAGCGGCAGTGGTTTCAGAGATAGAGGTCGTTAGATGACGGCTCTTGAGTCTATGATATAACCTTTTCCTTGAGGATAGAGGAGTTTCTTTTTTCAAGTGATACAGGCCACCAGCGACAAGTCCACCACCAAAATGAGTCAGAGCTGCAAATGTCGAGGATATCGTGAATTAATTTCAATCATATGACGATAATTTGGAAATCTGAAAATCAGGATCAATTTAGCTGTTTGCCCCTTACCTTCAGGATGAGCGTCCGCTGAGTTGTCTTTTAATTGAAGTAAAATCGTGGTCAACATAATTGCTCCAAGATTGAGGATGCTGAACATTTTCTTTATATTTCACTGATGATTCGTGAGGCGGCAACAATGGCGTCCTCCTGAAAGACCTGTTTGGCAATGACGACCCTTTCTACCTATGGTATATTCTTAAGGTATGCAAATCTTGTTTCCTTCAGTCCTTACGACAACAGCTTCTCTGAGCACACCAGGAAAAGTGTCGTGTGGGCATCTCTAATTCTGATGACAAGATGTGGTAGTTATCAAAAAAGTGTATTGCCAGATGAATTGCGATACTCCGTCTTGCAACAACTTTTAAGGACCTCGTTCATGTAACACTCAGAATTGGCATCAACGACTCTCGAATTTCAAATATTTATAGTCTCAGCAAGAGAGTTTAAATTGCTCTAGGTGATCTCGTGCAATCCAGTATTTACAACTGCAAGGATGTTCCATGAGCTGTTACTAGGAGATCCATACTGTTGTGCAAGCTCATTGAGAGCGGGGTGGGCCGCTGTCACTGTTGTGGCTACTACTCAGCATGCATGTGACTGAACAGTCATATAAATTCTGACCCGTATTGCTCATGTCGTTCTGTCTTGGCTCTTACAGCTGCTACTCCTGTTGCTAACTACAGATGGAGTGCAAGCACTTATCCAACATGAAGAACAACTACATGCACTTACTGTAGTCATGTTTCATACAAACTCGAAAAATCATCTCTTGAATTATGTTGTTACTACAGCATCAAGATTGATGGCTATTTAAAAGTTGATATGCAGTTGTCAATAAATATGCATGAAAGGTGGCCAAGCAGGAGTAACAGCCCCGACCCTAATGTTTATTATGATGTCTAAGTAACTACGTTTTTTGTAGTACGGGTAATCTTTATAAATTGTATCAAGACGAGATTTAGAACGCATCTTTTACAAAGATCAAGAGGTATGTGCAAATCAATTTGTCCAAACTGAGTACCTTCTCAAGTGAGTGTGTGGAAGAATGTTAGGTCTCAGATACTTTTTAAACAGATCTTGCAGAACCTCACATCCTGTGATGATTTCTCACTTAGATACGAATGATTTTATAAATAAAATTGGAGGGTGCACTTGAAAAAAGCTAAGAAGATGAATTTCCAACAAAATGTGTAGTTAGCCACAACCAGCTTGATCTGGTAGTTAGCAACAACCAGCTTGATCTGGTATCAGTAAAGCAGCAAGAGCACAGCATCTGCTGGGTGGACATGCTGCTAATCTTCAACATTATCAATAAATTGGAAGAGCTAAATAATTATGGACGCTGCTCTAGACACTCCACGATGAAAACATGATGAAAAAGTACGTAATTTATTCAATACACTCACAATCATGAGCGAACTATATTGTCTCTTCATGAGCCAACATCACTGTGCTAACTGTGCACACCTTTGCGGGCAAGAGTGCAGATTACTCAGAAACGGATGATCATTAAACCTATTAAACCACCAAATGCACTTAACAGGGCACTGTGGGCATTATTGGACTAAGACAAGGCACTGTGGGCATTATTGGACTATGACAGGGCACTGACACAATGATAAACCATGTTTTCAATATACTATGTTCAGCAGATCATGATAAACTAGATAAACTTCTGGTGAAAAGCATTTCAAGCCACCAGGACTTCAAACCTCAAGTAGGGATAAGCAAAGTTATGACTGGAGTCTTTTATTGGCAGGGAAGGGATCACAAAGGAAGGGTTATCCTTCAGCCATTATGATCTTCTTTGAAGCTTGTAACATTATACACGGAGCAAGAGTTATTTAGAGATGGTTGCAGCCTTATTTCTAGGAAAAATTTGGCCAGACAGCTTTCACATCATCACGTTGTACAGTTAGCGCCAACTTAAAGAGAGTAGCCCCAAAGGGACGAAAATACTCCAGGGCTTTCAGTTGCAAATTTGACCATATAGTTGATAGCATGAACAGCACCATCTCAGAGGCCTGTAAGGTCATAACATCAGAGACCATGCACAACTGGAGAAACCGCCACTTTCTTTTTCATAAGAAGCCGCAAGGTTGCCACACCAGTTACTGTCATCACCAGTAGCCCCCCTCCCACAACTACCCCCACAATCAGCCCTACAGGTGCTCCACTGCTGCCGACTGAAGCAGAGAGGACAGGACTGTCACTGCTTGAGCTGTTGAACCCACTATTAGAACTAGTAGAACTAGTTTGGGCAGTGGCGGTGACAGCGGTGATTCCAAAGGTGCTCAAGAATGAGCTGTTGAAAGTTACCGCCGCATTACTGGCTAGATTTGTAGCAATCGCATTGGCCTGCAGCAGGGCAAGTGCAGAGCACTCACATCAATACTTGTAAAATCATCATGATGGAGAGGTTGTGAGTTACAAAATCAAACAACAGAGATGCAGAAACATCTACAATAACAATTAACAAGGCAGTATGCTATGACCATAATGGACTAAGGCTATGATAGAATAGACAGAACAATGGTGTCAAAACCTAGGCAGCACTCCATGACCTTTGCAGATCCAGCAATGTGCAAAAAGAGTTACATTGAGGTACACATGTGTTACCACACCTGAGAGAAAGACAAACCAAAATTGGAAGGAATACTTATGACAATGGTAGCTGCAACAGATCCAGGTGAAATGGATGTCACAGTCACAAAGTTTGAGGGGACATAAGCTGCTGATGCAACTGAGGAGATAATGGAGGACTTAAAGGTAGCCAAAGCACTTTGGTTTGAAGACAGAGTTGAGTAGTCCATGGCAAAAGTGTACGTGACCTGACCAAAAAATGACAAATTGAAAAAGATTAAAAGCAGCCACCTCAATCTTCAAAATTACAGCAGCTGCATTATTGTAGAAGTAGCAAACTGATGATGCAAAATGTTGCATGAGCCATACAAAGTTTTGCTTCAAAGATGCTCATGACTTGGGATGAGATACAATCTGAGCTCCTTTACTCACAATGCATAATGAGATGGCCGGCATGAATGATTTGGACCTTACTTGCTCTAAGATGGTCCCTGATGATACTGTAGGGGGTTCTTCAGTGACGTTAGGAGATGGTGGGAGAACATTGCTTATTTGAGGAAGCAGTGCTGAGAAAGAAGGAGGAGGAAAAGAAGATGTAGAGAGTGGAAACTGTGGAGAGCTGTAAGCTGGTGGTAGAGGATGTGATGGCGAGATTGTTGATGAGGAGAGCATAGGTGAAGAGGTTTGTAATGGAGTAGAAAGTGAAGATGGTGGTGATGGGAGAGGTGGGAGAGGTAGGGGAGGTGAGGGTGGAGATTTCTCCATCGATGGTGATGGCAGAGAAGAAGAAGGTAGTGGGAGAGGTAAAGGTGTTGGGGGAGGTGGTGAGGAAGGTGATGATGGTGGAGATGGTGACGGCAGAGAAGATACAGGTGGTGGGAGAGGTGGAGGTGTTGGTGGAGATGATGGTGGAGATGGTGAAATAGAAGAAACAGGAGATGATGTTGGAGAAGGTGGGATAGTAGAGGGCGGACGAGTGGGTGGAGATGATGAGACAGGTGAAGGTGGAGATGGTGGAGTCGTAGGCGGAGAGTGAACACTAGTTTTATCTTGAAATGAAGAGTCAGAGGTCCCATAGCTGATATCATCACAGGTCAACACCTCCGTGAGAGTAAGCTGAAGGGTGGACTGAGTCTGTTGGATAAGAAGGTCAGTCATGAAGGCATTTCCCAAGATGCCCTGTATTCATGAGGTAGGCACACCAAAACTTGAGCCTCATGTTTAGTAAGTCATAATCTTGAACCTTCAAGAAGATCAAGCCTCAAGTTCGTAAATAGATGAGCGCATGCACTAAATGTTTTTCACGTGACAACAGTGAAGAAATCTCAAATTGGGGCCTAGATATTCCGCTCACAAGGACTAGCTGTTCTTTATAATAACGTTTCAACAATTCATTGCACCTGATTCGACCCTAAAATTGACCCAACGTTGTAAATGGCAACGTAGTACAGCAAGAAACTGCTGTTTGCTGATGAGGTGAAGTCATATTCCACGAGGATCTACAATAATGCAAAAGGAGGGGTGCATGTTTGAGAAGGCAAGTGGCCATTTTTGGGCCTCCCTGATTCAAAGCACAAAATCCTATTTGCACAAATTTATGTACATCACAATTTCTTGTGTACACATTGAATGTTATTATGTTAGAGGCTTAGGCTCAAAGTAACGTTTTTCTTTAAGAACATGTCCAATCACAAACATGAGCACACCATGTATGCACTCGGTCGTAGAATAAGAGGCCCCGTAGAGTTAGCAAGGTTGAAGGACAAAGCCGGGAAAATACCATTTAACTCTGGAGAGGCAACACCTCATGAATAGAGGTCAGTAGTAAACAGACGGCAAGAGGGAGCAGCTAGACATGACAACCATGGTCTGTCAATCCTTAGCTTTGAACACCGCCTACTAACAGACACGTGTTACAAACAAACTTACCAGCCTTGCTCCAGATGCTGGTTGCCCCAACAATCTCAATTTCGAACACATTGTTGAAGAACTGCAAGTGTTCATTAACTAAGATCATTAATACAACATCACTTTTCTTAATCAAACCAGTACAAATTCAGTACAAATCCTCATTACAAAAAGATCAAACCAATTTGATTCAAGACTGCAAATTTCAACTATGAGTCAAATCTCTTATAAACTAAAGGATTTCTCTCTCAAAGGAGTAAGAGTTACCCATGGAGGAGAGACTACAAGTTCCCAACAATATCTTCCATTATCAGAGGTGAGGATTCTAATCACCTCTCCTTCATGAACTCACCGCACATTGAAAGGTGAAGCTGGAGTTGGATAGTGCAGTAATTGCAGGACAAAAGTACTCTTTCAAAGCGTTGAAAGCATCTTCAACCAGCAAGATCTCAGATGTGCCAGTGTCTAGGAGGTAATAGTTGGAAGAATTCATGGACAAAGCGGTAGTCGAGCCACCAGCAGTGACAAGATTGAAGGACTGAAGAGTCACCCACCTGGGAGTAGAGTGAGGCTTACAGTGGGCTTCCAGAGTAATTACTTAAACAAGAGTGACTCAAAGTACTTCATGCCAAACCATGCCTCATCCCGATCTGGATGTAATCTTCTTAGTACATCACGACACATTGATTCTTTGAGTCAATTACGATCAAGTGCGACAGCACACTGCCGTGAATTCAAGTACAGTGCATTGCAGATGGATGCTCTCACATGCCAGGTGGCTGAAGCAGCAAACGCCCATTGCTCTCCAGGGTTGAGCTGTTCCACATGGTTACATTGACCACACGACCTCCTACACTGCTGCCAGTGACCTTCACAGATGAAGGGCTACAAGACACGCACACAGAAGTATTCTCCATGTCAAAAACCTTGGCTATGCTTAGCAGAAAGACAGGATGGCATTAAAAGAAACAGTATAGAATGTCAGTTATATTGCCACAGAATCTACTATGGAATTAGTTGTTGTAAAGATCACCCCAGCAGCATATGAAAAGATTATCACCAACAAAGCCACTCACCTTCCAAACACAATCACGCCAGCCTGAGCCGAGGAGGAAGTGTTGGCAAGGTCTCCACCATCTCCGAGACACAAGTATAGGGTATCACTAATGACACCATTGCTGATGGTTGTCATCTGTAAACAGATAAGAGGAAGCATGTTGAAATTTCGCTTCATAGGGACACATGTTCAGAGGTCTGAGCTATTTGCAGGAGTTCATCGGGACATGAGCTGCAAAAATGAAATCACCAGTTTTGAAGTTAATCAATGATTGATTCCTTCTAAAGCAGTATTCATCAGTGCGCACCTGGTTCCACATTGAAGTAGGTTCCCCTGAAAAGGCAAGAGATATCAGGACTAAGTGAAACGCAACGAGGCCAATTTAATTGAGCTTATGCGTTGCTTTATTACAACGGTTGAATTATGTGTTTTAGTAGAAATATTATCGTGATAGTGCGTAAAGATCATGTTTACAGGAGGGACATGTATTGCTAAAAGAAGCTGTTAGCAAGTATCATGGACTCACAGTCCATCCCAAAAAGTGCATTGAAGTTGCTGTACATGTAGGGATTCGTAGTGGTATTGAATGAGCAGCCTGTTCATAGCCATCAAGGAAAGCAGCACAAACATCACTTCCAAATGAGTATGCCAATCGACTCATATCACGCAACAATATGCATTGCTGCAGGGCAAATATCTTGAGCAATAGTTGAGATAAAGCCATAATGCAGAAATCATATGCTCAGTGAGAATGCACCACCATGACTGTACCTCAGAAGCATAAAGCTTGCACAAAAGTCTTGTGTCGCACATTCCAACATCACAAAACAAATCACTAAAATAATTCAACATCTCCTTAGATCTCTTACCAAACAAGAAGCCAGGAAAACTTATGTTTGACATTGATGAAGGGAAAGTCAGGGTAGCAGTGTAAGCCTGCAAAGAATAATAATAACATCAAGATGCCTAATTGCTATCCTCAAACGCTTACTATTGCAGCAGTGCCACTTCAACACAGAAGCAGTACATTTTTAGTTGTAAGATAAGATGTTTTATCAACAATAATAGAAACTGTGAGCACCAAGAGGAGCGTCTGGCCCACAGTTGTCTTCAGCCTTTAATCTTCTGTACAATTGTAATGATTACAGTCATCAGCCTCCTGCTGAGCTCCCTCAGCAATCCTGCCCAATCAATACTACCGACCTGCCTACTTATTCAAGTACACACACGACATAATATACCTACCCTTCCCTCCAGCGCGTTGCCGCCACCGTACGCATACAGGTACTCGCAAGCTCCAGCAACTACTGGGTTAGAGTAGCAACCATCAGTGTGAGAGCACAAAGTTGTACACATGGCACTAATTTGAGGCACCAGATTGAAGGGTGGAGTTGCTGTGGCTGGGTCATATATGACCAGCGAAGCATCCTCTACCTGTGTTATTGATATGGGATCAAGAAGAGGTTGTACAAGAGGAGTCAGGCGACTGATACACTTGCATAATTTTCTAGGCATGTTGCTATCATCAGATTAAGTAATCAGGGGTGCAAAGTAGCAGTGCCGTCCTTGAAATGACTTCACAGAAATGTAATACACTTTGCTAATTTTGTCTGGTTACTGAATGCTATGTATGTGCCTTCAAAGCGAAGTTAATACATCAATAAATGTATTCCTGCTACTAAGGTATGAAGCATGTTTTACACCTAGCAGTCAAACTCATAAACAATGCAATGAAGATCACATGAGTGTAATCTTCAGTAGCACTGAAAAGCTTTGCCGACTAGTTTATATTTAGTTTACGGCTAGCAGGTTGTACTAGTTGTACATCATTCTGCCTATCCCTGAAATCAATGTATCTCTACTATATTTTTACTACATTATTGCACATCATCCGCAGACACACAGCATTCAGATATTCATCAGCAAGAAGCCTATATATATAAATCATTTTCTTGATGTGTACTCATAGGCGTCATAACTTACGGCGGCTCCCGTGCAAGCTAACTGTCCAACTCCGCTACCCTGCATCACCAAAGGGGCACCATGGTCATCACCAAAGGGGCACCATGGTCATCACCACAGGGGCACCATGGTCATCACTACAGGTACTACAGGGGCACCATGGTCATCACTACAGGTACTACAGGGGCACCATGGTCATCACTGCTACAGATAAATACAGTCAGCATTTTAATCATATCTAGGGATTAATATGTCACACACCCTGCATCTTGATACGCAAGCCAGCTGTCCATTCAATGTTGAATTCTATGTGTGAACTCACCATAATTATGCAAAAAGTGCAGCAAAAATACTGAGTCACTTTAGAAAACGATGCATGCAGAGGTAAAGTAAATTATTATGATGTTGATGATGTCAATCAGAAGTGTGCATGAAAGGAAAGTACATATGTATGTGGCAGCAGCATAATGCTAATCTATGATTTACATCCCCAAACAACGGACTCACCGTATCCATTATTGCGCTGATGATGTCCCCATTGAGAATGAATTTAGCAACATACTGCATTTAGACAGAATTTTCAATACCAGTAAATTAGTTGACATTCTATGAATGTCGAACTCTTCACAATTTCCATGCAGTTGAGCAGCAAGCAGCAAGCAGCAAGGTGACAAAACCAGAAAATAATTCCCCTGATTTAAGTTGGAAATATCTAGAGATGAGCGCAGACAGAGACTCCTAAAGGAGAAGATCGTAAGTACGTCTCACAAGCAGCTATCAATATGGAGAATAATGGATATCCTCCCTGTACTTCCTTGATGAGAGAAATGAGAGGTTGAGCACATGAACATGCATGATATGAGCTTGGATCTAGGTATTCTGCGTCAGAGATCGAGTCTATGTGATTGTCGTTACAGGGTGCTGATGCTGCAAGGTGCCAACTACCATGTTTGTACCTGACCCAAACCATACGCTGTCAATATCTCAGAAACGTTCGATGAATTTAGCAGCCGATTCTTTGGAAGTGGAAGTTTCCGACGTGCATGAGGAATATTTCTAGGGAGGCGGTGTAAGCCTCCTGCCATGATGCCCCCTCCCACATGACTTATCACTATATAAAATGCGAAATAGCATCGAAATAGACCAGAAAGAAACACTGACCAGCTTAGAAAGTACCATGAGGATGAGCTTGTCTGCTCTCAACGAGGTAGAGCACATTAACGCTGAGTATCAGTGCCGTAAAAATAGCTGTGTGCTGTGTCCGAGATGTTGAGTAATCTCTCATCAGCAAGTTGTGATAAATTTTGTGTTAAACCTCACATTTCACAACATGGAACTTGGAAGTTGCATTTACAATCAAATAAAACAGCAATGCGTCTTTCAGGCAACATCGTGCTTCAATGTCATATTAGCATACCTACACCAGCTTCGTAACTGTGACCGTATACGCGTAATCCTGGTGCTTAGGAATAAAGCCCCCAAAACGTTCAAAACATTCATGGAATATAAATTCTGCAAGTTTCGCTAATGTCAAATGACTTCCTTAAACGTAATACTATCAGGCTGGACTGCTGCCCACCTAGCTTCAGCTTGTTGCAAGATCTCTGTCGTGTCTTCTCTACTGTTGAAAGACCTTAGGTAAACTGTGTGTGTTACTCCCCCAGGAACCATGCACTGGCTGTTTGTGACGTCCATCAATATCAGTCTCTGATAGTGCTCTTGTGAGGAATGTTGACGTGACCTTTGCGCCGTGAAGTTAAAGGAGTTGACCCATACCCCTCCATCCTTGAACTCCCCTGAATTCTTCCAATCAAGAGTCATGACATTGAAGGTATCCAATAAAGGTGCAGAGTAAAAGGATTCATCAGCAATTGCATTCTCTGGATCCTGTTCCAGGCCCTTCCAGGTTCCAGGGTCACTGAAATCTGGGACAGACACATCACCTTCTATACTCCCTTCAACAGAATTTCTGTAAATCTTTCCATCTCCACTATGAGCTCCTATCTCATTCAGAGAGTTAGAGGTGTCAATCAAATCATGTGCTGTGGCATTAGATGCGGGTTTTTGACTCCAGACCGAGGACCATGACATGGTGTGACGTGAGGCCTGACCATAAGAGGAATCCCCTTCACCCACTGTGTTTATGTAGCTAATAGTATTCTTGTAGCCGTTCAAGGTGTAGCTGACTGAACTGGTCAGCTCTAAGTCATTTTCAAACACCAGTGAACTCACAGCCATCAGTTGACGCCCTTGGACCCGTAGCTTACAGACGCCAGATTCCGTCAAGTTGGCTCCCTTGCAAGTGCTAACTGGGAGCTGCTCAGGTGCATTAAGGACTTGGTATCTGAGACCAGCTTCAACAGATTTATTTCTCACTCTTTGCTTCCCCCTCCATACCATCATCACACCTGATATGTCCCAGTTGGAATTGGCAGCCCCCGCCATCTCTACTGTGATGGAATGGCTACCAGGAATGCTTAGGCAATCACCACTTGATCTGTTTGATGTGCTGTTGATAGGATCAGAGTTGAGGATGCCCAGCCATGGACCCAGGTCAAAGGTGTATGAAGGCAACTGGTAGGCAGTATGAGCCACAATGGTGCTCCAGAGCATCGGCGCAACTCCTCCAGTGTAAATGGAGTAGTACACGGGTGTGAAACCAGCCAACTGTCCATCAACGTAGACACGCAACTCGCGATAAGGCTCTCCAGTACTGGTTCCAGAGCAGGAGGAGCCTGTGATGTTGCCACTTGGGTTTAGGGCCCAGAACTCCTCACATCTGTGTCGTAGGCATCAGAAAGGATGTCATGTGCAAAAAGTCAGAAACATGGGCTGTGATGTGATAAACAAAGAAGGTGGGTCAGGTAGTAAGTCTGCTAGGAGAATGTGCAGCAACATGAACATGGTAAAATCAGAGGCACGTATATCGCAGCATGAGAAAATAAGAAAACTATAGTGAGTAATGATGATGGTGCAGGAGATGTGATAACAGATATAAATAGACATGCCTTTGTCTCATTCTCAACACATGATACGCTTTTGGTTTCGGGCCATATGGCTACTCTATCTCTAGTGTTTGTTTATATTGTTGTACACGAATCGGTTTTAAAGCAATCAAGCTTATAGATGTAACATTGCAGTCATCGCTACAGCCTATGCTCAGAGCACAGGCATCATGAGCACCATCAACACACCCGTTAGCCTTAGGGATGATCTCTAGCTGAACCCTGTATATATTACGCCGGAATGTGACGGTGGCTGGTATCGTACAGATGGCTCTAGGCCAAGGAGGACTGCAGGGGGGGACATAATGTTAGTGTTGATATTCAGTCCTAAATGCAGCTGAACAATCCATGAGCTCCTTAAAGTTCCAGTTGTAAGGGCAAGAGAAACATATAAGGACCACGCAGGCGGCCTATTTGGTGAATCTGCTAGTCTATTAAGGCCCACCCATCAGCCTTTCCTGCCAGGGAGAACTTTCCTCTCACAGGATTCAGGCCTGATTCTGCTGCGACGACTGCTGCTGGGGTATTTTTTTTGCAGTTCCCACTGCTGGCTTCAATCAGGGGGATCACCAATCCTGCAGGCGGCATGTCATCTTGTGACTCAGAGGAGATACTATTCTGCATGGCATCAGGCACTGTCTCCATTCTCCTTCTCCTCTCAACAGCGGTGGGAGTATCATTGTTGTCATCAGAAACCTCAATTGACATGTTGTGAACCACATCTTCTTCATCCACTCCCATGTCAGTGATGCTGTTTGGCCCCGGTTCTCTATCATCCTTGACGGGCTGCTTTTCCTTATTCAGGACCTTGAGAGTTAAATTCAAAGATGCTTTTGCCCAGATTGGGACATTATAGATGTCTGATATCCCGTTGTCTAAAGTGAACAGAACTGTGCTCCGAGTCCTAAGCAAAGCCTGGAGGTGCGTGATGTCTCGCTGCATGGACCAATGTTTGTCCCCTTGATCCCATTTGGAAGGTTCTGTTGTGGTCCCCAAAGCAATCTGCAGGTTTTACATCTAGATTAGAGGAGGTGCGCTGAAAATAGCTTATCTATTCTGAGCACAACTGCACATAAAGTTGTGTTGATGATTTGATCAGTTTGTACTTATGAACATGTAATCTTGGCCTGTGAAGGTTTATGACAAAAAAATGAGATATTTATCTACATACACTTCAGGGATATGAGAGAAACCTAGTAATGAGAGCAGATCCTCTCACCACAGAGTCGTTGATGTACATTGAATATGTCCTGTCAAATTGATGACCGTTGGCAACCTTGAACTGCACCATGATGCTGGCTTGCTTGATGACCAGCTTACTAACATTATTTCCTTGGAATCGGTTGGGGTAGCAAGAGCGTGGAAAGCGGGGAATGACCGACTGAAACTGTCCTCCTGCTTTTAATTGCTCAGTGCACAGGTCCGCCAGCTGCCCGGGTGTGCCATTGTATCTTGAGGTGTCATAGGTGCATGGGAAGGGAGACCAGGGCATAAGTTCTATGGTGCAGGTGGGGAGCTGCATGGTGTTTTTGAAAGGGAGAACAGGTCGAGTCACGTCCACGCTCCGCGAGCATGGATTATTCATAATTCCGGAAGATTGGCATGGCTCACGCATGTCTATGAGCCGTGGTCTGTTTGGATCGAGACCCTTCATATTCATATCACTGCATCGTTGTCCGCGGTGAGAGGCTTTGGCCTCTGCTTTCGACCATTGAGCTAAAGTAACACAAACAGCTAATACGATAACATTCATCAGATTAGTAGGGAATGTCATTGTTGGGTCCTAACTCCTAAAGCAAGTAAATTGTATGAGACGTCGATGCCTACGCAGAACACCTAACATTCCAAGGGAACATGCCTACTATACAAGACATTTTGATAACGCGTGAGAAGGAGAGAGAGATGCATGTGCAGATTTAGCGCAAGTAACTGTTTTTGTCACTCAACACGTCGTATGATCGTCGAGTGTGATGTGTTAACTTACTCCTGGAAAGTGCTTGCTCTTAAGTTGTGCTTAATAGGCAGCCTTCTAAAAGGTCATACGATTGTCATAGTGTAATGGAATCTACACGATCTTACCCACTTCAGTAAATGAAGCGTCTGTTTGTGAAAAGAAAGCTAGGAATTAAAAGGTTATCACATTTTGAATTTCTACTTCCAGGTAACAGCAGCCTCACTGACGGCGCAGTCAGCAAGGATTATGAGTATTAAAAGCAGCAGGAGCATCGCTTGTTCTGCTGAAGCAGGGTTGATCGTGATAAATGACGATGCGACTGTGTAAGCAGTTCATCAGCATACAAAATGCAGTTTCTCTCTATTATGCCAATGCTACTGGGTATTGCTGGTCTCAAAAACAGCGCCATTATTATTGCTAGCAGTGAATGATTTCTAATCTTAGTTTCTGATTCCCTGCTTATGTCGTGTTGTCTCATAACTATAGTTCTTTTCTGGCTGGTGCAATGCTCACAATAATCGTCATGGCTCAAATTCATCCATGCATCTCATTGTTACCTACTCAAGCACATGAGTTACATGAGTATCTGCCTTGACAAATGCTGCAGGCAACACATTATTTAGATATATTCAAATACAACCTTTAATAAATTCAGACAAATAATTAGTTGCAGAATTCATCACCATGCCCACAGACAATCAGTAAATGCATTAGGGATCTCACTTCCCGAAATGTGATAAACAGCTAGAACAACAGGACAAATTCTACCACCAGTGTCCAGGAGCATTGCATGCTACAGCTCCACTCAAGCTCTTGGCAAAGCCTAGAGCCATCTAAGCCATCTAATTTCTTTAACAGGATACACAGGCAACAAATAATCATGTTACCTTAAAACTGCAGGGACATGAAACCTGCCAGTAAAGACATTCTCTGCACCATATGGCTGATGGTGCACCTGCTTATCATGCTCAAATTTTTTAGTCAAAATACAGGACCACTGATTTCTACAATCTACATCCTCACACTGCGGTCAGCAACAGCACACTTGGGTGTTAAAACCTCTCAAAATTTTAACTGTAGTGAAAACCAAGTGGCATGGGAGTTCAATTTGAACTCACTCTTAATAAAGCTTTACAACCAGCTAATTATGAACCATCTTTTTAACTGAAGACAGGACTAACAGGACAGCAGAGATGAGCAGCAGCACCAGGAAATCAGGACTGACAGCATTACGATATAATAGTAGCTAGTATCAGTCTTACCAGTCTGGACAAAGATCACAGATGACTGCTAGTATGTTCATGATGGTGTATCTAATACAACACAGATCACCTTAACACACTTCATCAGGCAAGGAGTGGGGATCTTCAATAAAAAAAACACCCACTAC
Organism: Chlamydomonas eustigma; assembly: GCA_002335675.1. Taxonomy (NCBI): domain Eukaryota; kingdom Viridiplantae; phylum Chlorophyta; class Chlorophyceae; order Chlamydomonadales; family Chlamydomonadaceae; genus Chlamydomonas; species Chlamydomonas eustigma. The sequence continues at coordinate 364,454 of BEGY01000057.1, read as the reverse complement.
ACCAGACACTATTCATAATTAGTACTAAGTGAAGATAGGTTTCAAATGTCAGGATCATTCAAGCAGGCATGACTTGTATTGGCTTCAGATTTGGGTCCATTGGTGCAACTGCTGCCTTCCTGAAGAAGAGCATGTAGCTAAAAGCACCAATCAATGCAGCTCCACCTCCAGCACCTACTGCAATACCCACAATAGCACCAGTGCCAAGCCCGCTGCTCCCACTACTGGCAGTCTGTGCTGTTGCACTGATTGAGGAGATGCCATAAGTTGATTGGAAAGAGCTTGAGAAGGTGCTGGAAGGACTGCTTGCCAATGAGGTGGCAATCTGAGATGCCTGAAATCAGATGTAGAGTAATGCAGAAGCTCAACTACACAATAGCTGCAAGATGTGACAAATACAGGACATAAAAATAAAACATTACAAGAGAGCACCCTACAGGAGCCACAAGCAGATTCTCAAAGAACTTTGCACAAAATATGTAGCAGATGAGCGTGTGCAGCAGGCACCATCATTTGGGCTAAATAGTGTGAGTAGTGTGAAGTTAGTATGAAGTAGTGTGCAGCAGGCACCATCATTTGGGCTAAATCAGTAGAGCAGCAGCATGAGGACATACTTGGGATGAGGATACTCCTGCTGAAGGGGGGAAGGTGATGGCAGTAACCACAACTACAGATCCAGGTGATATGGATACAATAGTCACATAGCTCAAGGGAATGTTAGCGGCTGATGCAATCAAGGCGGCAAGAGAGGAGTTAAAAGCAGCTAGAGTGCTTGAATTTGAGGACAGAATTGTGAAGTCCATTACGAAAGTATATGTGACCTGTATCAAGAGGTAAGGAAATCAAAATCTTAATTTGTTATGGATGCGAGGTTAAACTTCCAACCTAATAAAGCTGTTAGTAGATGACGAACAAACATCATTTTAGCACATTTCACCACCTTCCACATTGCAGCTACAACTAACAAAGTTTGGTAACAACTCTCTATGAGGTGTTTTGAGTCTGGTCTTATCATTACCACGTAATAATTATAGGGACTTCATTGTGTGTTGTATCACCTGTTCCACAATCTCAGCAGGTGGGCTGGTAGTCATTCCAGGAGATGTAGAAGTAGTCATGGGTGATGGGGATAGTGTCGCACTTGGAGACATAGTGGGAGAAGGAGAGGATGCTGCGGTGGGTGAAGAGGTTGGAGAAGGAGATGATGATGGAGATGGAGAGGATGTTGGGGATGTAGAAGCTGTTGGAGAAAGAGTAGATGACGGAGAGGTTGTTGGTGATAATAAGGCGGGGGCAGTTCCATATGTGATATCATTACAGGAGTCCACCAGGGTTATGGATAGCTGCCTTGTTGACTGTGTTTGTTTGATCAACATGTGGTTCATCCAAGCATTGCCTAGGAGCCCCTGGAGCAGAATGGATGGAGAGTGTATATAGAGTGAGTGAGGTGCATGTAGAGTGCATAAAGTGTATGAAGATTGCAAAAGTTGTATGAAGAGTGTATGGAGAGTGAGAAGAGTAGGTCATTGAGTGTGCATGAAAAGTGTATGGAGAGTGAGAAGAGGTCATAGTTGCTTTCAGCAGGAAAACAATGACATCTTGAAAATTCATCAATGATGGTGGAGCACAGGCCCAAAATCATGCTTAATAAACGACTGTAGAGCTATTAGTCACAGAGCCCAGTGTCTGAAGCACTAAGGGATCATGTCAAATCTCAAAACAAGGAAAATATTGAAAGCGATTAGAGTTTTTCTGGACCATCACGGCAATTTTAGATCTGTACCAGGTCCAATACCTTGGTTAATCACAAGCAGTAGCTACCAGACAAAAACTGATAATTTCAGCCGACAATTCGCTCCACAAATCACAGATGTATTTCCGGCTCTGCCCCTTGACTCACCTGATTAGATCCAATTACACCGCTACTACTCCCAATGTTGACGTAATAAGTCAGCCAGCTGAAGTTGGTTACGCTTGTTCCTATGAAGCCTATGAGACCTTGAACCTACAACATTAAAACAATGTTAGACACTGAAAACAATTGTATTATGTATCATGATACCCATGTAGCTGACTTATGTATCATGTAGCTGACCTATGGTATACCCATGTAGCTGACTTATGGTAGCTGGCTTATTATGGTACAGCATAACGAGATTGTGCGGCTGAAGCGGCAAGAGAGACTCTATTCAATTCATTTATGATGTTGGTACTACTAAAAACCCTCAGCCTTGTTCCAGTTGATGCAAGACAGACCTTCAAGAGAAAAACAGCTATGCAAATGCAGATGTGGAAAGCATGTTTATGGCAACATGCAAGAATAAGTGTGATCCTTGTTGACAGTGCAAGTTATTGCTTCACTGCAAGAGAGACAACATGAGGACAGCTATGCACCAAAATTCTGCATTCACCATGTATGCACTGGGGCGTATGTTGACAGGGCCACTGGCATTGGAGAAGACGAAAGATATGTTGGGCAGGAAACTATTCAATTGTACAAGAGGAAGAAGCAAGTTTCTCATTACTAAAGCACTGTTTTACTGCAAGGCACAATTGAGTCCAGGGATGTGCAGCATAGTAAAGGAAAGGTGGATTTATAGTCCTTGGTTTATAATCACTTACGATTTTTTGTTAGGATGGCAGAAACTCCACTGATGTTAACAGTGAAGAATGATGACCACTGAGGAGGAGCGGAAGGGAAGTAGTGACAACATTAGGGGCCATTCTAGAACATACTGATTGGCACTGTTGATTAGCAAGATGTATGACAATCATTCAAAGTTTAGTTACATATAACTAGCCAGAGAAATATATTTTGATGATGAAGTCCCTGCCATCAAACCTACAGAACACGTGATGGAGATTGTTTTGTTGGAAAGAGCAGCCAAAGTTGGGCAAAATGTTGCATTCAGGGAAGTGAAGGCATCATTCACAAGAAGCATGTAAGATGTCCCGCTGTCTAGAAGACAGGCTGGTGGTAGAGCCACTGCTGTTGACAAGGCTCAAAGAGTTTAGAGTAAGCCACCTGACAGGGTTGACAAAAGATATTTATATATATATCATGTTGACAGGGATGTGCATCATCTGCATGCTTTTAATGAGCCTTGAGAGGATGACTATCTTCAGAACCTCCGACTGCCCTGACAGCTGGTTATTATGCACTAGAAACAGCTGTGCGTACTACATGCGTACTTCAAGGCTGGATTCATAGCTGCACATGTAATGGCTACAACCAACTGGCGGTTGAGAGATCATAGTACTTATGTGGTTTAGATCTTTAGTCCGGCAGATGTCTGATGATTGACCATTATGTCAGCATTCCTGAGGCCCTTGAAAATTTGTTTTTCAAAACAATGGGTAGGAGCTACTTTTTCATTGCCTCAGTCATGCCTGAGCATAATTGTATGTTGCCCACAAAATGAAATCACGAGTATTGCAAGCCTACATGCTCGCAGGTGCCAGAAGCTGGTTTCCATTGCTGTCCTTGAGGTTCACACTGTCCAGCATAGTAGCAGTGATAGTATCGCCACCAGCGCTTGTTCCACTCAGGCTTACAGAAGAAGTGCTACATAAAAACAAGAAGAGTTGAGTGATGTGCAGCAGACTAGGCTTCCCTGCTGCATCACTAGCTGCACTGCTATGTATCCCAGCTAAAAATCCTTAATTCAAAGTTTAAAGGGGTGTGACCACCTTAAAGCTGCACTCCGCTACCTGCCTAGATAATATGGATCAACCTGCCATGATAATGTCATGGATCAAACTGCCACTAACACTTACTCGCCAAAGATGATCACTCCAGCTTGAGAAGAAATGGATGGATTTAAATAATCTACAGAGTCTCCACCATTACCCAAGCATAGGTACAGAGTGTCTTTCACAATGCTTTGACTGATGAGCTGCAAGATTCATCAGTGCAACAAATTTAGGTTTCATGGCTTCACAACATAATTGCCCTAAAAATAACACCTTCTTCAGCGCCTCACCCCAAAACGAATTAGCAATAATAGTAGGATGCGACATCTATACCTGAAATATGTTCTGTTATTAGCAGTGACCCTTGCTCACCTGGTTCCACATTGACAAAGGTTCCCCTGTAACGAGAGGTGGCAAAGAGCAGGAGAGGGAAGTAATGACATATCAGTTAGAGGTTATGCAGCCGTACAGCCAGTGATTATGCAGCCATGCAGTCATATGAGTCAGTGGTTATGCGGCGATAACACCACAGCCAATGGTTACACAACCATGCAGACAGTGGTAGTATACATCACCTGTTAAGCAAATTTTACGTAACCAAGATAATGGCATGCTGAATTTGCAGCGAGCTTTTTATACTCACAATCCATCCCAAAAAGGGAGTTAGTGTGGTCGTACATACAAGGATTAGTGGATGTATTGTAGGAGCAACCTGTATGCATCATAGAAGGGAGTTAGTGCTGTTGTACATATAAGGATTAGTGGAAGCATTGTAGGAGCAACCTGTATGCATCATAGAAGGGAGTTAGTGCTGTTGTACATACAAGGATTAGTGGATGTATTGTAGGAGAAAACTGTATGCATTATCATAGATAGGAGTTAGTGCTGTTGTACACATAAGGATTAGTTGATGTACTGTAGGAGCAAACTGTATGCATCATAGAAGGGAGTTATTGCTGTTGTACATATAAGGATTAGTGGATGTATTGTAGGAGCAAACTGTATGCATCATTGAAGTCGCTTTGGAACTCCTGAGAAATCCATGAGAATCTGAAGTAGACTCAGAATTGTATGGCAATGGTGGTTTTGAAGTAATCGTTGAAAATGCATCATCACCTTTATGTACACAGCATCAATGCATGCATGAATCACTTTACATCAAGCACATTCAAAGCAACTTGCCCTCTGGTAGAAAATAAATCGCGACTCACCAAAGATGATATTTGGTGCAGTGACATTGGAGTTAGAAGATGGGAAAGTCATGTTTGCAGTGTACACCTGGATGCAGCATGTAAGGACACCAGAGAGAAGGCATTGGAGCCTTTCTGAGAAACACACGAAAGGATCACTGTCAAGAGCTGGCACAGGCTTAGATCGTGTCAATGCTAATTGGGAACAACGCATGTTGGATAACTGGAAGTTCAGGGACAATGTAGCACTATATTGGGATTCAATACATACCCGTCCATACAGAAAGGATTGGTCTGCATATGCATAGTAATATTCACAAGCTCCTGATTGAGCAGGTTTGGCAATGCACTGCTGTGTCTGCGCGCAGACCTCTGTGCAAGCTGCACTGGTGTTGGAAACGAGAGTGAAGGCAGAGGAGGTGGGATTGTACACAGATAAAGTGGACGAGTACGCTGGATTGATCTGAAGAAGAGACATGATAACGCCACAATAATTTTACAATTCAGGAATCCTACTTCTGTCACAACCTTGGTGCCTCAGCCAGGCATGGCTCAACATGCTTTTTCAAAACAAAGATGGAGCTCTGATGCAGTGGAAGCGCTCTGGTTGTGGTAACTATCTAGTTCTGAGTTAATGCAAATTATGTGACTGTGAATGGGTAATGAGAGAAAGTAGCCGAGATAAAAGTGGTGCTTGATGAGACCTAGAGTATAATTTGGCATGGTTTATGATGCATAGAGAACTGCAGGGACATTGAACGTTGCACTTACAGTTGTTCCAGTGCAAGCCAGCTGCCCCACACCGCTGCCCTGTGAACAAATATGTAGAAAGCTATTGTTGTATACAAAGCCATTCAGGCTTTCTCATGTGCCATAAAGTAAAACGACGAGAACCCTATCATTACGGTTGTGCATGCTTGGGCGGCCTTAACTCACCGTATCTATAACTGAATTCACAGTTACCCCATTCAGCAGGAATTGTACAGTGTACTGTAATGAACACGAAATTCCATAAATTGTTAAAAACGATGTCTGGAAAGTAGCGTGCACCAACATTTGGATACCGCCTCCATATTAGACAGCAGAGTTAGCGTAAAATATTGAAGAATGAACTGTAACTTATACCTGCCCTCCCGCCTATAATGCAAGATGATCCTCACATAAGAAACAGCTTATACCTGGCCTAAGCCTTGGTCTACAGTTCTCTGCGGGATAAATGTCGTGGCTGTGAGATGCCGGGAATCGCGTGGCTGATGATGATGATTCGCATGAGGGACACGACTTAAGCTGCCAGCGAACATTCCTCCTCCAAGATGGGTGAGGACTAATGAAAACATTGTCAGTAAACAAATTATAATCAGGTGGATGAAATTATAATTAGGTGGACTGACCTTCGGGATGATAGCTCAAACAAGTAAGGAAGCCTGAAGTCGCAACGTACAGAATGAAAGGGCAATAAAACTTTGGTATGCTTGAAAACATCCCAGAGATTTTTCACGAATATCAAATGTAATATGTATGTGACTGGAAAGAGCTGCGACAATACAAAAGCTTACAGTATTAATTACAATCTGAAAAGGTAAGCAGACAGGCCAAGACACTGTAACTTAGAGGTTCATGTTCGTACGGTTAGATCATAGTACATTATGTGTGACTGGTGTGAAGGTGGAGAAGACTCGCTGTGGTGAGAGGTAAAATCAATATATTATTTCTGTGATAAATGATAAAGAGTTCGAACATTCTGGCTTTGGTGCCCAAGACGTTTCGTCATGATACTTAAACAGAACTTCCAACGTTCACAAAATGTCTTTCTTTTTAAAAACTTCTTGAAACAGAATTTTCTTTTATTCAAAATCACTGAGCTCCTTCAAACATGGCAATGGCTCTTAGTAGCTCCTATGAAAGCTTTAGGTGCATTATTTCATGAATGCATCCTGCCTTATGGTGGTTCCCATGCAAGCCTTATGTGCACTTGTACGCATCATCATGACTTGCGGTTGCTCCTCCCGTGCAAGTTAGCTTCCCAATATTCCCAACCCCACTGCTAAGGATAAGGAGTCGTTGAGGTGGAACTAAGCAGGGTTTATGTGACTTAGCAACAAGATAATGAGTAAACATAATGTGGTTTATTTAAGTTTATAATTGCCATTATAGTGCTATTGTCGTATTAGTCGTATATAGCCTTCGCCGTAAATAAATGCGGTGAAGAGTTAGCAACAAATAATGCTGCTCACGGATAAGTAAGTAAATGCATTGATGCAAAAGTTATCCAGTAGTTAGAAACTGATGTTGTCCTATTATACCTCTACTGGCAATAGAAGACTACTGACACTACAACAACATCATCAAATGTTACTACATTGTAGTAACTGTAGTAACTGTTACTACGTTACTACATAATCTCTGACTGAAGTACAGTCGTGGCCAGGCCTCAAGGCTATCAAGGCTCATCAGTTGCTTCATGGAGAGAGAGAAAAATAAGTGTAAATTACTCATTATACCTAGTACTTCCCAAATAAACCCCAACGACGTGAGCCCTGTCAGTACTGTCAGTAAAGATAGTAAAGATATTATTACATTAAATACATTATTATTACACTACAACTCACGGTCAGTATATTGCTGATGATGATTATGATGATCCTAGTATCGCTTAACGTCAAATAATATAATAGGACAACTACTTCATCAATCAAGCAGGAATTTCACGACCTTAATAACTAGTACGACCTAGTTAATAACTCTACAATAATCAGCAGCTGAGGCTGCAGTGTTCACATTCTGAAAGCCAATGAGTAGGGCTACTCAATATGAATAATGCACCTTTAGTAATTAGTTAGCTTGATGTAACCAGCTAAACCAGCAGCTTATTATAAGCAGCCATCTTTCTAACTTCAATTTACAAGACTGATGCACAGATTAGTGACGCCACGAAAACCGGACTAGTTAATCACATGATGGCATAACAGCTGCTGGTCTGAACAATGATCACAGGAAGCCCTGCCCATGAGGGTGTCGTATCTAGTGTACCTCATACAATTCGACGAATCATCGTTATGCACATTAGGCAAGATGTAGGGTATTTGTAAATGAAAAAACACCCAATACACCAGATTATTCATAATTAGTACTAATAGGTGGTGGTAAGTTTTAAAGACCAGGATAATGACTCAAGCAGGTAGAGCTCTTATTGGCTTCAGATTTGGGTCCATTGGTGCTACTGCTGCCTTCCTGAAGAAGAACATGTAGCTAAAAGCACCAATCAATGCAGCTCCACCTCCAGCACCTACTGCAATACCCACAATAGCACCAGTGCCCAGCCCGCTGCTCCCACTGCTACTGGCAGTCTGTGCTGTTGCACTGATTGAGGAGATGCCATAAGTTGATTGGAAAGAGCTTGAGAAGGTGCTGGAAGGACTGCTTGCCAATGAGGTGGCAATCTGAGATGCCTGCAATCAAACAAAGTAGTGCACAAGGTCATCAGTTAAACTACAGGGGCGAAAGTTTTGACATCTAAAGCAAAAAAAAGGGAATGTTCTAGGAGAGCACCCTCCCTAGAAGTAGTCACAACATAACTCTTCAAGAGCGTTGACCAGCTTTATAGATAGTAGATGAATGTGTGAACGACTAGCAGCCGGTAGTACAGGTAGCACCTGGACATTAAACCCTAAACTGCCCAGCTTTATAGATTGTAGAAGAATGTGTGAAGCATCAGGTAGCAACTCATGAACTTTAAACTCTAAACTGTCCAGCTTAGTAGATTGTAGATGCATGTGTGAAGCAGGGAGCATCATAGTAGATTGTAGATGAAAGTAGTGTGAAGCAGGTAGCAACTGCTGAACTAAATCAGTAGAGCAGCAGCATGTGGACATACCTGGGATGAGGATACTCCTGCTGAAGGGGGAAAGGTGATGGCAGTAACCACAACTACAGATCCAGGTGATATGGATACAATAGTCACATAGCTCAAGGGAATGTTAGCGGCTGATGCAATCGAGAACGTAATAGAGAAGTTAAAAGAAGCCAGAGCGCTTTGGTTTGAGGACAGAATTGTGAAGTCCATTACGAAAGTATATGTGACCTGTATCAAGAGGATTAAAATCAAAACCTTATCATTAGTGACAATTAAAGGACGGAGAGCGTTTACCCACCAGAAATCAAGAGTTTCAGAGTCAGTGAGCAGAAGGTAAATAAATGCTGCAGCAGCCCTGAATTCATATATCATTCCAGTGCATTCTACTACCTTCCAAATAGATCCTAACACGTGTGGGATGATCATTTTCTGAGATAATCTTACCAACCTTATTTGCAGCACATTTTTTTACCGCATGATAAGTTCTAGGATTTTGCGATTAGGATCACCTGTTCCACAATCTCAGCAGGTGGGCTGGTAGTCATTCCAGGAGATGTAGAAGTAGTCATGGGTGATGGGGATAGTGTCGCACTTGGAGACATAGTGGGAGAAGGAGAGGATGCTGCGGTGGGTGAAGAGGTTGGAGAAGGAGATGATGATGGAGATGGAGAGGATGTTGGGGATGTAGAAGCTGTTGGAGAAAGAGTAGATGACGGAGAGGTTGTTGGTGATAATAAGGCGGGGGCAGTTCCATATGTGATATCATTACAGGAGTCCACCAGGGTTATGGATAGCTGCCTTGTTGACTGTGTTTGTTTGATCAACATGTGGTTCATCCAAGCATTGCCTAGGAGCCCCTGGAGAATGCATGGAGAGTGTATATAGAGTGAGTGAGGTGCATGTAGAGTGCATAAAGTGTATGAAGATTGCAAAAGTTGTATGGGGAGTGCATGGAGAGCATTTGAAGAGTGTATGGAGAGTGAGAAGAGGTCATTGAGTGTGCATGAAGAGGGTATGGAGAGTGCGAAAAGAGTGCACGGAGAGTGCATCAAGTGTATGGAGCTCATTGTTCTCATTAAAAAAACATATCAATAGAATCGCCATCAATGACAGAGAAAAATCACAGGATTATACATGTGTAATTAGCTTAAACGGTGGAGCAATAGCTTCACACAACTCAGTGTTCGACATCTTGAATAATTCAATCCATCCCACAAATCTGGAAGTTGACAGACCTGATTGGTTGCAGCACCAGCTGACCCAATATTGACGTTATAGATCAAGTAGTTGTTGCTAGCTGTGCGTGATCCAAGACTGTAGCCACCATCAAGTACCTTCAAAAGTAGGAAACATGGGCCCCTAGAAGACACTACTAGTGATTCAAGCGTACTACTAGAAGTCTTTTCATACGAGCCTTTCAGAAAGAAAGGGTACATGAGATTGTGTTGCTGCATTTAAGAGTCACTCTATCAAACCCAAATACAGTGTAAAGTGCTAGAAAGAATGACCTCCTCGTCCTGCCTCTTAATGCAATACATACCTTCAGAGGATGCAGCTTTGCAAATAGGATTGATTTAATTGCACACACATTTTGGTACCAAGCATGGGAGAGTGTGATCCTTGGTTACTAGATAGCAGATGGCAAGTAGATACCTATGCAAGACAGTCCGTGTTGATTCACCCCTGTGCACAGTACTGCACTCACCATGTATGCACTGGGGCGTATGTTGACAGCACCACTGGCATTGGAGAAGACGAAAGACATGTTCGGTAGGAAACTATTCAATTCTGTGGGAGGATAAAGCAAGTATCTCATTAATGAGTATAATGAGGCACTGTTTTAACGAGGCACAATTGAATCCAGGGATTTGCAGCAAAGTAGAGGATAGCAAGATATCTAGTCCTTATTTGACATTTACTTACGATTTTTTGTCAGGATAGCTGAAACTCCACTGATGTTAACAGTGAAGACTGAGGACCACTGAGGAGGAGTAGTGACAACATCAGAGTCCATTCTACAACAAACTGATTGGCGATGATGATTAGTAAGATAAATGACAACCATCCAAAGCTTAGATACAGAAAAGCCGGAGACAAATCATTTGATGCCAAATTTGTTTTCAGTCCCTGCTGCCATCAAACCTACACTGCATGTGATAGAGATGGTAGAGTTGGACAGAGCGGCCAGACTCGAGCAAAATGTTGCATTTAGGGAGTTGAAGGCATCATTCACAAGAAGCATTAGAGATGTCCCGGTGTCCAAGATGTAGTAGTTGGAGGTACTCATAGACAGGCTGGTGGAAGAGCCACTGCTGCTAACAAGACTCAAAGAGTTTAGAGTAAGCCACCTGAAAAGATGACAAAAGATATTTATATATATATCATGATGTTGACAGGGATGTGCATCATCTGCATGTTTTAGGGTTAAGGGTTTGAGCCTTGAGGCGATGACCGTGTGCAGGACCGCAATAACCTCATTAGACCTTGTTATTTGGAAGAGTTGAGCTTACACAGAAACAGTTGGGCATTCGTATTGATTCCTTGATTCATAGCTGCACATTTCAAAGCTTACAGCCAACTTTCGTCAGTTGAGAGGTACTTCTTGCGTAAGAATCTTCAGTCCAGACTTATTATGATCTTGATATGCACATTATTTGCTTAAGTGGTGATGACGCTCTTTAGAAAGAATCAATGTCAACACACTGCACAAGTTCTATTTTTCATAGCCTCAGTCATGCAGCAGCCTCAGTCATGCAGCACGCCTGGACTAGTTTATTCCACAAGATAAAATATAAAACTTACATGCTTGGGGGCTGCAGAATCTGGTTCCCATTGCTGTCCTTGAGGTTCACACTATCCAGCATGGTCGCTGTAACAGTATTGCCACCAGCGCTAGTTCCGCTCAGACTCACAGAAGTAGTGCTGTACACACAAATAATGCAGAGGTGATGAGTGACACTACAGTGGCCGAGGATGCCCAGATGCATCAGCATGTCATCCTTAGCTGCATGTCTACCAGCAAACCAACAGCAGCTCAATCCTAAATGTAGACACGTGGGGCCAACAGGCAGAATCTGCGGACGACGAGTGCTTGATAACATGGATTATCAAACTGCCGTTGATGCTTACTTTCCAAAGATGATCACTCCAGCTTGAGAAGAAATGGATGAATTCACAAGGTCTCCACCGTCACCCAGGCACAGGTACAGAGTGTCAGTGACAATACTTTCATTGATGAGCTGCAAGATTCAGCAGCACAACCTCTCAATTTAAGCTTTCATTGCAATCACAAAACTTCATTGCCTTGAGAAAACAACAAATATCTCAAAACAAGCAGGTACAAACTGTGTGATTTTTTGATTGTATCAGATGTAATCAGTTCTCTTATTTGCAGTGACCTTGCTCACCTGGTTCCACATGGACAGCGGCTCCCCTGTAATGAGAGCATTATAGGAAAGAGAAGAATATTGAAACAGTAATAATATTAACAAAATATGTTTGCTTCCAATGCCCTTGTACCTCATCTAGCTCAAGGTATCAATCAAGATTAAAAGATTGTATACTGAGCAAGAGATAATAAAGTGCTTTTTTGCAGCACTAGGCTGCATTGCCAGAGAGTCTTGTATTAATGCATGTCGCACAAAAGGAGTGTCTTGCAGCCATGCAGCCAATGGTTACACATCCATGCAGCGAGTATCTATGCAGCCATGCAGCCAATGGTTACACATCCATGCAGCGAGTATCTATGCAGCCATGCAGCCAATGGTTACACATCTATGCAGCGAGTATCTATGCAGCCATGCAGCCAATGGTTACACATCCATGCAGCGAGTATAGCGAGTATCTATGCAGCAATGCAGGAACATGCAATCCGTGAACACAACTGGATAATCAAAACTAGCCCCAATTAGGGGCTGGACAACAAGAATGACAAATTTGCTGCATGCATTTTTAAACTCACAATCCATCCCAAAAAGGGAGTTAGTGTTGTCGTACATATAAGGACTAGTGGATGTATTGTAGGAGCAACCTGTATGCATCATAGAAGGGAGTTAGTGCTGTTGTACATATAAGGATTAGTGGAAGCATTGTAGGAGAAAACTGTATGCATTATCATAGATAGGAGTTAGTGCTGTTGTACACATAAGGATTAGTTGATGTACTGTAGGAGCAAACTGTATGCATCATAGAAGGGAGTCAATTTTGTTGTACATATAAGGATTAGTGGATGTATTGTAGGAGCAACCTGTATGCATCAAACAAGGGAGTTAGTGTTGTCGTACATATAAGGATTAGTGGAAGCATTGTAGGAGCAACCTGTATGCATTATCATAGATAGGAGTTAGTGCTGTTGTACACATAAGGATTAGTTGATGTATTGTAGGAGCAAACTGTATGCATCATAGAAGGGAGTTAGTGTTGTTGTACATATATATGATTAGTGGATGTATTGTAGGAGCAACTAGAGCAACCTGTATGCATCATAGAAGTCCTTTTGGGAGTCCTGAGAAATTATGATAAACTTAAGCAAATTCAGAATTGTAAGGCTATGGTTATGAAGTAATCGTTGAGAATGCATCATCACTTTTATGTACACTGCATGAATCACTTTACATCAAGCACATTCGAAGCAACTTGCCCTCTGGTAGAAAATAAATCGCGACTCACCAAAGATGATATTTGGTGCAGATACATTCGAGTCAGAAGATGGAAAAGTCATGTTTGCAGTGTACACCTGGATGCAGCATGGAAGGAAACCAGAGAAAAGACATTGGAGGCGGCTTTCGAGACACACACGAAAGGATCACTGTCAAGAGCTGGCACAGGCTTAGATCGTGTCAATGCTAATTGGGAACAACGCATGTTGGATAACTGGAAGTTCAGGGACAATGTAGCACTATATTGGGATTCAATACATACCCGTCCATACAGAAAGGATTGGTCTGCATATGCATAGTAATATTCACAAGCTCCTGATTGAGCAGGTTTGGCAATGCACTGCTGTGTCTGCGCGCAGACCTCTGTGCAAGCTGCACTGGTGTTGGAAACGAGAGTGAAGGCAGAGGAGGTGGGATTGTACACAGATAAAGTGGAGGAGTACGCGGGGTTGATCTGGAGGAGAGACATGATAATGTAGATAATGCCACAATAATTTTACAATTCAGGAATCCTACTTCTGTCACAATCTTGGTGCCTCAGCAAGGCATGGCTCAACATGCTTTTTCAAAACAAAGATGGAGCTCTGAGGCAGTGGAAGCGCTCTGGTTGTGGTAACTATCTAGGTCTGAGATAATGCAAATTATGTGACTAGAGTACAGTATTGAGGGAAAGCTGCTACTGTCTTAAAAGTGGTGCTTGATGAGAACTATCATATGGTTAGGCGTTGTTCATGATGCATTGAAAACTGCAGGAGCATTGAAATTGTACTCACAGTTGCTCCAGTGCAAGCCAGCTGCCCCACACCGCTGCCCTGTGAATTTGTATGCAGCAAGCTGATGTACGACTCAGGGCTTTTCAGTAGGCTACACACTAATATGTATCAGCAGATGCGGCGACCAGTAGCCTATTATCATGATGGCTGTACATGCTTGAGCCTGATGAACTCGAACTCACCGTATCTATGACTGAGTTGACAGTGACCCCATTTAGCAGGAATTGTACGGTGTACTGAAATGAACACACGAAATTATCAACAACGATGTCTGGGCCAAATTTAGAAAGTAGTGTGAACGATCAACATTGGATACAGCCTCCATATTATTTGACATTAGGCTTCGCGTTAAACATTCCAGTATGAACCACCTTTGACACGCTAGAATCAGTCTCTGATGGTAAATACCTGTCCTAAACCTTGGTTTACTGTTCTCTGAGGTATAAATGTCGTCGCTATGAGATGCCGGAAACCGCGTGACTGATGATGATTTACATGAGGGATACGAGTCAAGCTGCCAGCAAACATCCCTCCACCAAGATGAGTGAGAACTGATGAAAATATTGGCGTTAGGAAATTTCGGATAATCAGCTGGATAAGGAAATGACATTTGGGCTGACCTTCGGGATGATAGCTCAAGCAAGTAAGAATACTTGAAATTGTAACGTACAGAAGTATATTCCAGGAATATTTTGATACTTTTGAAAACATCTCAGAGACGTTTCAAGTAAAATTTTCGACAATGAAACGCAGGGGGCTCGAACGAGTTGTAACAATTCAATCAGCTTCAATAGAATGTGACAAGGTAAGCAATCAGGGACAACACGTTGTAACTTAGACGTTCACATGGACGTGTTGTACGGTTACATATTAACACATGTGTGAAGAGGAGGAGAACTCGCTGTTTTGAGAAAGACTAAAGACCGTCCATCTTATTCTCCTTGGTGTCAGTGATACTTTATTCTCTCCTCTCCCAAAAAATTTACACCTCTTAGGCATCTCCATTCCTGATGCTCATAGGCTATACCGCTCTTTGACACGTCGCTCCAATTTCTCTTTCTCCTGTATCCTTCGCACCCGTCGTAAACCTTTTCCCCTCCCATTGTTTTGGATCATCCTCCCTAGCTTTATTCATACTTTTGAATGGTGAGGCAGAATTCTTCTGTCCTCTACGTCAAGCTATGCTTCGGCGTTCTATTATTATTATTATTATTATACATTCAGATATACTATGATGATTGGTAATTAGTTTGGCCATTACGGCGTTTCATCACAATACAGGTAAAGAACTATCGACATTCACAAAAGGACTTCCTTTAAACTGTTTCAAGGAAATATACTTTCTTTATTTTGCGGCATCATAGAGCTCCCTCCAATATGACAATGGCTGTTTTTATGTTGATCATATACCTATTTGAGATATGGGTGATCCACGCCCAAGCTCCTGATTCTGTTGATGAATTCCTCTGTGTAAGAACTCTTTGGAACTCAGGGCAAGCCCTGTAGTAGTATCTTATTCTGGTGGATGGACTGCTTCCACTCTAGCTAGCACCGTCTCACCGCTCTCCCACGTTAGCTATGTGGAACCAAGGCCAACACGTCACCTGGAAGATGAATCTTGATGAACCTCCACAGGTTCTACTGTCTCATACTCTGATTTGCTCAAGGTAGCTTTTTCATGTCCTCTTATCCTCTTCACAATGAACCACACAAGGATAAGACCAAGGGCTACTGCCACCACGCCACCTGCCACTGCAATGCCGATGATAGCTGATGTAGACAGTTGTGATCCCCCATCATTATGAAAAGAGATTTGAGATGTAGCTCTGGTAGATGGACTTCCATTCATACACCGTCTAGCTCCCATGTAAGCTGTGTGGAACCAAGACCGCATCACCTGGTGAATGGCTGAATCTCCACACTTTTTTCTGTCTCATATTCTGCTTTGGTCGAGGGAGAAACTTCTTGTCTTCTCATTCTCCTCACGATGAACCACACAAGGACGACACCAAGGGATGCTGCCACTACGCCACCTGCCACTGCAATGCCAATGATAACTGATGTAGAGAGTTGTGATCCACCATTGTTACTTGAAGAGGTTTGAGCTGTAGCGTTGACACTGGTGATGTTAAACGTAGTCAAAAAGGATGTAGAGAATGTTTCATTGGCAGTAGATGCCAAGCTTAAAGTCAGCTGATCGGCCTGCAATGATGCAAAAATTCTTACATTTTCATGCTTGTACTTCTTACACCTTCTATACAGTTGTACAAAGGACAGGCACGCTATTCGGAGCACTTTGGAACGCAGCAGCTCTCAACACAGTCATCTAATTTTTATTTTGAAGTCATATGCCGCCCGAGGAACTCTAGGATCCTTGGCGAGCTCCAAGGTTCTCATCAGTTTCTCAGCAGCCTCAAAACTATTGTGTCTAATGAAGGCCTTCTTTAGTGTTTATTTGACAATATTTAAATATTATACCCTTCTTACCTGCTCAGTAGTCAGCCCGAGAGATGTGGGTAGGGTGAGCTGTGTCACCACTATCACAGATCCTGCTGTAATGCTTACCACCTTCACGTAAGCAATCGAGATGTTTGCAGCAGCTGCAACGAGCTGACTTAGCTGATTTATGAAAGTGGACACAGCTGTGGAGCTATGTATGAGGGTTGAGTAATCAACGCCGCCAAAGAAGTATGTGACCTGCATTATATTGGGCATCCTTAATATAAATACTGTACCAGTTGCTGTAGAATAAGCCTCATAGGAATAATGTAGCTGATAGAATAAGCCTCATAGGAATAATGTAGCTGATAGAATAAGCCTCATAGGAATAATGTAGCTGATAGAGTTGAAGATCAGAGTATTACAAATATGAGCAGGGAAAAGTCTACGGAGATAAGACCAGGAAGATATGTCTTACACCACTTATACCTGTTCTAATATGAATGTAACTGCAGGGGGCGGCTGCGACATGACTGTATCTGGAGGTAGCGACTTGGTTGGTGCTTGTGAGGTTACAGGTAGTGGAGGTGGAGTATGGTATGGTAGGAGAGGTGGACTGGGCGGGAGCATTGACGGCGTGCCATATGTGACGTCATCGCAGGAGTTCACCTCAGTAATGATCAGTTGTCTAGTGGACTGTGTCTGTTGGATTAGGAGGTCTGTCATCCATGCATTGCCCAAGATACCCTGCACATGAAAAAGTCATTGAACATAGGAAAGAATTATCATCTCATGACAGTGTGTTTGATAAAACCACCTTACAAGACTCCCAGAAGCATGAGCTTTGGATGCTGACTTGCACCTCATAAAGCCGCTGCAAGCTGGGACAGCTCCCAGCAGCAACCATTATGAAATAATAGTGACCACACTCTTATCATTTCCCCTTCCTAATACCCGAGTCTTCTCCATCCTGTTACCTGAGCTATCTCCATGGTCTTACTAATGCCAACTCCTTCCTTTTACCTGACCCATGCCAGTCACACCGGTCCCAGCACTAGTAATTGCTACAATGTAAAGAAGCCAGCTGCTACTGCTTGTGGCGCCTTCTCGATAAGCTTGCAAAATCTGAGAAAGGGGGTGAAGATCTGGCTCATGATGCTGTAGCTTGAGTAAAAGTTTTCGTCACATAGAAGCAATACAGCATTATACAACAGGAAGAAGAGTCACACTGATTTAATGACGGAATTCATTTGAGAAGGTAGTCCCAATCACAGGGGATGTTGACACTAACGTGATTGTAACAACAAGATAGAAAAGCCTTTTCAAGTTTCCTGCTCTCAACAACCATCTGGTGTATAATGCTCCCTTCTATGCACTGCCAGTGACATGTACATTATGCAAAGCAGCAACAGGTAGCAGCTTCCTAGTAGGTACCCTTATTAGACTCTTCACCTTTCCCACGTAACATTAAGTTCAGGGACATAGGCAGTATGGCATTCCTCACCATGTATGCACTGGGTCTTATGTTGACAGGCCCAGTTGAATTTGACAATGTAAATGAGATATTTGGAAACATGTTGTTCAACGCTGCGAGTCAGAAGAATACTTTTATAGCATATAAATATAATAAAAAAGTCTGAAAACCATTTTCTTTTCAAAACATGGATGGCGTCAAGCCTGAGGCAGATCACACTTCAGATGATGCTGCCTACATGTTTATAATCTAATGCACTTTCTGCATACTAGAAGCAGTGTAGCGACAGCGTTAATTTTTTTAAAAGCTCCATACCAGTTTTGCTGAGGAGCCCATTGATTCCATAGACCTGGACTGTAAATAAGTTGGCTGAAAACTGCAAGAAGACAGTATGAACCATGATGTATACTGACTTCATGATTACAATCCTGTTCAGATTTGGGCCACCATAAGTGGAGGAACCTATGGCTTGGTAATAACAAAACTTAATTATATGTATGTGTTCAGTATGTGGCGGCTGTCAGTGAATTTAAAGAGACAAAGAAACGCCCAAGTCACTCATGATTGCACATTCTTATCAAGTGCTTTTTCCTCTACTAGTCAGTGGACTGACTTACCACACAAGAGACATTGACAGTTGCATTGGACAATTTATTGAGACTGGGGCAGAAATTTGCGTAGAGGGAATTGAACGCCTCCTGAAGCAGGATAATCTCAGAGGTCCCACTATCCACAATGTAGTAGTTAGTGGCTTCTATCGGCAGGTTAGTTGATGCACCACTGGCACTAACCAAGTTAAGGGCTGACAAAGTGACCCACCTGATGATACATGGAACTTGAAAAGTAGCCAGTGCAGCATGAATGGCTGGCAGGCTTGCGATAAAAAGTATCAGGTATTATGGACACTTCATATTGCAAGCAGAACAATTTGAAATATCGGCCATTGGGAACAGAACTGAATTCCTCTGCTTATCATCATACATCTACACAAGCTTTGTGAGCAAGAACAACCATTTTTTTATCAAGCTAAGTATATCCAAGTCTAATTTCTTGGTCCTACTCGTACATGCTTGGAGGGTTCAGCAGTAGTTGCCCGTCGCTACCCATCAGGTTCTTGCTGTCCAACATGGTTGCCACCACCACACTACCTCCTGCACTGCTGCCACTGACTTTGATGGAGGAAGAGCTAAGCAGCAAACAACAACAGAGTCAGGTAAAACAGATATTCTAGTTGGAAATGCTTGTCTCCCATCCTGGGACACTGGAAAATTTTCCTCATTAACAGCTTAAGCTTGCAAATTGTGAAATTGTCATACTCGTTCCTTACTTTCCAAACACTATGACTCCGGACTGAGCTGCAGCAGAAATATTGGCTGCATCGCCGCCATTTCCAAGGCACAAGGACAAGCTGTCACTAACACTCCCAGTTACAGACATCTACCACCAGCATGAAAGGATAGATAGCACAACTCATCATGTCATCTTCATCTGGATTGAAGAATCGTTTTTGAATATAAGCTAATTGATACAAGCATACTCCTAAGCAACATGATATCAGCCAGGCTGCAAGTGCTGGCAATATCCATGACCTGGTCTAGAAGTAGGGCCTAACCTGGCTCCAGAACGACAGAGGCTGCCCTGATGACGAGAAGGAGCAGGAGACATCAGCTTTGTGGCTCATCATAGTAGAGGAAGCAAACTTGTCATAATCGCTAAGCATTGGAACTTCTGACATGAATACTTATTGATGAGGGAGAAAACCCTCATTAATCAAGGGGAAATCTAGAAGGAAGAGTCTCTCTGATGAAGCAAGCATGACAACAAATTAGGTGATCCTTGCAGAAGTACTCACAATCCATCCCAAACAGTGAGTTTGTGTTACTGAAAAAGTATGGATTCGTAGATGTATCGAAAGAGCAGCCTGTGGACATAATCATCAAAAATCAGTATGGTGACGATGATGATGACAGATTCTTATCATCTCAGCTACCATCAGAGGTGAGCAACAATTTTTGGACCGTTAGATCAGGATGCAGACCTATGATGGTCATAATGTTTCAACAACGCTCAAGAACAGTACAACAAAATATTTATGATGAGATAATTATGATGAACTCACCGAACAGAAAGTTTTGGAAGCTGAGACTAGAAATCATTGAGGGGAAAGTCATCGTAGCAGAGTACAACTGCAAGCACAACCCAAGTTCAAGCAACACATAATTAGCCGGTTTCATGTGAACAGAGGTTTTTCCATGAGACATTGCATCTAGGTAGAATCAGGATGCCCACGGAGGAAGCTGTAGGGAGATTACTCATGCGAACAATGATATGTACTTAATAAATCAATTGATTGATGAGCACATGCTCTAGATTCAGACTTCTTGCATGAGAAACAGACACAATTGTCACAGCCTCGACCTGTCTACTACAGCCACGTCACTGGAAACTGAGTGCAAGAAATAATCCTGTCCTGCCACTTACTGTCCCAAAAACATAGGAGCTGTCCGCATAGGCATAGAAATATTGGCATGCTCCTGGCTGACTAGGCGTTTGCAGGCACTGCTGAGTTTGGGTGCACAGCGCTGAGCACGCGGCGCTTGTGTTTGAAATCATGGAGAAAGGTGGAGTTGCAGAGGATGGGTTGTAAACAGATACAGAGGCCGCGTATAGTGGGTTGATCTGCATATAGTGCCATCATGCCCTCCATGAATTAATGAATTATTACTAATACCATATTTCGTATTTAGTTTCTTATAATATCAACAGGTGTTCATCACCACACATACACTATCAAATAAAGGCTGCATGCATAATCACTTGAAATGCATGGCATGTCCATGCAAGGCTGAGGTCATCAAATTTTGACATCAAATTACGACAGGTGATATCATCACCTGTGTTCCGGTGCAAGCAAGCTGCCCTACACCACTTCCCTGTTGAATCGATGAACTCAACGTTTCAGAGCACTCAACAGCTATGAAATTATGAGAGACTAGTACAGATAGAATAGGATAGGCGAGGCACAACATTCAGAAACGTGTTGCAGGGAATAATGGTTTTCTCTTTATCACATTATGTTCCCTAACCCCAATCTCAAGTGAAATCTCAACATTTTGTAAACGAGCGAATAACAATACCCATGACAAAAATTGATATGCATCCGTGATGAATGGATGACTTACCGTGTCCACAACAGAGTTGACAGAGAGCCCATTCAGAAGAAACTGAACAGTATACTGCAAAATAAACAAGGGAAACTTCATGTTCTTATTGCATTATTCATGCTTGAAGATGATACCGATTATGGGCGCTGTTGAATAAATGTGCAAGAAGGTGGAAAAATCAGCACTTTCTTCAGATTTGTTAAGGTGTTGTCGTAGATATGATGACAGCCGCTGTGCAGTCGTTATCACCTGACCCAGTCCCATGCTGTTCAACCTCTCAGGGACGAATGTCGAGGTGAGATGCCGATGTCTGCGTCGAGCAGGAGAAGCATCATTACCTTTGCGATACAAGCCTCCAGCGATCATACCGTCGCCTAAATGAGTGAGCACTACATACAGAGACGAATGTGAGTACTATAGCCTTTTATGCTATCAATAGGAATTATAATTCAATGAGTGAAACCTTTTGGATGCTTGTCTGACGCAGCATGAGCACCGCGGAGTTTCAAAGTAGCTCCCAGCACGTAGTACAGCAGAAATATAACATAAGTGGCCATTTCACAATTCCCCGGCTGGATGTCTATCCTTTTGCGTAAAGTTCATGAGAGAGGCTAGAATTGTAATGTGTAAATAATATGAGTTCTGCTAGCCAATGCACAGCACGACGATGACAAATGCTCAATAAGCTGAGGATTATGTTGTGTTGGTACTCGACTGCTCAAAAAGTGTACGATCACAGTCAGGTCACCAGAAGTCGTACCTACGGTGTCACTGACAGAAGGGGATCGCATGCAATTAACGTGTACAGTTTCTAACGTCATTTCTAGCGTAGTGTCACGATTTTCTGGCAGTCTGTTAAAAGCTTTCATCTTGCTGAGTTTTGGACTATGCCTCCACGCAAGCACAACGTCTCCACAGTACACGATCCTAAAGAATACTGTAAGAATTTGACGGCCTATTGGCAGTATTTCGAAGTATTGCGCCAGATTCAGCAAGCAGGAATCAGTGCCACTGCAGCATAAGAAAAGTATTAAAGAATCTTTAGACTAGGGCACATTGCTAAAAGCAGCAGTGATTGACCAGGACGAAGGTCTTGAGGGTGAGCCAACATCATTGGGACTGCAATGTGAGAATGTGGTACAGCAAGGATGGAGAAAACAGCAGAAAACAGAGTCTTTTTAGTCGCAGGTTTTTCTCCGCCCTTGTCCGCATAAAGGGTTATGCAGAGTTACAGAGTAGTTCATTATGTACACTTCTCTCTTCAGCAGTACCAATGTACCTGCGGAACTTCTGTTCCTTGAGGAGCCTCATCTCTCTCTACACATTCCCGGCTTGTGAAACTCCATCACCTTACTTAAGGATCCTGATGACATTGCTCTAATACAGCCCTTCCTTCACTTGCAAAGTTTTTAATCTTCCAGGAATTCCTGTGAAGTAGAGCACTTCTCATGATATAGGCTCAATGCCTTGCTCATGTAGAGTACTAGTCAATTCCCTTTTGTCAATGACACCATTGACCTTTAACTGTGGAGAAAGACCACATAGTATGGTCTATGCATCATACTATTTCAATATGCTGCTCAGTATACTAGCACATATCATGTGTGTAATCAGAGCATCACTGAACATGTAGTGCAGTGTAATTCGAACATCATTGAATATGTACCTGCTGCTGAGGGGATTAATTACAAATTTTAAATGTAACGAGCAAAATGTGAGTAAGAGTCTTGCGCTCTGCCAACTGAGCTAACCGGGCATGTCACGCCCGATGAGGGGCTCGAACCCTCGACCACAAGATTTCACTTCAGAAGTCCTGTAAAAATAAGCAAAGAAGGGTACAAGTACTCATTAAAAATGGAAGTTCCTACTATAGACAATAACACTGCTTACAGGTAAATGAGCACACAGCTTATCAGTACAATAGAACGACAATCTCACAGTAAGCATATTTTTTGGACATGCTAATTTAAGCATTTTGAATTTAATCATCCAACACTACTGCCTTGAGGAAACATACAGGATCCCTTTTTAACTTAATGGCTTAAATCTCAAAAATATTTACTTTTATTTTGATTAGTGCTGATCAGTACAAACTACAATACATGGCAAAGTGAGTGTGATAAAAAAAAGTGTGGAAATAGAAGAAAATATTGAGGGTATAAAACTATGTCTTAAGTTCCTAACTCTTTCACGAGTCTAGTAAATTGGATAGTAAAATCTACAACTCCTCACCTTTCTTTTTGATAAGTAGAACCCGTAACAGTTGAATTGACCCACTTTCAGGCGGCTTTATAAATGACTTCTTACAGGTTGGTGCCTTTGAATCTTTTTTGCATTGTGTAGCCAGTTGATAAACTATGAATTTAGTGCATCGATAACTTCCTTTGTCTTTTTTCTAGGAATCTGTTGCGACAGGAGCTCTCACTGGAAACTAAGCGCTTGCCTGTAATATTTTTTATATTTGATTGCTTTTTTGTTGTTGCTTGATTAAACACCTTTTTGTGGCCGCAGAGCACACGTGCATTGCGTCTTAAATGCAGGGCCCGCTATGGAGGAGAGGTAAAATGTCAATTGGTCAGTGAAGATACGCCCATTTCAATTGCATAAGAGCACATTGTTCATGTGCAGGATGCAGCATTCAGACGCCCTAGTCGCCCCGCTCAGAGAAGCTTTGATGATGTTGTTGATGATGGCTACTCAGGGCAAAGCAGAGGTAGTGGTAGACGGGGAGGCTCAGATGAAAACTCTTACTCCAGGAATCGAGGCAACAGCAGAAAATCATCAGATGGGTAAGGTTTTGAAAGAGAGGAGGTGAAAACCTTCTAAGGACTTACTCAGCCTTTTAGAAAATAATGAATTGTAAGCTCTGTGCTACTTTCTGTATTAAAAATATGATTGTCTATACTGTAGTGAAGGAGGAGTTGAATCTGAAGAGTACATTGGTGGTGGAGGGAGAGGTAGTGGGAGCCATCAAAGGAGAGACACATATTCCTCTGATGGGCAAGAGGGTGCTGTGGAGGGGTGCGCACGAAATTATAAAAATATTTAAACCCATAAGGACTGTGCCTCCTTATAAACCCATAAGGACTGTACCTCCTTATAAACCCATAAGGACTGTACCTCCTTATAAACCCATAAGGACTGTACCTCCTTATAAACCCATAAGGACTGTACCTCCTTATAAACCCATAAGGACTGTGCCTCCTTATAAACCCATAAGGACTGTTCCTCCTTATAAACCCATAAGGACTGTACCTCCTTATAAACTCATAAGGACTGTACCTCCTTATAAATCCATAAGGACTGTACCTCCTTATAAACCCATAAGGACTGTACCTCCTTATAAACCCATAAGGACTGTACCTCCTTATAAACCCATAAGGACTGTACCTCCTTATAAACCCATAAGGACTGTACCTCCTTATAAACTCATAAGGACTGTGCCTCCTTATAAACCCATAAGGACTGTACCTCCTTATAAACCCATAAGGACTGTACCTCCTTATAAACCCATAAGGACTGTACCTCCTTATAAACCCATAAGGACTGTACCTCCTTTTTTGCATAATGCATGTCATAATGTGAGAGAATAAAATCATGCTCTGCTAGATGTTTGCAAGTGGCTTCCATACCATTCCATACTACACATATTGCAACACTCATCAGACATCAAAATATCCATGTCATCAAATGCTTAGCCCATGTGACGGGCCCCCCCTTCTTCAATAAATAATACGGAAAGATTCTAAAAAATATTATTGCAGGAATAGTTGACAAAACTTAACATGTGTTCTGACATGGCAGGGATGTGCAGTACCGTCCCCAGTACAATAACAACAACGGAGAGAGGAGGCCACAGTCCTCATCCTTCAACCGCCGGTCCGCGTACTTCTCAATCAGTGATGAGGCTAGGGAGCTGCAACGTATCCTCAGTGAAGAGATTAGGTCAGCCCAAAGCTGGAGAGAGCTTGCTGCATTTGTAGAGAATAGAGGAAGTCAGATGGACTGTGAGCATGCTGTGCAGATCCTGTACAGGGTGAGTGTCTGAAGAGGTAGATGCATAGGATGCATGGATATTATGCTGTATGCCAGCTCTTTCTCTTGAGTTCTGAGTACAGCATATCATCCACAAGCTAGACCCGGACCAAAGCAGACCACCTGGTCGCCTAGCTTTGTCTCCCAAGTCACCTATGCTGCTATCCCATCTTCATGTTTGTCCTCCTGCCATCGCTCCCACATGCACATTGAGATGCTTCAACCACTGTCACTACAGCTATCATTCAAGCCCATGGGTACCAGAGGCTCATATGGCATCATGGGTGAGAACTACCGCGCCTATCAACGCCCTGCAGATGAGACGGAACGTCAGCAGTACGATCTCATGCTCAGCATGCTCATGGGTTGGCTGAGCACTTTGCTGCCCTCTGCTAAGACCCGCCATGTGGCCTCAGCACTAGGGTCTTTGGCACGCCTGGACTTATTTAATGCTGAGGTGAGAACAATCAGAGTAGGCTGCTAACCTGGAGAATATGTTATCCCTTTCCCTAGATATTTAAGTTTCACAATATTGCCAGAAAACAACTCGTCATGGCTTTCCACTGTCCTTCCTCCTAGTGGCATTTTCTGTCTTGCAGTTGCTTACAATCTCTAACCTTCTTATCTTACTGCAGCTGCTAACAGAGCTCATGACTTGCGCCACAAGGCAGATGGTGAACTTTGAGCCTTCTGATTGCAGCGCTACCATCTGTGCCTTGTCCAAGTTCAACTTCCCCCTTACCCCTGAATTCTCTCATGAGGTGAGCTCTAAACTTGTACATAGTTTGAAATAGAGGAATCGTGTAAACAAGTAACTAGGAAATACTCCTTCAGGGAAGCATGTGAATTTTAAGGCGTGGTTGTGTTTTATTTGTTGGAAGTATGGATACATGCTACTCACTGGACATCTTATGACATCTTATGAGTTTAATGCATGTTCTTTATTTAGGCTAATGAGAAAGATAAACACATTTGTACAGCAATTATCATCAGCATTGCTCTGAATCATTCTCTCTGCCAAGCCCTGCATGATGAATTGTTGAGATCCCTACCCTCATCAGTTCCTGGAGCGCACCCCCTCAAAGCTGCGCTATCTCCGGCCCGCTGAGCTGACTCGCACTGCTGTAGCCCTGAACACGCTGGGTTGTGTGCCAACGCCTGCCTGGGCTGAGGCTTTCTGGAAAGCATCGGCAAACCAGGTGGGTGCTGTGTGTTTTAAAGGTCAATGCAGGTCATTAGATGTGATGGGACTTGGAGCAGTTGAGTAATGTTTGCTTCGCTCTCACAAAGTGCAGGTGGATGGGAGTGTTTGAAGTAATTGGATGAGATGCAATTAGTGCTGTTGAATGTGTAAAAGGTTGTGCATACACCAAGTGCACCAAGCTGCCTCTGTGTAATTTGAATGTATGCCTCCAAAAATGATAGTGGGAGAGTGACAGCCGGAACACACAGAGTGACCTCACCCTCCCAAACTATGCTGTCCCTGCTTTTCATGTGGCCTGTCTCTCATCATTTGTTCTCCATTTTCCATCACGTGCATCTTATCATACAAACCACATCCAGGAACAATCCACTGAATCTGGAACACATCTTTCATATCCTTCTTTTCCTCACAGTTGAGTGCCATGACAGAGTACAGCCAGGGAGATCTCCTGATGGTGTCCTCAGTGTTTGCACAGTCAGGGCTGCAGCCGCCGCAGGAATGGGTGGACCATGTGTATGGGTAAGTGCTGATACATCAGTGCACTGAACGTATGTCCGGTGACATAAATCAGAATGAAAAACATCATAATGAGCACCACTTGAAATTTCATCAAACAAGGTAATATATCATTTATTTTTACACCAAATATTACAGTTTTAAAAATGTAGCCTACTCGTCCCTCGAGTTAGATCCTGACTGCACGCATTCAGGTATTTTGTGGGCATAGGTAACTCATCACATTCACCAATAAAGAAGGAAGAGATGCCTATCAGGGATGATGGATCCTCAGCTGGGCCTGCCTCTAAGCCTCAAATGGCATCTTCATCTTTTGAAAAGACAGTACTGAAAGTGAACACCATCACCAAGCTTTTGTACACTCTGACCAGCCTTTCAAACAAGCCCTCTGTTCAAGTTATGGGGAACCTGTTAGAAGCACTCAGGAAGAAGCTGAGGTGATTTCCATGGTCACAGCAATCTTCAATGAGCTTTCTTTGCCCAGAGTACCCTGGGTTGTAGAGAGAAAGCGTAGTTTCACCATCATAGTTTTTGCCTGAGGCTTCAAAAAATGATTCATGTTATGACTCATGCAGGCATTGCTCATCTCAGGATCTTGGCACAATCTGCTTGTACTTGGGCCGCTATTTACAGGTGAATATTTCATGGATGCAATAGCTCTTTCACCATATGAGCTGCTCACATAAGAAACCAGCAGTCCACCATATCGTCCTCTTCACGATCAAAACTGCATTGAGACAGAGCTCTCTCAATTTTGCAGCAGTTATCTTGCCAAAGCCTTGTATGTAAACCATTATGTTTCTTATCTGTTGCATCTAGATGAGACTGCCTCAGGATATCTGCAACAGTATATTGAAAGAGACTCTGATTAAAAGCGATTCCATGAGAGGTGACGATGTTGCTGCCATATCCTACCTGCTGGCCACCTCTCAATTCAAAGGAAGAGACAGGTATGTTGGTTCTAAGGCTGAGAGATGCGTGTTTTCAACAGGGAAAGCACACCTTACTGCAGCAAAGCAGCTTGCACATAGCAACTTTTTTCACAGTGGGCAGTTGTTACTTTTCACATTCATTGTGTAATGTTCTGTGTGTACTAACATTATATATATCCTCCCCTATGACAGGGATGTGGACGACTTGGTGTACAGCATCAAGCTAAAACTGAATGAATGCTCCCTGTCCGGTTTGGAAATGGTGTACAATGCGCTGCCCAGCATTGGTAGTAGTGGCCACCGACTGAATGAGACTGTGACTGAGGCTGCCAACAAGTGAGGAAGGGTTTAGGGTTTAGGAAGGTAGCATCTGCAAGTGTTCTTAATGTGACCATCAGGGTCTGTTTGTATAGAGAGATCCCTCATTCCCCATAAAATCGACATCTGATCCTAAAATGAAGACTTCTCTAAGACGAACCTTCGTCATGTTCTGCCTGTTGTGTCATTTGAAGGTACAACGAGTTGCTGGCTCAACAACAACCAGGGCAGGAACAGCCTGCAGCGTCTCAAGAAGTGTCAGGGGCAGTTGCATTATCCTAATTGATTCGCACAGCTAGTCTTCTTGTAATGGTGCTAGATTGTCAAAGGAAAGTTGTGTCGGATCACTTTTTTGTACTTAACTATGCTACATGCTAGTTGAACAAACCTTACATTGAAAGTGTGTTACACACTAAATTCAGTATTCAATACAAGCTGAAGTCATGTCAAGCATTCGCAATTATCTTCAGATCTCTCATGACTCAGTTGACTCAAACATCTTTTACAGCTTCACACCTCTGGCAGTGCCTTTTTCCGCATTTTCAAGGAACCAGGTCACACTCTCATCCATGGCTTGGTGGAAGGGTGTGAAGTTGAAATCAGGGAGGTACTTACGTAACTTGGCATTGGAGGCTGTCTTTTTGTACTGCCCGTCAGCTTTTGTTGTGTCAAATTGTACTTCACCCTGCAGGAGATTACAGAAATAAAGCAACTCTTTCTTGAAACTGATGAATTGCAGGGAAAACTACAAAAACAAAGCATACTCATTCTGTTTGCTGAAGATTTTTTGTAGCATACACATTCAGCTCATCCTTGACATAATCTCACCTGGAACTTCATGGCCTTTACAATAGACATAGCCACATCCTTGATGGTAACCTCATCAGCCTCATCAACACTGAATTCACAAGGAGAGACAAATACGAGGGTGTCAGATGGGAATACTAAGGTGCTGACATTGAATGCAAAGGCATCATCAGTAAAAGCTATGGAGTGTGATGAGCTAAGATAGATGCTGCAAACCTAAAAACACACACCTCAGAATGATAGGGTCCACCTCCTTGTATTCACGCATCACCCAAACCATCAATGCAGCCAGGTCCCGGCTATAAATGAACTGGCGCCTGTCAATGGCAACCCACATGCGCAATCAAAGTATGGCATAAGGTAGAAAAAGCAAGGAAAGGTCTATAAATGAAATTACAAGAGCAAAAATTAACAAAGAGGCTAAGTCCTTCTGTTTTTCCTTCTACAACAAAAACAGAGGGACCTACAGTGGTGTGCCGCTGCCCATGATAGTGAATGGCGTCCCATTTTTCTGGGCCAGATAACACTTGTGGATTAAGCCAGGAATGACATGACCTGTTGTGTAAGGACACTGAAGGTGAAAGTATAGAAGGGCTAAGCCATTTAATCATTATCACAGTTTTCAGAGGCGCAGGCAAAAAAACTGCATCTACCCTCCAATGTGACATGGAATGCCTGATTAAGCTTAAATGTAGAGAGAGGAATCACTCAAGGAACAGCTCCTGTAGTAGGTTCATGTTTGAGGATAACATTTTAATCTGTCTCCTTCATTTGTTTTTCAGTGCTTACTGTCTTCCAAGTCGAAATTGTCATGCGGCCCAAAGATGTTGGTAGGAATGACAGAGGTGAAGTTACAGCCATACTGGTCCTTGTAAAGCCTGTTCTGCACATCTACCATGCGCTTGGCGTAAGCGTAGCCCTGTAATTGGTAAGCATTAGAACTGTGGCTCTGTCATTTGTAAGATAATACACATTGTTGAGCTAGACCCAAGGCTTTAAAAAGTGAGGCTTACTTGATTTAACTAGCATATTATGCAACAACCTACTTGCACAAACCTTACCTCATTTGAGAAGTGTGGAGGACCATTATGCACCATGGTCTCATCGATGGGATAACTTGTTTTGTCTGGAAACACACAAGTTGACAGACAGGACACAAGCTTGGTGACCCCATAAGCTTGACAAGCCTGGAAGATGTTGTCTTGCATCAGAACATTCAATCGCCAGAAATCCACCTGACGTAGCAAGGCAGGTTTCCAGCTGTTGGATTCAAAAATAATGTAGAACAAAGTGCCTGTAGTATCAGGTCTTTACTGCTTCCATATTTTGTGGTTCCATCTTTACCAATTTGACATCCAGCATAATCATGTTGCGTGTGTGAACAGGTCATCTTCGGAGTTAACTCACTTTCAATTTCATGTTTGCAAAGAGGCCTCCCACGAAGGCAGCCAAGTGTAGCACATGTGTTGGCTTAACTCTCTCAAACATAGCTTTGGTAGACTGCAGAGTTTCAGCATTGATGAACATTATCAATCTAAAGTTGAAATTGTGATCTCGACCCCAGCTGTTTGCTAATCACCTCGTAGTCCGTAAGATCAGCGTCTTTGCTACCGACAAATATCCATTTCTCATTGCCAGGTTTATTTGCTTCATTCGCTATCACCCATTCAACTCCTTTCCCGACAAGCCCAGTACCACCTGTTACCAAGATGACATTTTGAGACATTTTAAGGACTGTTTGAGACTAGACTCTCTGATGCATCCGATGCTAATGGAATCTGAAAGTTAAACATCCACACAGTTCATACTACTACCCAAGTTCCTTCACCATTTGCAGCTGTTCAAGAATAAGGTATTGCTCAACCTCAAAATTTGAGAGAATTGCTTTAACGGCCATACATTCCCTCTCATTCCTGCATAATCTACAGCCCAGCCATTTCAATACCAAGGCATACACACAGCGTTAAAGCAATTTACATACGTTGTTTAAGCCACAGTGATGCTATAGAGGGTGATAATTATAGCGATGATGTCTCGATGATATTAGCAATTGACAACAAGATGAGGACAAAAGATGTTGCCATGCTGATCATCTGAACCTTACACAAAATTCTTAGGAGCTTAGAAGGTCTTGCACTGATGAAGATTTTAAATGGGTGATGGAGGACTTCTGTACTTTTACGCAGTGTAAAAAAACATCAGTAATCACAAGCACATGAAAATAGTGTTCGTAATGCTGGTCCTTCTTTCATATATTGGTTTTGAGGACTGAAGGTTGCTTGCACAAAAGGATGTTTTAAATATATTAGCACTGTCTTGTCAAGGCATCTGATGACATCTCTGCTTCTAACTCAGCGTCCCAATGATAGTAATCTATATCCACCATGTAACATTACCTGGTAAATACGATCTATATATGTATTGTCTGAAATGAAAGCTGGTCTTCGATTTACACACAAAATCCAGTACATTTAGGGAAGTACATTTATTGCTGTACATCTCGTAGATTTCCTTGCACATCGTTACAAGACATCCCTTGATCAAATTGACCTATCCTTGATCAAGAGGGGAAAGTGGACTAATCTCTCCTAAACTTCCGGAACCCGCCTCTGAGGGACACATCAGCAGTGCCTCAAGCCTTGAGACTATCAGGTGGCATGAAGAGTGCTGCAGCAAATTCAGGGGGGTGACATGAATCATAGTCCTGCTCCGTCCTTGGGTAGGTGGTGGCATGGGTGGTGGTGGCATGGCCCCTCACCTTCCATGCCTGAGAAACCCTCATATGGTTGGTCAGTCTTGCGCTTTGTGGCCTCCAATCCAGGCGTGTGGCCCTTCCACTGCCACATTGAGACACATGCAGCAGCAGGCATGTTCATGGCATTTGAGATCAAAGGACCCAAGGGCGCTAAACACTCTTGGAAACTGCCTTCCAATGTCACCAGCTGTGGGATGATGTAAGCTAACTTCACATCTCATTCCTCACACTATTTTTTGTACATCATGACGCAGGATATATTGTTTATTTAAGGTGTGTTTACAGCAATGTTGTTGTTAAATAAGTTTCTTTCTTTCTGAAGATTGAAGCCAGGTAGCTGTGTCTTCAAAGATGTCTTAGTCGGTCAAGTTTCCAGTGCCCAAGTGTTTAGGGTCATCCTATTGACTACATATACATGTTATTTCAACATACCAAGATTGCGATTAGAGTTGGTACATGATTGATTTACTTGAGCTAACTTGAACTTCTGCTTGCAAAAATATAAAGATGCCATAGACTCCAGTACTATGTCAATACTAGTTTTGGTTACAGTGTGGAGATAATGTGGAAGGTAGTCATCAACACATATTTAATGTTTTCCTAAGGATTTGCAGCAAGGCAACTTGGGGTACTCCTGAATATCCAGTAATCTTTTTACTGAATCCAATGCATTATGTTCAATGGGATATCTGTAAATGCTGCATTCTTGTGCTTAGCAGTTATGTGCTTGTGAATGTGGTTATGACGTACGATGATTGTAACCTTGCTGAGTAAATAAGGTAGCTACAATTAGATTCACTGCATTCTTGAAAATCGAGTTTGCACTTTTAATATATTGACGAGCTTGATTAAGCTAAGTTGTCAAAGCAACTACTAAGGTGCAGGAAGGCAGTAGCTCAGCTCCTGGTGCATGAGTACCAAGCAGCACATTCATTTAGTCTGATCACAAATGCAACCCACAGGCAACTGTTACTACTATTTCACACTCGAGTCTAAAGTCATTCACATTTTTAAAGACTGCAATCACCTACTTGGAGATTTTCATTGAGACGGCAGCACACATAAGAGCATGGTAGTGTCTTCAGATTTAAATTTCCACATTGTGCCATCGTCTAAAATTTCAAGGCCCAGTCCAGTAAAATCGTTTGCAGTATGGCATCAAGTAGGGTGCCTAGAGCATTCATGAAATTGCTCGAATACTGAACATTGACACTGGGGTAATTTCTACAACGGAAAGTTGGACAGCAAGTTATTGGTCTGCTGCTTCGCTGTACTGCTGACGCTCCTCCCACTCGAGATGCACGATACACTAAATAACGCTCTTTTACTTTATCAAAATATTGAAAAATTAATGTAATACACATTAAGATATGGGACACACCTCTCTTATTTAAAATATAAGATCTTGCACTTGTTTTTCAGCAGGTGTATGACCTGTCCCTGTATATTATGAATGTGTATGATTTGAACAGGGGTACATTGCCGGAGGGAGCTCAAGCCGTCTCTGGAGAACATACAGGAGCTACATTGCATGAGCATCCCAATTTGCCATCTGATGACGCTTTAAGCGATCTCCAACCGGCTCCTGCTGATGATGACGAAGACTATGTAATGGATGATGCTCAGATTAATGAAAACGAGGACTCCATGAGCGAGCAATACTTCAGCTCGGATTCCGATGGTGCCTGGACCCGCAGACGACGTCGAGGTCGGCCAGCAAGTGGCTGCTCAAAAGCCAAAAAAGAAGTCAAGTCCGCTCGTCCTGAGAATAACATGACCAGAAAGCTTCGTTCAAATGGCCCTACTCCAGAAGAATTAGAGAGGCAGCATGAACAGGAGCAGCAGGTCAAGAAGCAGCAGGAGCAAAGGAGTAGGAGAGCACCTTCCCATGAAAGAGGGGAGGCTAATCGAGAGGTTGGGTCCCAGGAAGAAGAGAATGACGAGGATGATGGAGAGGAACAGCATACCTCTGAGCTGAGCGACGCTGATCCAGAAACAGCCGAACCTAAGCGAGAAGTAGATGAGGAGAAAGCTAAGGCGGACCTTGCTGCTGTACATGGCATGTGGGAATTTGCTGCCATCATGGAATTCTTGTTCCGCTTCAGATATCACCTGCAGTTACAAACTGTGTTCACTTTCGATACTCTTGCTGAAGCCATAGTGCGCGCTCCTGGTATGCATTGTCAACAGCTCTGCATTGTCATCTTCATGGCAACTCATGGCGGCATCCCATGGCATCTCACGGCATCTTCTTAGCATCTTCATTGTCATCAGCTCTGATTTGTCTGCTCCATGGCATATGCCTTTGACTGCATAACTAAAGGCATGCAACTTATTAAATGTTGTGGCTTATCGCGGACAAACTAAGAGGTTTTTGGCACACATCACGGGCTCACCAATTTATCTAGAGTATCTCTCCCGCACCTCTATTTAGGACCTGGCTTGTTGGCTGATCTCCATATAGAGCTATTGGCAGGTATCCTGAGCAACCCAAAGACACTATCCCCACAAACCTGGGCAGCACATTTTGCAAATCGATTGAGACATGAGTGGGTGGCATTGAGCGGGCGGCAGTCTGCTCCATTCAAAGCGATGCGGGGAGTGGAAGCGCATGACTACGCAGAGCTTCCATCAGGAGACAGGTGAGGAGAACATAGTATGACTGACACATTGTCTTCCATTCCACTTGTTTCCATAATGCCCCGAGATGTGTGTTTCACATGTGCATGTGCATACATGTTCTTCGAGTACAAGAATTACCTGATAATGCTTCTGAAATGCACGCTCAAAATCTCCATGACAATGCATGCAGGGTCCTGGCGCTGAAAGCACTCTGCGACATCAGACTAGATAGGGAGGACATCAAGGCCATAGCAGAGGAAGCTGCATGCAGCAAACCACTTGGACAGACGGCTGCAAAACCCTCAAAACCAGCTGCCCCTTCTCGCCCCCCACCAGTGCCTTCGCGCACCACACGCATTACTGCCATCACTGCTGCTTCTGCTGCTGCTGCGGAAGCCTCTGCCCTAGCTGGAGGGAAGAAGCGGAAGCTGCAAAGAGGCTCGGGATCTGATGGCTCAATTATAGAGCCTCATGAAGTTCGCAAAGAAGAGCTCGGTAGGGATTCCTCTGGCTATCTTTATTGGCTGCTGGACTGCTGGGACTCTAGTCAGGAGGGTGCAGTGAACTATGGTATCAGTCTATACAAGGAGCAGCCAGCAGTAGCTGTCAAGTGAGTGGTGTTTGTTCAGGGTCAAGCCAGCACACCCTTTCTGTTCATGTTGTGAAGAGTGCATGGAATTGAGGATGAGATGCTCCAAAGAAACGCAGTACACAATGTGAATGTAAATGTATTAAAATGTATTAAACATAATGTGACCACATTGTGAGCTCCAAGGTTATCATCATTGAGTGTCGTGTGGTATCTTTATACCAGGCAAACCCAGGCAAGTACTGTAGACCGCGAGGCAGCAGATGCAAGCTTGCAATCTAGCAAAGGAGGGAAGGCAAGAAAGCTTTGCAAAGCGGCAGAGGAGCGGCGACGCCTCAGCTTATACCGGGTACCACCTGAAGCCCAGGCAGGGAGATGGGAGCGTATTGCAACAGATTTGGAATCCATACAAGCTGTGGGGATGCGAATGAAGCGAAGTCTTAAGGCTCTTGATGGACAGCTGGCAACCCAGGTAACAGAGTCACTCATGGCAGGACTGGGTCACATTGTTTTTCACATGTGAAATGCTGCTTCAGTGCCTGAAAAACTGCTGTCCTGCTTTCTTGCCTTCTGCACCTTCGGAGGAAGTGAGAACAGCAACTTATTTGTGGAAGCGTTCTCTCACAAACACGTATTTTGTGCATATTATATTGCTTGTAAAGTCAAAATGTAAAAGTGCATTTTTAGATAGGGCCTGCCTTTCAGGATTTTTAACCTCAACTCCAGGTGAAAAGCGTATTCCTCTTGGATTGTAGATTCTGGACCTTGTTGTGCCTTCCATACGAGTGCGCATTGAGGAGCAGGAGCGGTGGAACAAGGCGAGAGAGAAGACAGCTAAGATGCTGGGGTCCCTGTGGGCGTCTGCTGAGGGCAGGTGAGGAAAGTGTTACACCAGATCCTAGTGTGGATAGCTGAGCATAATCAACAGTGAACTGACATGTGTCATGCTAGATTTCTTTCCTATGATGTTTTTGATACTGCCACAATGCATCATTACAAATCATTACCATGACGACCGTAGCTATAGTCACTGACCGCAGCTATATCCACTGACCACAGCTATAGTCACTGACCGCAGCTATAGTCACTGACCGTAGCTATAGGCACTGACCGTAGCTATATTCACTGACCGTAGCTATAGTCACTGACCGTAGCTATAGTCACTGACAGTAGCTATATTCACTGACCGTAGCTATATTCACTGACAGTGGCTATAGTCACTGACCGTAGCTATAGTCACTGACCGCAGCTATATCCACTGACCACAGCTATAGTCACTGACCGCAGCTATAGTCACTGACCGTAGCTATATTCACTGACAGTGGCTATATTCACTGACAGTGGCTATAGTCACTGACCGTAGCTATAGTCACTGACCGCAGCTATATCCACTGACCACAGCTATAGTCACTGACCGCAGCTATAGTCACTGACCGTAGCTATAGGCACTGACCGTAGCTATATTCACTGACCGTAGCTATATTCACTGACCGTAGCTATAGTCACTGACCGTAGCTATAGTCACTGACCGTAGCTATAGTCACTGACCGTAGCTATATTCACTGACAGTGGCTATATTCACTGACCGTAGCTATAGTCACTGACCGTAGCTATAGTCACTGACCGTAGCTATAGTCACTGACAGTAGCTATATTCACTGACCGTAGCTATAGGCACTGCCGCAATTTTAGTTGTGGACTGAGGAATTCAATGTTGAGATGCTCTTTTCTTGGTGTCAATCAGGAGTGTACGAAGTCGTAAGCAAATCAACTACAGCACAGATGAATTTGATAATCAGATCAAGCAAGCCATAAGAGAGTCAATGAGAGAAGAGTCGTTACCGCCTTCTAGGCCTCACAGAAACGGAGATAGGAAAACAGCTTCAGCAACGGCTGTTGCTGCTGCTACTGGCACCTCCTCTGGTGATGAGGGAGGAAGAACCAAGAGCGTCCCCAGGTTGGAGGCATGGTGTTAATATGGAACATGAAGCAGTTTGTACATGCTTTCAAAGTAGATGATAGCGCATCAGAGACGAGGAGTACAGCACTCGAACGCAAGGCTATATGATGACACTCTTCTCTTAAAAGTTTCACTTGTGCTGTGCTTTTAGGAGCCCTGAGATGAATGAGGATATCCTTGAGCAGCCTGCACACGACAGAGGGAATAAGTGTTATGATAACGTGGCAGAAGTTGACTTGAGAAATGGTAGGAGCTGTGCTAAGAGGGAGCTAGAACAGCCTGAATATTGCGAAAATGAGGAGGGGGATGTAGATGCTCCTGTGCTTCCTGATGGAGCTCCTGCAGATTCTGTAGAGCATGCCTCACTTTGAGCGGTTGAGATAAGAGCCCTTCATTTTTAACAAGAACTCAGAAACTGGCATCATGGATTTCATTTATAACCATCCCCAGCTCTGACTTGGACGTGTGAACATACATATCCCAATGGCTCCAACATGTACATTTATCTGGAGTACTATGTAATTTACATACAATCCCTATTTTCAACTTCATTAGAACAGGGGCACAATTGCGCAAGTTCATTATTAATCAAAATGCACCAAGTAGGGAAGTGAAGCACCAAGTAGAAAATGAATCGACAAGGTTCTTATGTGAATTTGTTCAGAACTATGCGAAGTACAGACACCTTCTTACTTATGCTAATTGGCTTGACATAGGTTTAGGATCCCGACTTCTACCAAGTGTGCTGAGAGGTACATGATTGCCATCATCATATGGTACAAAATTCGGAGACAGTCCTCCTCAAATCTTCTGGATTTTCGAGGCTTGGACCAGAGGGTTATTGTCAGCTATTTTCATCCTTTCAAAAGTCTTGTAATCGAAGGTGCAATTATGGCTTTCTGCGTATCGGTGCTGTCCACAATAGCTATAACCGCATCTGCACTTGAAGCCAGTTAGGCCAAGCTTTTTGCGGCAAGACTCTACTTGACACCTGAAAATAAAAAAATGAACATTACAACTCTGACGAAAAGTGCACGCTGGCTGGGAGAATGCAGGGAAGATTGTAGTTGTTCAAGTAAAACATTGGACTCATCTCTAAACTTAATTTTGTGAGGGAAGAGATGTTTCTCACCTGCAAGGTCCATTCGAG
Organism: Chlamydomonas eustigma; assembly: GCA_002335675.1. Taxonomy (NCBI): domain Eukaryota; kingdom Viridiplantae; phylum Chlorophyta; class Chlorophyceae; order Chlamydomonadales; family Chlamydomonadaceae; genus Chlamydomonas; species Chlamydomonas eustigma. The sequence goes on along the minus strand of BEGY01000057.1, from coordinate 326,323 downwards.
GGTGGGGGGCTGTCTGAGGTTGAAGATACAGATGGGACATACACAGTTGCAGGGCTATTATCAGGCTTTGAAATGGACATGTCAGCGGATGGAGGCAGCATTTTCTCTATGGTAGGCCGTGCAGCTAATGACACTGCCGCAGCGGTCTGTTCCGCGGCAGCTTGATTACGTTGAGCTTCTCTATGACACTTGCTGCATAAGTCTCCAGTCGCAACATTTCTACGAACGAATTGCGAGCTAAATTAAGGAACCCTGGTCAAGAGGGAAGCGGCCTTGGTGGAAACTTACGCAAAAAATCCACAGCCATTAGCACATAATGATGGCTGAGAATGTGGCTCAACACTCTCCGATTGATTTCCACTATTCATTGCCTTGCTAGGTTACAGAAAACCTTGTCGAAAAAGTAAGCTTTCAGGAATTACTCTTAGTGAATTCTGCGACGTCAGCTTGGCATAACGTTATCCCTAGGGGAGAAATACACCGTACAAGTTTGGCAGGCCAAGCACAATGTTGTTACACACTCCGCAGTCAACAGATTGGTCATGATTAACTTACCCTTCAAGAAAAAGACTTTCGCCTTAACTATAAAGTCAAAGTACAATGTTGAAACGTTGAAATGTTGACTAATCTTCTCAACTCTCTAAAAATTCTTATTCTTCAATTAGCACCCACTCCCTTAGATTATCTGCGTTTAAGAATTACAGTTCAGCTACCAGGCACAAGACGATGCCCTCAGATCTTCTTGATTTGACTGTCCTTGTGGCACAGCATGGGAAGAGTCCCTGATTTGAAGTCCAACTTCCCCACAACTATCATGTGGGACTGGAGTGTATTTGAATGTTAATGAAACCCGCCGATACATATAAGAGGTGCACCTGAACAGGTTGGATGGGCCACACTCAGTATTCTTTTGTAACTGAAGTGCTTAATAGGCCATCATTCAATCCATGGACATGAACTGACCTTAAAACTTCTTCCCAGCGCTCCTTGAACACTGTCCATAAGGGCCGCTCAGGCCTTTCCTCCAAAAGCAGCAGCATCAGAGGTTTGGTCAGCATCCCAAACACCAAGGTTGTAAAAAGTACAACAACGAGAGTGCTGTGGGCAGAGAGGGATCCAGCATTTACTTTTAAGATTGAAAAAAAAGACTTTTAAATTACAAGTACCGCATGAGCATCAATTAACTAGTCCTTTGGACAGTCTCTCTAACTGATTTTGATTGCAAGGTGGGCAGAAGTGCTGCAAGTACTGAACAGGAGCTTGTCAGTAGATTCTGTAAGAGAACACATCATTTTTCAAGAACTTTTCACAGAGAATGATTGCTTCATACTTACCAAATTGCCTGCATTCTTACCTTACTATCACAGTTGCTAGGTGCCCGTCCACATTCTGTGTGTCAAAATAATAATACACTAAAGCCACTGATACAGCCCCTCTCATCAACCCGGACCACCTTTATGCATGAATGGCAGAGCAGGCTTATGGTTAGAGACTCATCAACACAGTCAGGCTTTGTAAAACAATGAAATAAAAGTCAATCAATCATGCCTAAGATCGTATCCCCCATGTCAGGACAAGCTCACCAAATAATGAACAGATCTGTGTTTGTGAGCCTCACAGGACTCCACATGTTGTGCAATAAGGCCATTGGCACCACCCCTAGGGCTCTACTGACCAGTAGGAGCACGATGAGGGTGAGGCACAGGGGAACAGCCTCACTGGCATAGGCTGCCTACAAAGAGGAATCATTGATACATTTATACGATATCAATGCGCAGGGAAAGGTAACACAATACGATATCAATGCGCAGGGAAAGGTAACACAGCACCTGACATCACTCTCATCAACCAGGACTATCTATCTATCAGGGTATCGCATGCTTCATTTAGGGACAATCGTATTAAAGAGTACTTACACCCCACTTCACTGGGTCCACGGCATCCATTCCAACGTACAAGAAGATTATGCCTTCAGCCAAGTGGCTCAAAGTTTGAATTGCTGTGGTGGTGGCAGCTGCCCCTGCCATAGACATGCTGGGCATAGCCCATTGTGAGACAGCAATCCCACAGCAGAAGAGAGCCAGAATACCTTGGCAAAACAGGGCAGAGGGACGTGTTTGATTCAAAAGCTGGCTAGAATACCTTGGCAAAACAGGGCACAGGGACGTGTTTGATTCAAAAGAGCGATGATAAAGTGTATTACAGTTATTACAGTGACAGTATAGTCATTATGCCAATATTGTTGGATAATTCCTTGCCTCATCTCACCACTCAATCCAAAAACTTCAGCTGCCAGATAGCAGAGGTATGATAGCATGCCCACTAGAGCCAGCTCCTTCATTTTAGACATGAGTTAATCAGGGGTGACTCAGGAGTGAGCGCTGTCTCCCAGTCACAGATCATGATGAAAGTGATACTCCAACTAAGTAAACATACAAGAAGGAGACATGGCACTGCTTGAAATCATCTTTTGACTTCAACTTCTTACAATTGAACAAATCCACTAGACATAGGCAGGTTGTAAAGCAAGGTGAAGACAAATCTTACATGCTGTACCAACTGAACTAGACACCAGGTGGATTGATCTTATATGCTGTACCTGATGGGCAGGTTGATCCCTTATCCATCGAATCAGAAATGCTATGGTCAATCCCGCCACCAGCCCTAAAATCAGGCTTGTGCTCAGCAGGTACAGAAAACTCCTTAAGATTCCGAAACCGCCGGAGGCACCAGTGTGATTGTCATCCCCATAATCATCAGTCAGAGTTCTCAGCAATCCAACACCCACACTACCGTTTGCCACATCTGGTGTGAGCGGGGGCAACATCTGAGGTGGTAGTGGAGAGGGTGGCAAAGGTTGGCTGAGAATAGGGGCCAGGGGTGGTGGGAAAGATGAGTCGCTAGATGTAGCTGAGCTGGGAGGGTAGACGCTGATGACAGCCCCCAGGAGCACTACAGAGGTTGCATCATTGATGACGCCCTCTCCAAACACCAAGCTGAACAGCAGAGGCATAGTTTGTGAATCTAGCACCTACACGGCAGCACATGGAAGGTGTTAACTTGCTGTGATCCACCAACTACCATGACATGTGAGTGGGGCGTACGGCTCCAAAACTAAGAATTTGATTGAAAGTCGCACTTCAAGAGAGTAAGCCAAGGCCATGTATGTCTTTGAGTGATTTGTACAGCATATAATTTGAAAATCCAGGTAGGCAAAAGGCAGGAGGTCATTATGAATATGGCTAATACATATAGACGCTTATATATAAGCGTTGCTAGCTAACCTGTAATGTTGTAACACTGTCAGTTGCTAGCTAACCTGTTATGTTGTAACACTGTCAGTTGCTAGCTAACCTGTAACGTTGTAACACTGTCAGTTGCTAGCTAACCTGTAACGTTGTAACACTGTCAGTTGCACTGAAAATCGCCCCTAGAGCAAGGCAATCCTGAGACATCAACAAGTTGCAGCACAGCCTTGATTAAATACAAAGAGGCTAAGGTTTAATATAAGAACATGAAAAATCCTCATGATTTCAGTTGCGAGAAGAATGTTATCAGATTGGGATTACTCAATTAATCCGGATAGTATTATTTGAGGCTTATTGGTATTGCATAGAGGCGCATGACTGATTTCATGTGTTATCATGATCAGAATGATAGTTTGTACGATGCGCACTTGCACTCTTAAGACTTGAAACTGGGTGAATGCCAGCAAGAATCCAGACATGACTAGGAAGCACACAACAGTACCTGTCCGTAAGAAAGGAACAGTTTTAGAGATCCAACATAACAAAAAACAAGTTCAGGTATGTAGGGATAAAGGAGTACATTGATGAAAACTTATAAAGCTGAAACCTGAAATGGTTGAGACAAGCCCTGTCAAAATCAATATTTTAAAAACGCAGGATTCAGGATTATTTGTATCCTTAATGAAGCTTGTACTTACCAGCTATTCCCATGCAGAGTATAGTCCCCAGATTGGAAAAAAATAGTTTCTTTTCCATGCCCAGACCAGCATGAAGTATGACAGGGGGCAACAGGTACCTTCGCACCGCAAAGATGTAAGTCCTGTTCTGATCTGACATTCTCCAAATAACAACATGCAGCAGTCTCTCTAAATATTTTACAACTTCATGACTATATTCAGTGACTCAGCGCTCAGCTGGGCTCCATATGAATTTCAGCCAACCTTGTCGTGGCTTGAGGTCCTAACTCATACTCACACCAAGAAAACAGAGGGATCAAAAACTGTAAGTCTTTTGACAACTCCTTGAGGCAGGTAGTTTTTGAATATGAGTAGCAAGATGCCAGCAGTCAGTCCCATTAGTGCTGCTAATGAGCCTTCTGTTAGGAATCGACTCCTATAGTTGAGGATCAGCTGCAGGTTGATCTTCGCTCAAGCCTAGAAATAGTGCAAAAATGTTCAACATATCAGTACACATTACCTTATGGTCCTTCCCAGGAGAAGCCATACACTGAGGAGTAATACTAGAACAGCTGTGCTCAAGCCTGTCACCTCTAATGAATCTACTGAGGACCTCATTTATCTTTACATTTGTCTCGGCGATATTTGTACGTAATCAATTTCTATAAATAAACACTTTGAGTGGACTTCCTCGATGTTGAAAGAAGTGTGAATGTGCACAACTTACTGAACATATACGTTACCAACATACAATCGTGGGTGTACATTTAGCTGTTAACGGATTTTACTTTATGGAGTTTGGTATGCAAAATTCAAGCTCGTATGGAGCAGGTTTGAATCAGCAAGGTGGAGGGGGCATGGACTGGTACACCCCTCCTACATCAGGCTACAATAACTACAGTGCAAGTACATCAGGTACTAGACAGAACCCTAATCAAATGGGAGGGAACAGCTTCGAGGATGAGCCACCCTTGTTAGAGGGTAAGATCCAGATCTTGTTCCTGGCCTCTGAGTAATGGTTTGTAGACCTTACAACAAACACTGCACCTGCATCAGAACTTGGAATTGATCTTGGAGGCATATTGGTGAAGACTAGGTCAGTATTGTTTCACCGCTTGAACAATCGATTGCTAGACGATCTGGACATGGGAGGGGCTCTGGTGTTCGTCATAGTTCTAGGAGGGCTCCACCTTCTGGTGATTATTGCAACTTGTGATATATACTCTACACATAAGCTCTCTTCAGAAAGGACCACATGTTGGCATGATGTTTGATTAGATTTTTAAAAGTATACTCTTAGCATGTTAGCGGAACTACTGTGTTTTGAAATTAGGACTTTCACTGCAATTTTTGTGGAACATTTTCATTCATTTTCCAGCTTCATGTCCTCAGTTTAAATGCCTAGGTATGAAATTCTCTAGTCTTCCTTGTCATTGAATAAGATACTCAGTACTTCCATTGTGACATGACCTGTAGATGGGCAAAATCCACTTTGGTGTGATCCTGGGCTGGAGCGTGGTACACTCTGTTGTTCTGTGGTATCTTATCAACCAACTTGCAGGGAGCGGTGCGGCAGAGTCAAAGGGCCTGGACTTGTACAGCGTCTGTTGTGTGGTTGGGTACTGCATGGTGCCGTTGGTTGTACACAGCGCCATTAGCCTGCTGCTGCCCCGGTAAGGCATGATGCTGCTGCCCCTAACAAGTAATGCTGCTGCTGCCCCGGTAAGGCATGATGCTGCTGCCCCTAACAAGTAATGCTGCTGCAGCCCCGGTAAGGCATGATGCTGCTGCCCCTAACAAGTAATGCTGCTGCTGCCCCGGGTAATTCATGGGAAACATAGCTCGGACTCAGACACATTCCTCGGGTTGCTCCTTGGATTGTGTGCAGAAGACTTCAAAGGCTCCTCTGTTCTTTTGATGGTGTTTCTTTTCATGCCTGTCTTAGGCATGGTGAGTTGAATCAATTGTACAACCATTCTGCACAAGAAGACACAAACTGTAATTTTCCTTACAGACTTTGGACTTCTGCATGTTAAGTTTTAGTACAGTTACAGTTGTCTCCATCCTCATACACTGATCTCTGTCTACAGGGGCCTGCTTTCCTTGGTTCTAGCAGTTTTCTGCACCATCTGGAGTGGGCATACTGCTGCCAGGATCTTTGTGCGACGAACACCTGCTTTAGAAGGAATGCAAGGGTTGATAATGTACCCTTGCTTACTTTTGTACAGTGCCTTCACGATGCTTTGTGTGTACTGAAAATGCCGCATGCAGCAAAGAAGCAGTAGCTTCGTTATAGGTACCAAGAATAAAGTGATAAGAATGTTGCATCAAATGGTTAACATAATGATGTAATTATGTGAGGTTTTAGTGTGTAAATGGTACATGCAGACATTAGCCTTGTCTTCTTGAAATTGCGTCTGTAGTTCGAAATCTGTATACAACGCGATTCGCGTCTATGCACTGTTTCAGGTGACTGTATTGAGAAGAAATCAGTGATGCAACCTGCCTAACTCCTTGGCCCTTGTAAGGAAGGAAGTATGATTAATTTCCCCACACTTTCCTATAAAGAGTTATGGGCACACTCATCACATGCACAAATTTCGCTAAACCTCCGATGTCGGTACGAATCAACTGATGAACTTTAATCTCAAACTGTACAGATTGTGACGATAACTTCGTGCGCTTGCAGAAACTTGCTATATTCAGCGCAGTAGCTGGTGTGACTGGATTTGCATACTATAAGACAGCGAGCCCATCAGTCCAATTTGATGTAATAAGTGGTTTGGGTCCCATCTTGAGACTCCTGGACCCTGAAACTGCCCACAACATGGGCATTGCAGCAGCCAAGTGGGGTCTTTTTCCCAAGGTAGCTGCTGATAACTTAAACTCTGTCTATTCTACAGTGACTGTGTGTGCGATTGTTATAATAAGAACTAGAAGGGGTGAAGCAATACTAGGGTCAATGCTTGCATCTGTTGCTTGCACAAATCGTGTAAATTCATGAGTCGATTCTTATTCCTTTGCTGTCAGGAGACCAGAGATGATCCAAGTATACTCAGGACCAAAGTGTGGGGCAGGGATTTTCGGAACCCAATTGGTAGAAACTCGCTAAAGTGACTCATGATGTTACTTTTTACTGACTTTTGAGACATTCTTACTATTGTAGGCCTGGCAGCTGGCTTTGACAAAAATGGAGAAATTATAGAGTCCATGTTTGGTCTGGGGTTCGGATTTGTTGAAGTTGGTAATTACAAATTGTTATTCATTAAAAAAATGGCTTTTTGCTGTTATAGAAACACCTTGAGATGAACAATCTGTTGGCATTTTGTGCAAGCAGGTTTTGTTATACATCTACTTAAAAAATCTTCGACATCTAAAGAATGTCATTCCTGTTTTGCAGCAAGCGTGCTCCCTTCTTATCTTAGTTGTTGTCGTTCCTGGAACTAATCATCCTCAAAAATGTTGTAGTATTCACATTTCACTATCCATTGCTCCTGTTATTGTTGGTGTGTCTCAACTTGACAGGTTCTATCACACCAAAGCCACAGCCAGGCAACTTGAAACCACGTGTCTTCAGGATACCTGAGCTCAAGTAAGCAGTGAGCTGTATTATGACTACATCATAAAAAGGAGCTGTTTTTGGAAATTCGTTTTTTTGCTTGACCTTCCTCTAAAATTTTGATTAGAGCTACCATCAATCGGTATGGATTTAACAACATTGGCGCTGAAGCTGTGGAAGAGAATCTTCAGATATTCCTTCTGAATACAAAGAAGGATCCTACTTTGAAAAAAGGTCAGCATAAATGCATTCTCATCACTCGTCTACATTTCTAAAGTTACTTCTTCTGCAAGAATCTGCATCAAGTCTTTTTCGTTTTTCTGATCCATATTAAAATTGCTTAGTTGTGGACTGGTTACATTCATGATTTTTTAGCCATTCACTTTACCCACCTTATCTTACTGTCTTGAATTGGCGTTAAGGCCTCTTGGGTGTTAATCTTGGGAAGAATAAGACCAGTGCTGACGCAGCAACAGACTACTCTATTGGCATCTCAAAACTGGCCAGATATGCTGACTACCTAGTCATCAACGTGTCCTCTCCCAACACACCAGGTTAGGAAGATCTGGAATGCACACACACACACACACACAAACAGCTTGTCAAATTCGTGTGGTATGTTTTTCCTCATCTACATAATTTATGTCTACTTTTGCTACATCTTATAAGTAATAGTGAGAGTGCATGGACTCTAGATGATAAATGTAACTGTCTGTTCACATTATCCTCATTCGATCATGGTTATGTCAGGACTCAGAGCACTACAAGGGCGCACTGAGTTGGAGGCTTTGGTGAAACAAGTCAAAGCAACACGTGATCGCATGCCCTGGAGTGAACAAGTAAGATCATAACTGCACATACCCTGCTGTGAACAATTAAGACCAAAGTGACTGCACTTACCCTGGTGTGAACAAGTATGACCTTATCGTGGTATGACGACTGGCGAGTGGTCTTTGATGAAATCAGGGCTGATGGTTACATATCAATTATCATGCAAGCCTCACTGCAATGCGACAAACTCAATGATCCCTGCTTATTTACTTTGAAATGTCTTATGCACATGATTGAGTCTTCCTCCGGCCTCTCACTATTTAAAGAATTCGTGTCACTATTCAGGGTCCTCCACCACTCTTAGTGAAAATAGCACCTGACTTATCTGAAACAGACAAAGTAGACATAGCAACTGTGGTCACAGATCTGGGTGTGGATGGTTTGATAATTTCCAACACAACTATTCAGCGACCAGGTAGATGAATATTGTTAGCAGTAGCATGACTCATAAATGTCTACAGTGTTCTAGTGTGTAGCTGAGCTTTGCCTGGTCACAGTAAAAGTAACAGAAGCAACATGATTTTTGTCAATGCTCAATCATCCTGACAGAGCTACTCCTTTTCTCTGATGCAATAACTGTTTCTTTACTGATTTGACTGCTTGCATCAACAACACTACCCTGCGACTGATAGGTCCTGTTTCAGACTATCCACAAGCAAAGGAGACAGGTGGCCTTAGTGGCCCTCCCTTGTTTGCGCTTGCTACTCAAACGCTGTCTGATATGTATCGGCTGACTGGTGGAAAGTAAGGATGCTGATTAAGCTTACTATTTTGATTAGTTTTCCCTTCACATCTATGAGAACTGCATTTGGGCTTCACACATGACCCTGTGGTCCTAGATAACATACTCTCTGCTGACAGTGATCAGATCTTTGTTTTGAACAACTAGCAAAAATGTATCAATATTGTTAAGGCAATAAGTGGTCATTCCATGGTGTATCAGGATTCCTATTGTGGGGTGTGGTGGCGTTTCCTCTGGGGAGGATGCGTATAAGAAAATTAGAGCCGGTAAGTTCGATAATATCTTGTTTCTCATGTTTCATGAGTTGGTTTGTCGATGCAACAGAAGAAAGAAGTTCTAGGTATGTTACGGCTCACAATGTAAACAATCTCATGAAAATGCCCAGTTACTGAATAAGTACAAACAGGGTTGTAATAGCCTCAGATATCAGTAAAACAAGAAAACAGCTTTCTAGTATGAAATACAAGCAGCTCTTATGTAAGTCTGCTGAGATCAATGCTGGGCATCCTTGATTTTAACTAACTTTAACTTGTTATGTAAGTCTGCTGAGATCAATGCTAGACATCCTTGATTTTAACTAACTTTAACTTGTTATGTAAGTCTGCTGAGATCAATGCTAGGCATCCTTGATTTTAACTTGTTATTGAGCATCATGTTACTATGCTGCAGGTGCCAGCCTAGTGCAGATATACACGGCGTTGGCTTATGAAGGCCCTAAGGCAGTTCCTGACATAAAAGAGGGATTGGCGGCTTGCTTGAAGCGGGATGGATTCAAGAGTGTTGCAGAAGCTGTAGGAGCTGATCATAAATCATTAGAGAGCAGACTACACTCCGATTTGAAAAGTAGTGGCAAAAAGGGGCTTCTGTGGTAGCACGTACTTGACAATGATAGAGAGGACGGCATTAGCTCGTCCTTGCACTTCATTAATATCAGCATCTCCATCAATTGTCAAGTAAGATAATATTCGTGGTTACCTGATCTCAGATATTACAAGTAATTACAACGAGCAGAATAGTTGACTTCTTGACACAACTTTGGTCACCATGCTTCCTCATCCTCTTCTATAATGTTAAGGTTCAGATATTTACAACGTTTCATTTGCAACAAATAAATAAAATGTTCAATGTATGATCATCTGAGATCTTGGGCCTACTATAAAAATAAAAAATCTAAATCTGATCTCAAAATCTTATGAGCGACATGTCAGTTATTTACAAAATCACTGCAGAATACATAACAAATGTAATTGATGATGATGCCCATAGATGATGCCTACCCTGCGGCACTAGTGGACTACTTCATCATTCTGCCGCCTAAATAAGACTGCCTTCCAATGGCTTGAAGAAGCTCACGCCGCCTGCCAGCACCCTCATCAGAAGCAGAAGCAGCAGCTGCCTGTTGGCAGGAGGTCACACAAGCAGCGTCTTCAACAAAGGGACCCACAGCTGATGCAGCACTCATGGAGATGAAGGTGTGGTTGAAGAAAAGCATCTGAAGGCTCTCAGGAATAGCGGCAAATGCAACTGTTGCTGGCATGGTCCCAGGATCAGAGACAGGGAAGGAGATGGCAAAGGATGCAGTCTCACAACCTTGGTTGCTCTGGAAGTGGAAGATTCCTGAGAAGGCAATGGCAGGCATAATATTCAGCAAGTAGATACCAATGTGCTTGAAGTACATATCTACATTGTAGGACATACGTATTATGATAAATACAGATAAGGACAATCTTATATCAAGCCCTGGCAGCAGGATGTATTGGGTTATAAGCTAGTAGTTGAGGGGAGGTGGAAGGCTCCTTACCTTCAGGGAACACCATGAATTCTCCTGTCTGCACTGTTGTATTGCTGGAGGTACCATTCTCAAACATGTACCCAATGGTAAGTGGACCTGAGCATCATGCCAGAACAAGGACACATAACAGACGGGTGTGCTGAACAGTAATTGAATACAAAGGGAATATATAAGATGGCATGATGATAGTGCACTACATTGGAAGGATCAAAGATGGCCATGAGAGGTATGCCTGAATTGACACAATCTAAGCAGAATTAGATACTATCTATGATACTATCTATACATGTGTCTTACCTTGAAGCACCATGCTCTGCTCTGTCCCACGTGGATGAGAGTGGATGACAAAGGTAGTGCATCCGATGACCACCTTCCCTAGAGTGGATTCGGATGCAGACATGGAAGACAAGAGCACGTAACTGGCACCCAATGTGCCATTGACAGGTCCAACTTGGGGAGTAGTCATATTGATTACGAGGTCGGTCCAGCTGTACATGGGCGCTGCAAGTCCGGCATCGTTCTGTGCAAAACCAGACCGAGAAAGTCCCAGGATAAACATGAAGGATAAAATGGAGCCCATTTTGAACATGATGCGCTGAATATTGAAGAGTAACGAAGCAGAATACAGGAGCTGCAATAGATAGTGGCGTGCAGAAATGCATAATTTTCATGTTTATTCTCCATTTTGTACTACTGCTCGACATGTGAAATAAAACCAGTGTGTCACCTTTCCTGAGCGTGTCGTAGGTGTGTCAGTGTGAGAATCAAATTCTGGTGTGACCAAAAGTCATCATCGACGGCAAATGGTTTTATTTATGTGATAGTTTATGTTCTTTATTCTGCGCAACAGTATGAGGGTTGCAACTGTACCTGAGCATAAAATTTTAACGAAAGTTCGAAGTATTCAACGTCATTTTTTCTCCTCCTTTTACTCATATTCAATAATATGCTCAAGTTTTCTCTCTTTATCTCTGTGCTTCTTTATACATGCACCGCTCAGAACAATGTTGGACTAGCACCTCCACAGTACAACTTGTCTGAACTCGTTAATGACATGATCACTCCTCAAGTTGGACCAGTTAACGGCACATTAGGCACCAGCTCTGTCTTTCTGTCGTCCATGCCTGCTTCTGGTTCCACCTTAGGGAGAGTGGTCATCGCCCCATGTACCACTGTTGTCATCCACTCCCATCCCCGGGGAACAGAGCAGAGCATGGTCTTAAAAGGTTTGAGGCTTTATCTTTGATACTTTACATTTATATATCATGCTGAAATGTGACTCTCTTTTTTATCTGACTTTTCACAAGGGGTTACCTGCCGGTTGCTGTAGCCTGCATGCTGATGAGTATGTTCTCCATGCAGGCCTGCTCACAGTTGGCTACTTCTTTGAGAATGGCACCTCCAGCACCACGGTGGTTCACACTGGAGATTTCATGGTCTTCCCAGAAGGTAACTCTTGCATGACTTCGGACCTTGTTTTATAACTTGTTGACAACAACAGTGCGCCTTTTTTTTAAATAACTTTAACAGACTGCAGAGATTCTGATGACAGGTGGCAAAACCTTTCAAGCCTAGCCCTTGAGACTGCTCTATAACCTATATGCAGGTATCAACCACTTCCAGAGCAATCATGGTTGTGAGTCAGCAGCATTCGCCGTCTCCTTTACAGTTCTGGATCCTGGAAGCATACTTGCCACTACAGGGCTGGCGACCATTCCTTACAGCTTGCAGAGTTTTTTCTTCAATCAGACCTTCACGGCAGCCCAGGCCTCACAAGAGGGAGCTTTTGTACAGAATGCCACCTGTTTAATGGCATGTATGAACAGCAGCAGCAATAACAGCAGCAGGTATTATTGGGATTGAAAACTGCTCTAATGGATTATCCTTCTCAGAATGCCAAATTGACTTCCATACATTCTACTTAAATCTGCCCTAAATCATGTTACTAACAGCTTACCTTATTATATCTTAAACCTCTATCTCCATTCATACTTCTTCTTTGTGATTCCTGTTAGACGATTTGTCCAATGATTTAGTTTCTTGCAGTGAGGGTAATGATGACCGGCATAATTTATCAGACGGGGCCATTGTCGGCATTTCAATGGCTGGGTTTGTTACCGTGGCAGCAGCTGGGGTTGCAGTGTACTGGTTCCTTGTCAGGAAGAGGATGCGATGCTGTGGGGATGCTGCAGGGACTGCTTCTGACACTGTCGGGGACTCTAAAATGACCACAACAGAAGCATCATGTAAAAAGTCTGTGCATGTTACGGTGGTGCAGGAGGCCTGATGGGAGCAATGACGCTTACTATGTGACTTGTCGTGTGGAATCCATTTCTCATTGCCTTTGTATTTTCAACAAATTTGTTTGCTACATACCTATAAAGATGTTCTATAGGAGGCGGGAGGGACATCCTATTTGCATTGCACATATTCCTGTTCATAAGGATATGTGGAGACACGACAAAACTCTAATACTATACATGATGTTGCGGGACTGAACATCATTGCAGACCCAATCCTTGATTATTTCGTCTAATAGGCTTATGGATTTAAGAAGATTTTCTTCCTGTGCTGGAAGATTTTTTGTGATTTCTCTTCATTGATTGAATTTGCAGGATTTAACATATTTAATACAAACTCAACAATGCAATTTGTTTACTGCATTGATTATTCTCCTTGTGGTTATGGAGCAGTGAGATATATAACTGATGGGGCAAACTTTCCCCATCACAAGTTAAGACGTTAGTTAAGTCTGCTAGAAGCGGATAGTAACTTATTTCTGCTGGACGTGCTTCTTTCTGTATCAAAATCATACAAACCTAATATATTAAACAAAATCAACCGGAAAGGCCAAGCATGTTCAACTCAATCTTCCTCATCCTCGGTATCTTCATCCTCATCTTCAGATTCCTTGAGCCATGCAATAAATTCAGAAGCCTGCAGGTCCCAGAAGTGAGGAGAAAAGAAGATTGTGTTGCTGCGCCACCAGCAAGTTTGTTCATATATATGCTTTGGTTACTATGCCAAGGATGCCAAAGCCTGAATGTCAGTCTATCAAACATGAACAACAGGGTTCCTTACAGAGCTGGGACAGTGTTCACAGATTATATACTTCCATATTTCAGCGGCTCAACATTTGATACATTGAGTGGGATGTTGAGTGGATGATGACACGCAGTCACCCCATCATGTTCGGCTTTACCTTTGCTAAGAAAACTTTTTCACTCTCATCTGCATGCTCTTTCTCTGCAGCCCAGACCAACAGGGCCTCCTCAGACACCACATCCAAGTCGTACAACTGCTTGAGAACCTTGAGGGCAATTAAACTCATGATATTCAGCAGAAGTAGATTTCCATGAAGGGATGATACAAGATTAAGCAACAATGAACACAGAAGGAAGATACTGAAGATGAGTTACTAGTACAAAAACACTTATGGCTTGCAGCTTGCAAAATGGACACCCTTTATTACACTACTGCTTACTTGTGGGAAAATGTCTGCATACGCTGATCCTTTCTCCCCACTTTTTTCAAATACACCATCTTCACTGCAGAATTCTTCAAATGTTAAGAGCACTTCTACCTGGCACAGTTCATGAAAGCGATGGTATTATTGACCACAAAATAATTGAAGTATTAAACCTACGTGCAAGCCTCATACTAAGCTAAGTTCCTAGAAGTCAAGAAATTGTCTTAATAAAATAGACTTGGAACTAAACAAGCCTTCAGACCAGAAGCTTGAGGTCATTATTGACCCTTCAGGCAAACTGACTTTTCATAAAACAGAAATACTCTCATTGTCTCAGGCTACAATTAAGTACACCCACTTGATCATCCTCATTCTTAAGAAAACGCTGCAACAGGTTCTGCCATGATGACAGCTGCTGTTTAAATGCCCTGAGTAACGCAACCTTTCCCTCCTACGTGGGTCAAGAATTTTATGATTGCAACGGCTGGAAAGTAAGCCATGAGAAAAAAACAAGCATTTCATATGACTGTCTCAATCATATTCACATTTATTTGCACCAAGCATGACCTAGTACCATTTCCAAGACCAGACATTAAGGTTAGTTGAGTCATACTTGATATAGTACTTACCTGTGTGCTAATATTTGGTCCTGTGGCTGGGAAGAGGCTGGCATATTCACCCTTCGCGTAAGCAGGAGGAGCTGGAAGACAAAGGCTTAGAATGGCTGTGAAGATGTACTTTGCGCAGTCTGCAAAAGTACGATCTTCTGCAATCTTTAGCCCATTCAGCTCAATCACAACATTGTCCTTCACATTCGTAAGACAAGTGTGGACCTCGTTAGAAAAACTGCTCTGGAAAGTGCAAATAATCTACGGCATGGTCTGACCTCAACAAATAATCTATGGCATGGTCTGACCTCAACAAATAATCTACAGCATGATCTGAACTCAATAAATGGAAATCCTTGTGGGCTTGTTATCCTCTCACTAATGGCAACTTGTCATCTTAAACCCATGAAAACAGATGCCCTCACCAAACTAAATCTCATCTTCACACATCTCAAGAATGTTTCAATAACTTCAGCCTTCCACACAGTCTCAGGATCTTCCTCCTCTTCCTCCTCATCATCAGTAGTATCTGCAGGCAGCATGGAGAAGAGAGGATGCATCATAATTCGTAAGCCTACATAAAACTGTTAGCTGCGTTCTTATTCCTTTGACATCTAGAAGAGTGATGAAAGTGTGAGCATATCAGTGTTAATATCCGAAGTAAGCTTTTCAAACCACAATCAGTTCCCACACCTTCATTGCTCTCTCCGTCTTTTTCACTATCATTCCCTTCAGCTCCAGCTTCTGCAATGTCAGCATCACTGTCGACTTGCACTGTCTGGTTTCTGCGTGCATAATACAACACCATACCCAGATCTTATCCATTGACACCTTTGATAGAGCAGGCTCAGTTGTAGGCGGGGCTCTGAGACTGAGAGGAGAATCATTCTAAGTAAAAGCATGCAACATCGATGTTCAACAACATTCAGAATCTTACCAAATTCATAGCTGCAAATTAAGTGGAAAATCAGGAAAAAATGTGTGAATCATCTCACATATGGGGGGCAGCTATTGAGAACCTCTCCACGTCAAACCCTTCATTCGGCCGCCATTCAAAGCCTGCACCGCCTGGACCCACGACCTCCACATCAAACCTGACTGCTTCCTCCTGGGACCCTGCCAGTATAGCCTTCCCCATGGCCACAAAAGAGGCGGCGCGGACAGCAGCAGAGCTTGGCTTCTCAAAGCTCAAAGCCTTTCCTGACACTTCAAAATCATCCCCCTCCTCCTCTTCTTCCTCGTCCCCTTCATAATCAGAGCCGCCAATCCCCAGTCCTTGCTTGTTTGCCTCGCTCTCTTGCTGGCAAAGCCTCCTACTGGTAGACACTGCTTCCCCTCCACCACCAGAAGTGTGACCAGTGGATGTTGGATACTCCAATTCATCATCACTCAAGCTGGTCTGAAATTACGTCACCAGCAACTTAAACGCATCACGTGAACAAGTCTAATATGTTTCAGTTTATCCATTGCAGCCAACATAATTTCTACAGATGATGATCTACAGGTGATCTCTCTATCCTTATGACAACAAAATAGTGCTTTTAGTGGCCCTACTGACAGTGCATATGCATGGATTACTTTTTCAATGCATCTTAAGGCATGTTGAACGTTCCAAGGCATGACGAAGAGCATTGCTACTCATGCACAGTTTTTGTATTTGTATCAAATAGCTCTTCTCACCAGCCCCACCACCTGTCTGCACAGAGACAACCTCTTGTTCCTTTCCACTCGGTGACCAGGTCCAATCACTACACCAAAGGAGATAATGGCCCCAGGGCTGATGGAGGCACCAGCCATAATGTGTGCATTCTCACATACCAATGCTCCCTCTAGCACAACATTATCCTGTGGTGACATCATGTATAAATGTGAATGGACGGATAAGGCAATATGACTCAACGACAAAGTAAAAAATTTGCAAGTACTGTTCTCAACAAAGGTCATACATAACATAATTGTCTTTTATTATGGGGAGATAGCCTCTGAGGTTGTGCTAAAGCAAACCCTAAACCCTAAAGCACTTTTTAACAAACAAGTTCATCAAGATGGAACTTATTTCTTTATGTTTTTTTCATATGGTGGACGCATCTCAGCACACCTGTATGGTTACATTGTCATGAACATATGATCCAATAATTGTGACATTTTTTCCAATGCGACAATGCCGCCCAATCACTGACTGGGTGATGCGACATTGTTCTCCTGCATACAGCAGAAATGGAATACACAAGGTGGGCAATAAGCAAGCTTCATAAATTTTGATTGGGTCCTGTTTCCTTCACTCTGCTCAATCGCCACACCTCTTCAGTTGTACTACTGACGCATCAGCTCAATTGCTGAAATTAAGTATTTGCTCAATTGCTGAACTGAAGCATCAGCTCAAGTACTACACTGACGCAGCAGCTCAAGTACTGCACTGAAGCATCAGCTCAATTGCTACACTGAAGCATCAGGATACATCTGTAGCATCACGCACAGCGTTATCATAAGGCACCTGAGAATCCTGGCAGAAAGGATATCAGAGACACCACAAACCCTCCTTCTAAAACCACAGATTCAGTGACACGATAAAAATTTGAAGTCACACTTGTAGTCATTCTCACGCACAGTTGTAGTCATTCTCATGCACAGTCGTAGTCATTCTCATGCACACGTGTAGTCATTCTCATGCACAATTCCAATTCACAACTATCGACAACCTCACCCGTCAAGGTTCCAGCTCCAATACACACATCGCTGCCCAGTATGGTGCTCCTGGGTACGTGTACCTGCTGCTCACAGTACACATGGCCTCTGGAGTAGCGGTACGTGGGCATGCCCCAAGCACCACCCCGCTGCAGCACATTAGTGTCAGGCACAAAAGGGAAGGTCCAACGCTGGAGGATGTCCTGACTGACTGTATCAAAGGACCTCAGGTTGTCTACGTGAGCAGCATACTCCCCATGCAGCTCATACACATGCAATTTGTTACCCAGCTCCTCTTCGCTCAGCACACCTGTCACAAGTTCAACAGCTCATGTTACTTGAGAGGGGGAGGTACAGACCATACATGTATAGGAAGGCCTTGTACGTCTGACTCTCTGCAATAAATGCTCTTGACATTGCCTCTTAAAACTTACTACAACAAATTGAACATGCAACACAGGCGTCTGAATGCAGAGTTTTGGCACCTGAGACGAAATCCCTCTTCAGATTTTGGTAGTCAAAGTTGTCACTGAACAGCATGAGGACCTCTGGGGCACAGATGCTGATCTGGCAGTCCACTAAGTCCGTGCGGATCTGATATGTAGTACAAGAAAGTTGTTATTTCACTAAAGCTCCTATACAAAAGACCCTAAGAGGAAGGCTGTAGGTTTGTACAGGAAGCTGCTGTGACATTGGCTGGAGCCTGATTGTGATGACATACCAAAATATTGTCACGTTCACTGAAGAATGCAGCGTCCACTTTGACATAAGCACTTGACTTGCTGGCCCCAGCTGCAGGAAGCTCTTGGTACTTCAATAGCCTGGCTGTGGCAGGGTCCAGGCAGGTCAATGTGTCAACCTCTCCAAGCCTCAGCCTCTGCTGAGGATGGTGCACGGCCTTCATGACCTGTCAATGGAGAGGATGTAGACATCATGCATTGTATACAAGGCACAGGACCACAGCCTTCAGGCAACTGGGCAAATTTGTAATTTTCAAAATTCAATTTAAAAACGTAATGATGAGAGTAGAAGCGGGTAAATGACAAGAACTTGCAAAGGTGTGCTGATTTGAACAAAGCAGTGTCTCAACACCAATCATACCATATGTCTCTTTCTTGTTGGCAAATTTACATGAAAATGCACTTGCAAAGCTAGCTGTTGCCTATTAGTCACCATTGTCATGATAGCATTCTTATCAGCGGCACGCCTCGCCATGTGGGCTGCAAGAGCCGGCTCCAGATTCATGTTAGACACAGTGTCTCCGCTGACAAGGATGAAGTCACTCTTAATGATGTCCCGCTGGTCAATGATGCGTAGTGCCTCCCCTGCAGACGTGCAGCTTGTAGATACAATTGTTGTTACCCTCATCCTTCGTGCACCTCCCTCAACCCATTTGCTTTCTGCCAAGTACTTCTTAATTTGATCCGCATGAGCACAGCAGAAGACATATGTCTGCATGCATGAAACAGGTGTCATGACTGTTTGAAACTGATACAACAATGCACAAATCAGCTCGCCTCTTCAACTTTATTCTTTGCCAGCCATTCCAATGTGTACTCGATCATGGGCACGTTCACAAGAGGAAGCAGCACTTTCGGACGCTCCACCGTGATTGGCCGAAATCGCTAAAATTTCATATAATACACACGAATATATTAATAGAATTATCGATTTCACATCTGATCTAATTTCTGATGTAATACCTGAGTGAAACTATCAGCTAATAAAACAGCCGTCAACACACTCCGTGCTTCCATGCGCTCAGCTCTTTTAGGTGCCATTCTATATAAGGGCCCTTACTCGAGAGCTCTCAAAATGGCACTCACTCGTTGCTAACGACACACTGGCTCCAGAACTTGTACATGTACGAGACGATACTACAAGTCTTAGACCCAATTTTGATCTGTTTGCATGAACCTTGCAGCCTAAGAGATAAATGTTTACTGCAAATTCATTGCTGCGAGATAAATACATATCTGACTCAAATTCAACTTGGATCAGGCCAGCAGGTGTTACTACATCTTTAAATGAAACTGCTAAGGATGCAGTGACTTGGGACCAACCACCATCAACACCGCCTGAGCAGAAAAAATACAGACAGTCCACGCTGCATGAGCCTGGCAGAATAGTTAGACATTATGGCACTGCCGAGGATGCGTTGCAAGAGGGTCCATTCGGAGAAAAGACGGTGTCCATTCTTGGCGATAATGTTGCTACGAACATGAAGAATTACCCAGATTCGGAAATCACCCGTTGGCAGCTAGATAGAGCTGAGGACAAATATGCCAGGTAAGAGCTCGAAAATTCAATGATCATTGTGCAGCAAAGGTAATGTGCAGGCAGTACAGTTGTATGGATGCCCTCCACTGGACGTAATAATGATTCATTGCATGCTATGTCTTTCATGCAGCTCTCAAAGAGAACCTTTGGGTCAGACCTATGTCCGTGGATTCAAGATGCCAGATGGTCTGGGCACAGAAGTAGCTTTTGGCAAGAAGATTGGGGCCAAGGTGGGACAAAAACGTACAATGAATAGAAAAAAGACTTGTGTTCAAGAATAGCAACCTGGCAATGCCTCATGAGCCACATATGCAGTCTTTTTGCAGCATCATCACACTTCAAGGAGATAGAATCATAAACCATAACCTCAGTTGTAATTTTGATGCATTTCAGGAGCTAGAGCGCAAGGGCCAAGTGAGAAGCGTAGTGTTCCCCACTGAGGAGCCCCCATCTGAGGATGCTGCTGCTCACGAGCTGTATGTGAGGACGCATGCTGCTTATGATCCTGGGGAGCAGCGGAGGAGGCACTACGACTGGCAGCAAACAGGAGTGGACCCCACAACTCACAAGTTCGGAGCAGTTGACAAAGACAACTACCAGAATGGCGTCAAGAAAGCACTGCAGCCTGCTCTTGATCAGACCTTGCCAGTAAGATATTGAAGCCTAACCTAAATAAGACTTAGCCAATAAATGCTGCAGAATGCTCTTGATCAGACCTTGCCCATAAGAATGCTCTTGATCAGACCTTGCCTATAAGATTGCCACATAAAGTCAATTTCAGTGTGTCATGAGGGTTCTGTGGAAATTGATATATGAGTCAGGACTTCTTACATTTTGAGTGCATAATGAAAAGTTTGACATGATGTTGACTTGACACCAAGAGAGGACCTAAGGCATGCAGCTGCTCCTCTCCTTATGAACGCGTCACTTCTTCCTGCTGTTACAGCAACCAGCACGCGTGAGCAACAAGATATATGAAGACTATAAGGCCTCAGCTACTGACTATCTCGGTAAAGTGAAGAAGCTAGGGGCTGGAAACAGGCCACTGCCTACTACACATGTGTATGGCATGCCCTCCTTGCGGTATGGACGGGAGCCAGGTGTGGATGAGTTGATACAGGGCAACTTCTCGCCTGCTGAGCAGGGGCCTGATGCTGACTTGGGCAAGTCCCTGAGGGAGGGTTTCAGAAACATAGCTCCCGAGGGGCGAACGTTTGGTGCTCCTTCCATCAGGACAGACATCCCAATGCCCAAGGTGAGCACCAATGCAGGCCTTCTCTTCCAGGAGCAGTTGCGAGCCCTGTTCACATCTAATGTTGACATGTGTGCAGCTACAGGACGTGTTGAGCTTGTTTGAGGTCAGGGGAGCCTTTAAGGTGCTTATTTCCGCAATTCTGTTTCATGTGCAAATGAAGCTGGTGACAAACACAACGATTAATGATGAGTGCAGGTGAAGCTGGTGACAAACACGATTAATTATGGGAATGAACCAGATGCTTTCCAGCTTTTGAGACCGCCACGTAGCGTTGAGCGGGGTGTGCATGAGGAGCATTACATGGCCTTGAGGAAGAAGGCCGAGGTCCAGGAGCTGATGGTGGAGGCTGGCGTTGAGCTTGGGAGCGAGGATTTTGAGAAAGTGTTTGACATGGCTTCTAAGGCAGATGGAGAGGAGAGCCAGTGTTGCTTGGTAAGGACAAAGGAAATTGCAATACGCAGAAGATATCAGCAAGGATGGACCACGTCAATCAACCAAGGCCTTTACATTAAATTTGCCTTGATCTTCTGCTCCATGTGCAGGATACCTTCTTCAGAGCTAGACATCATCTTTTGGCGCAAACAATCCAAGTGCCTGTTCCATTCTAGGAAATTGCGCAAATAAAGAGGAAAATTTGAAAATTTGTTGCCTAGCTTAGGAAGATAGATAGTAGTAATGAACAAATGAATGTTTAATTAGATGATATAGAGCTATAATCCACCGCTTGCTGATTGAGAAGAGAGGCTCTGGCTGTCTGCATAGGCACTTTTCAGTGGTTGCTTAGGAGTTGAAAGCTGCAGCAGCCATCGCCTCTTTCATGCTTTTTATGAAGTCTCGTATTCTTTCATGCCCTGATGGGGATGGAAATGACGAATGTAATATCATATTTAAAAAATATATAAATTTCTTTCCAAAACAAAATACATGACGTGGCATATCAGCAGCAGAGGACATGACAGCAATTTCTCAATATACACAAAAGCTAGATGTCACAGCCAGTTCAAGACAAAAGATGTGAAAAGAGTTGTAGGAAACCTTCTTACCTGACTGCCTTGCTGCAAATCTGCGATTTGCATCATCCTGCCACAAAAGCACTCTTAGGCTTGAAGCATGTGAGACACTGCTTTCATAAAGCTGTGGCGTGTCGAACTCATCATATAAAACACTGTCTGTGAAGCAGACTCTCACTGTCTCTGCCTCCCACAGCCTGATCTGATCAGCTACCACCTGGTAGCCAAACATGACATACAGAAGCATAAAAACAAATTTCTATAATGACATTGTTGTATATCAGACAGTCCTTGCCATATTCGCAAGCCTTTTTGAGGTAAGCATTCTGGGAGGATGCAGAGATGAACGTTGCTAAGCATTTAAACACACTCTCTCTATGCACAATAAATAGTTTTGTCAACATTAACTTGGTAGTTATAAATTGATGCGTCAGCAGCTCCCACCTCCGGGACCACAGGATATCTGGGCGCTCTGGAGGCTGCTTGGGGATGGGCATGAGATCTCAAGTAGTCAATGACATCATCTGCACTGATCCCAGAGTCAACTGCTTGCAGCACAGACTCCCGCGTCAAAGTGCCCACAAAAGCATTGGGCAGAATGCAGTCAGTCCGACAGAACAGCTGCAGGATGGCAACCTGGACTGAAGAGGTGGAAAAGCCGTACACCTGCAGGCGCACACCAAATTGGATGAAACTCACTGAAATAGCACTTATGCTTACAACGTAATATGAAAACAAATGAGTGTAAGAGATGGGCACAGCACATTGTCATAGTGATCTCATCAGAGGGAAAGCTGACATGACCTGGGAGCCAGTGATTGTCTCACTCTGTAGTTTGTTTCAACAATGACGTGGCCTCCTGCAATGGCCGAGTTCAGTGACAATGTAGCTTGCTTGAATCCATCACATAGGGATGCAGCCAGCCTTGTAGGACAGAAGTACAAGGTGCCAGGGATTTTTGTAGTGCTCTTGCTGTTAAGCTGTCGCTCATGCTGCCCTCCTGTTGTGACTGGTTCCACCTGTCTGAAGGGCATCAGAACTCCCAACTGCATCATGTGTCCAGCGATGGTCTGTTCTGACTCACCCACTGCTGTAAGAGCACAGGGCTGCCCAACACGCCTGAACCCCAGCTGCATGAGGAAGCTGAGGACCGATGACAGCTCAGCCGCTGGCATGTACAAAACATTAGAATAAACACCACGCTGAAGGCTTAGGGGTTGGATGAGGTTAGAAATTTAGAGGTGCTTTCAAAGACCAAATTATTCATCTAACTCTAGTAGACATTCTGTCCTGGGGACACATAGAAAATCACTGTTATCAGGTAGGAAGCCTCTTCTCACTGGATCTACGCTCGGCATCTTTGATGTACTCAGTCAGTAATAACCACAGCTGTCTGTAGTGGTCTTGTAGCAAGAATTGAAAGCCGTCAGACGTGATGCTCCGACTTTGCCTGCAGGGACTCTAGGCATGATAATCAGAGGCCAGTGGAATACGTGAAGTGCTTTATTCATACTTAAATTAATTTGTACCTACTGAATCGAGAATTTGTTAACTCAGGATGATCTGAAAGAAAGATCAACAACTTACCTTGTGATCAACAAGGTAGAAACGTATCATGTGCTTGCAGTAAGCAGGCTTCAAGGATTAAAAAGTCAAGTGTCAGTAAGCCCCACCTTGAGCCCTGAAGCAAGCCTGCTGCAACCAGGAGACGGTGCAGGTCTAGAGGTACAGTAGGTACATCCTGGGACAGCTCAGGTGCTTCCGTGGTAGTTGTCAAGATGTACAGCTGCAATGTCTGCAAATAAGTCATAACATAAGGAGCTTGAATCATAAATACAAAAACGGAGCCTGCTCTCTAATCTCCTCAACATAGACAGGAGTCCTTGCCACAATCTTGTCATGACACATAATTTTGAATTATCATGACAAAAATTGTTAGAATGGTTATGCAGGTGGTTGGAGACATGGTTCTGCAGGTGGTTGGAGACATGGTTATGCAGGTGGTTGGAGACATGGTTATGCAGGTGGTTGGAGACATGGTTGTCCCTTCATGACACAGCTTACATAACAACAGCACTTCCTCACCTCCCATTGCTTGTGAGCATAAGCATCAAGCATGGCTGAGGTAGGTGCGCTAAGAAGCGCTTCTGTTGGAGGATCCAGGAGTGGTTGACCTCTGTTGATCAGAGAATTCAAATCTGATTACAAGGAATGAACTCTTGTGCACAGCAGATTACGAGGATTTTAAGACATGGACACCATAACGATTCTGCTGGATTGCAGCATTCTGCATTTGCAATCATCCACCAACATGAGGTTTCAGCAGACAACAGAAAATAAGAGATGGGGGTTAGGGAGTCATTGTTTATGATAGAAAAAATGACAGAAAAAATCTCAGTAAGCATGTTGAAACACATGTTACCTGCCAGAAAGCGCCCACAGAAGTTGAGATTTGAATGTTTGGTGCAATCGGTATTGTGTCAGTGACTCTCCATTTCTGCTCAAAGAAATGGAGAATGTCAAACTTCTTACAGCAAAATATGGTATCCAAAACCCTAAACCTGTTAGAAACAGCTTGAAGGATCCCTAAGCCCTGTAATTTGCTAATGCTTGAAAAGTGGTGACTGACAAAATCTTGCTTCCCTCTGTTGATCCAAGAATCTACATCACCTGCAAGTATTGTAAAGCCAGTTTCATAAAGCTTGACATTTTAAACATGCTTTTCATGTACAAGAAGCATTCCTGAAGAAGGATTCAGATGATGACTGCAGCAATACGAGTCTATCCAGTTGATTGTAACAACTCAGTAATCATCTCAACTTACAATGGCATAATCGTAGCATAGGTGCATAAATTTCAGACGCATCACAGAAAACATCACCTATGAGCTACAGAGACTTACTCTTCTCTACTGCTTTGTCCTGTATCCAGACCATGCGGAGAACATATTGTTTCGCTAGGGGCTGAAGGCTTCTAAAGACAGCCTGACAGGTCCATGGGCTCTCATACAGCATGTCCCTTACATTCTCCTTCAAACTTTCAACATAGCTCAAAATATTGACTGCATTCTCCATGTCAGAGGGAGCCCTCGGTTAGAGGAGCTCCACAGAAAACGGACTTGCAGACTCTCTAGGCAGTCAAACTCCTGTAATAATACTGAAAGTTGCCTGTTATCAGCATCAGGTCCTCTGGTGATTGCATAAATCGTTTTAAAAACCATAACCCTATTTTGAAATTACACACCTCACTCTTGCAATCATTAAAACAGAAATGTCGTGGACTTTAACGCTTGAACAGCGCAATGCTGTCGTGCAAAGAATGTCGGCGTCAATCGCAGGTCTTGCTATGTCTCTGGGGAAGGAGATTCCAGATGTTGCTGCGCTAGATCACGCTTCTGGCATCGAGAAAAAAGCTTACACTGCTGCTCAGGTGATAAACTCTCAGGTTCATGTCCTGGGAAGAGGGTTAGTACCTAAGCAGAAGGTACACAACAAGCTAGCTTCAGAGAAATGGTTGAAAATCAGTTATTCTTATACAGTACAGTATTCCCAGTATACTAACTCTAAAAGATTGTTCCTCTACATCTCAAGGTCGGATCCACTACAACTCACAATGCATGGGACTCGGGATCACGCCCTGCGTCTGAGACAACCAAGGCTTATGCAAGGTAATGAGCTTAGGCGCTTGCCATGAGTCTGAGTTGCTGTCAAAATACAATCATTATTAGATTTGCTGATGCAGGAAATTGTCAGAGCTGTTGCTTGAGGTCGTCTGTGCTGGGGACATTCAACAGGCAAAGACAGATGCTTCGACAGCTGGGGTGAGGTCTTCATGTGCCATTCTTGAATTAAGCATTGAGACAGTTAGCTCATGATTTTAAATACTTGTGTGCAGGTCCTGGATCTGACAGGGAGCCGTGATTTCCTGACTAAGGAGTCGGCTGAGGAAACTTTAAAGGTCATGCTGGTTCCCGATGCTTCAATCTCTAAGGTGTGGAGGACAGGATTCAATCTTAAATCTCATAGCATTGATCAGGTCTGAAGTGTTTGTATATCAATCTAAATATATATTTGATTTTTAAAGTGGTTGAAAGTAATTCTTTCGACTATCATCACAAATAAATGGTCATCTATGTACATATTGAACAAGTCTTTTGTATATTACAATTCTGGAATAATTTTCAGCCAAGAGATTCCTCTTACTAACAATTTCGCCTTTATTCTCATCATCTCCTTGATCCCTCCAGATCAAATTCAGCACCAAGAGCTTTGGGCGAGATGCTGCTAATGTGGCTGCATCTGCGATCAAGAACTGCTCTGCTTCGCTTGTGGATGCTGACATCAGTGATATGATAGCTGGAAGACCGGTGCGGATGAAATGACATGAGACATGGGTTTTACAAACCAAGGCTTTTAGACAAGGATCTGTAGAATGTGTATGCTGAGCTTAAAAGGACTCTTATTGGTAGCAAGGATACTTACTTAACTGATGTTCTTGAAGAATGATTGTAGACTTCTCGGATGCTTCTGCAGGAAGATGAAGCCCTTGATGCATTGCGTATTGTATGTGAAGCACTTGCATCAGCAGGTCTAAGGCGTTTGAATTTAAGTGACAATGCCCTGGGAGAGAAAGGTGTCCGTGCGTGCGCAGCTGCCATTACAAGTCAGGTGTGTTCATTTACTGTCTTCCAGATGGAAGGACTCGCCTTCAAAACAAATTTCAATATTATAATTTCAAGGGGTAAATTGAGAGAGGAGAGGAGTTGACATGCTTCCTGTACGACATATGACTCCCCTCCAGCATATTTTTGTTTATGAGACCAGCCCTTTGATTAGTGATGTGTTCTTTTATTTAAATTTAACTGAACTCTGTACAGGCGGCCTTGGAGTCTTTGGCCCTCCAGAATGTTGGTTGCTCTATTCATGCTTGCAGAGCTGTTGAGGAACTACTTCAAGCAAGCCAGGCCCTCAAACAACTGCACCTGTTCAACAACATGAGTGCAGACGAGGTGAGGTCCTGAGTCTCAAAGGACTGCTTTGAAGTTCATTGACAGGGAAATGTCCTTTCTGGTTGCTAATAATCCAATTGCTGCTGTTTCAATGACTAGGGCGCTGAGTACATAGCAAAGATTCTGTCCAGAGCACCACTCATGGAAGATTTCCGCATGGTCAGTAGCAGAGTGGGGCCTAGAGGAGGGTCAGCCCTAGCACTGGGGCTCACCTCAGGTATGTTGATGATGAATGACAATCGAGTAGATACGACTAACAGCCGAGCGCTTCATAAATCTTTGTGGTTCAAAGAGGTCCGTCTCTTCAGCTTGTTTGGGCAACAAGGAAGTCTTTTGCCTGTAGGTAGGAGCTGGCTGGTAGGTAGGAGCTGGCTGAGAACTCAGTGATGTATCTGATTCAGATGCTACAATCAAAATGATCAAAAAAGGAATTATCAAAGTACTGTTGTGTAAAAGTACTATGCTCTGCTTCTTTAGCCCTTGCATATCCCCATCTTTTACTGGAATAGAGATATCTTTGCATGATGACCCATCCTCCTGCAAAGTGAGGTACTCTCACCTTTCTGTGGATGCTTGCATGTTTCATGTAACTAAACAGGAATAAAGTGGTTGTTTAAAGGTATTGTTGGATGGCTGTTGAGGAGTTGTCTACTCCTCAACAGTCAGCTACAATTGTAGCTGTCTGTCAACAGCATGTCAATGTTGGGCATTCTTTATGGAACACTGTACCTCGTTGCCTCACTCTCTCTAGGTTCACACTTAGTGAGGCTGGACTTGAGTGACAACCCCATGACAGCTGAGGTGGCTCCAGCTGTAGCTGAATGTGTGAGGCGCCAGCCACACCTTAAGTATCTGAACCTGAACGATACATCTCTAACTGACCAGGGTGTCAAGCTGGTGTGTACTGCTTTGTCTCAGCCTGGGGCCTGCCAGCTGCTAGAGGAGCTAGAGCTGGCATTGAATGAAATCACACATGAGGGTGCACGGTCAGTGGCGCTGGCGGTGCTTGGAAAACCCTTACTGTGGAGATTGAACTTAAGAGAGAACGAGCTTGAAGATAAAGGGGGGGTGGTCATTGGCAGAGCAGTTGCATTGGTGAGTGTGGTCATGAGGGCTGTTGCCAGAGAGATGGTGCTACATTTCTTTAATGCAGAAGAAGGGCTGTTTGTTGGAGCTGCCTCTCAGGGTCAAGAAGCTGATTCATCTAATGGCGTTGTCTTTGATCTGACTCTGTGATTTGAAATGAACCTTAGCATAAAAATCTGCTGGGGAAATTCACACTATTTTCATGCAAAATGTATTTGGGGCTATCGTAGCAAAATGTGATTGCTCTTGTTCTGTGTTTTGTTATGCTGACAGCTTTTGCATGTGCAGATGCCTGCTCTAAAGGTGTTAGATGCTTGTGGGAACCAGATAAAGAGGGTGGGTGCAGTTGCCCTGGCTAAGGCAGCTGCAACACAATCTCAACTTGAGTTGCTTCAGATGGATGAGAACATGATTTCAGAGGAGGGTTTGGATGAGGTGAGCTGTGGAATATTTTGAGCCTTCAGTAGCATATTGTGCTAGTGGAAGTAGTGCGAAGACTCATTTTAGTATCCTGTAGTGATTTCAAAAGATTCATTCAGCTGCCATCTCATAGCTCTTTCATGGCACTTTAAAAGTACTGTTTTGATCACATTGCAGGTCAAGTCCATTCTGAAAGTCGCTGGAAAGCTCAATGCTCTTGGACCTCTGGATGAAAACATGGAAGAGGATGACGAGGAATTAGATGATGAAGATCTTGAAGGAGATGATGAACTGTCTGCAGCATTCTCAAAAGCAGCTATTGCGTGATCGTTAAATTCGTTGCTTATAGACGTGACAGGATCCGTACAACTGCTGTACAGCTTTTCTGTTTGTTATATAATTAGTTTAATGAAAATTAGGTGGGACTCGTGCAACGTAAAATGTCGGAACATCTGGGAAGTCCCAGACCTCCAGAAACACAGCAATTACACACATTGGTTGATCGCACACATGAAGAAGGTGCTCAAGAACTCAGAAATATTGACAATGTTTCCACAAGAGCCGAGGACGATATCGAGGCTCCAATGACGCCCACTGCAAGGAATAACGAGGCAGTGCCCTCTCCAGAGGACACAAGCACTTCATCCCAAGTAGCAGTTGTATCTAACACGCAGCCTGACAGCACGCTTCTGACACAGCCGATGATCCTTACACCTAGTCGTTTGAGAATAGACAGCAGAGTGCTGGTTGCCCACACGTCGACGCAGTGGCTGATGAACATGGTGTTTGCAATTTTAATTCAAGTCAAGGTGAGATGTCATAAGCGTATTTTCTTGAGGGAGCTCGGTGTAAAGCGAAATTTAGCGCTGGTATGTTTCTGATTTAGATTGTTAAAAATAAAGATAACGACTTAATCAATGTCGTCATTGAAATCTTCTTACTCACAGTTGGGTGGACCCTGCCAAGATATCTCCTGGTGGGCTATCTTCAGTCCCACATGGGTCAGTAGTGCTTCTCAAGTGGCTCTGAATGTGGCAGTACTTACGGGGACGGTGAGAGGTTCCTGATTACTCAGAAGTGATTTCACCTAATCTCGCCATAGTACTGTCGCCCTACTCTGCTGTACCTGCTGAACCTTGTAGAAAGATATGATGTACCGTCAGTTGGGGCCTCCTCCCCCAGAGACAGCCAGTGGGAGACTACACCTGCATTACAACTTCTTACTCAGAGCAAGAACTAAATCACATATCATTGATGCCATCAATGGGCTCGTGGACTGTGTTGCAATGCTGACGGTCAAGGTACCTCCTGACATAGACTGCGCTTTAACAAAACTAATGTTACAAACAGACTCAGTGCTGATACAACTACCTTGTTTGTAGAACTACCATTTACAAGCCTAACATCTGACATCTATCATAAATTCTGACCTTATCACAAGCAATAAAAGAAGGCTCTTAACGGCATTTAATAGAGGCTCATAGAAGCTGTGTAGATGCTGCGAGGCTTCTGAGGTTCCTTTTTTCCCGTGTGAAATGTACAACACTGTAAACCTCAGATGCAGCTCTGAATTTCAAAATAAGTTGTGCCTGTCAACGAGCAGTATTTAGATTCATGTTGCTTGGCCAAGTCTTGCAATGTGGCCAAGCAACATGAATCATAACGATTGTGTGACAGTGCTGTGCATGTCACATTGAGTTTGTCCTCCATCACAAGTCGCATAAAAATAGAGACTGATCCATTGCCCGTCCCTTTGTCTCTCCATGCAGGTTGTATTCTGCTGGTGCCTCACCCTGCCCAACGGCCTCTCCTCCATGTCCATGCGCCTCATGTTCACACCTTTCTGGTAGGATTCTGAGCATGTGCATATCTGAAAGACAGTGAACTCTCATCTTTCTCCTGGTCTTGCGTGTGAAGTTTGGTCGCATCCATATTTCAAAAATATGCATCTACATGTTCTATGCTTGGTATCCTCTTTGAAGTGGATCTCGACATGTGCCTTTAAACTGTCATACATGTTGCTTATGACATTGCTTATTTACTCAGCTCTCCCTGGGTCTGATAGAATCTATTATATCTTTGTCCTAGGGTTTGCTGGGTTATTGCAACTATCCTCCACTGTCTAAAGGACCGAACTGAGAGAGTATTTGGCAGTACAAGGGACCTCCTGTACATCTTCCTTCTGTTTGTAGCATGTCAGGCAAGTTCCAGCGTGAATTGCAGGAAGTTAAACTCCACCTACCTAGTTAGCCAGAGTCAAGGCAGGAGCCGCCTCTGGAACAATAACCTACCAGTTCCTGGATATTGTTAATGCCTAGCAGTTATTGGTATTGGCGATTCCAATCCTTGGAAAATATGTGTGTACTGACATACTTACATTGCTAATTGTGGCTGCAACAAATACAGGTGGATGGTCAAACCAACTACTCATGGTCTGTAGTTTTCATGGTACCTTGGATATGGTTCAGCGCTCTTTTCCTCTTGTCATGGATGGTAAGGAGATGCTTTTACACCATGTCCAAGGTTTAAAAACTGTCTGTGGCTTGTATGAACAACTATTTCATGACGCTTTTGCACCATGTCCAAGGTTTAGGATTTAAAAACTGTCTGTGACTTCTATGAACAACTGTTTCATGACGCTTTTTTTTCTCAGTATGTCTTAAGGCGCTGTCATCTACCAGTTCAATCATCCATTTCTTATTTTGAATGTTGTGACAGAAAATCTATCTGTCTGTTTTCAAAATTTATATCATTATATAACTCATGGAATACTACAATGCAGGTCTTGACTCTTCTAATGTTTGCCAGAGTTTGGGCAAGGGCCTTAGACTTAATCTTGCCTCTGGGGTTTCTCTTCCTATTGCTGTCAACCGTACCACAATTTGTGTCCTACCTCAACCTAACGAAGCTTCTAGATCAAGACTCAGACACCACATATGCGGTATGTGTTTGAAAATGCGCGTCCTTGACACTGAAATGATGACAAGACAGCTCCTGGCAAACATCTTCAATGAACAATACAACATCCTAAGATGGGTGTTGTATTGTTCATTGGCTTAGGTCCCTGAATTAGACAAAGGGTATCGAAATCTTATTGAATCAACCTCTTCAGCATGAGATTTTAGAAGCATACCAAATTGTTGTAAGTGACAACTCCATTACAACAAAGCATTTTGTTGCATAAGATTTATTTATGCTTATTTTTCATCATCTCCTGATACAATTCGTAGGATAAATGTGCATGCACTCGCACCCTCTGTTTTGAAGGAAAGTGTAGCCTCTGATGGATCATGCGATCTCATATACTATTGCAGGAAATCACAATCCCCAATGCTGCCAGTTGGTTTGCTATGTGGCTTAGTAGTCTGGTGATTGCCTATGGTCTGAGGCAGAAAGAAAGACTCAGAGATGTACTGTTGGCGTCAGGAGCAGTGTGGACTCATCATGAGGAGGTATGAATTACATGCTATGATTTTGCACTTCATCTCCTTGGGGGTGGTTGACTTTTGGACAGCAAAGTTACAAGGCTATCCTTTGTGTCTCTCAGTACACCATTTTTATGATATTGCAATCGTTTAATTCATTAGTTAGAGACATTCAAATTATTTATCTGATGCTTTGACTCCATGCTCACTATCTCAGCTGGCCAGGCGTATGCAAAATGATCAAGAGGCAGTTAAGCGAAGGATTGATGGTTTAAGTGGTGAGGATGCTGACATTGCTCCTTCCATGTCTTTGCCACTAAGCTGATGAAAGGAAGGAGCAGCAGTTTTATTTTTCTTATAATTCCTGCACCGTGAACGCTATTTCCTTAGACCTACCCCTCAACTGCCTTAAGTTTTGAAAATAAAATGTTTTTTCGTAAATTCTTCAAGAATGTCTGTACATTTGCTTCCCACATATGTAGAAG
Source organism: Chlamydomonas eustigma (assembly GCA_002335675.1). Classification (NCBI taxonomy): domain Eukaryota; kingdom Viridiplantae; phylum Chlorophyta; class Chlorophyceae; order Chlamydomonadales; family Chlamydomonadaceae; genus Chlamydomonas; species Chlamydomonas eustigma. The sequence goes on along the minus strand of BEGY01000057.1, from coordinate 293,743 downwards.
AGGAGATTGCCAAGCTAGTAAGTGAAATGATGGAGGGCAAGACCAAGCCAGGTCAACTAAAGCGAGTTGGGAACACCTTGTACAAACGTCTGCAGGACGTGGTTGAGGGAGCTGCCACTGACGGTCGTACTCCAATGCAAGACCCCAAGAAGTTGTGCGTAGACGCGGCTTGTCTCCAGCAGGACCTTTCTGAGCTGCAACTCATCTCCACCAGAGTTGAACCCTGTGAGGTTGCAGGAGATCATACTCAGGGTGAAGTCTCCGGAAACAACCCACACACTGCTTCTCCATCCACAGCCTGTACGATAACCCTCTTTCAGGAGGATCCTAGCAGCAGTGCTGCTGTGGCGTCCACAGGCTCTCCATGCCGGCCATCTACTGCATCTTCTAGGCAACTCCGCTCTGTCCCATCATTATCTGTAGACGAGCCTGCACAACCATCTGGACTTTGCATGGAGGCCCTGAGCAGTCCTAGTACCACCCAGCTCACCATGGTGCAGCCTCCCAATGCACCTTCCTCCTCTCAAGCCTCTCTAGCTGCCCTTACACGTGTCAGTGACTCAGCATCTGCGACAGGTGAAAGGGGTGAGAACAGAGCGCCTGCAGGGGTGACACGCTCCTCTCGCTGTGAGACAGAGATGTCTACTCCTTCAGTATCCGTAGCAGGCACCTTGCTCAGGACCTGCAGCAGCACAAAAATAGTGCCAACAGGTCCTTCAACAACAGCAGCATGCACCTCTGCGTCTCCCCCGGCAGCACCTGGGGGACTGATTGTAGGCATGGCAAGGAACCTAGGGCTTACTGACGAACCAGATTGGAAGGCCCCTGAGGCAGGGACTCCCAGCGGTGAGGAAGAGTTAGATGCAAGAGCACTAGCTACAGCTGCTGCTGCTGCTCAGGAGGATGCGAACGATGATCTCTGTGTCATCTGCTATGACCAGCCTCCATCATGTGTGTTCTTGGAGTGTGGACATGGAGGTTTCTGTAAGCGTTGTGCTCACAGGCTGTTTGTGAGGCCACCAGGAGAGTGCCCCACATGTCGCCAGAATATTGATCAGGTGAGAGCTGTTATACTTCATGTATTAGGGTTAATATCTTAGGGTTTGTGATGCACATATGGGTGGATAGGACATCGTGTGCCAAGAATGTCCACCTAAGATGCCTTTGACAAAAGCTGTTATCCCCCTTGACTTCCTCTTGACTTCCTAAGGCCCTTATTTACTTAAATGTTCATGGAATCTTAGATTCTTTGCAGCATGGGATGCATAGGGACATGCAGCATGGATAACAAGCATTTTGAATGCTGAACATATTGTTCTCTCTCTCTGTGAAGGTTGTTGAGCTTGCTGAATTGACTCCCATCGGCCATGTGACAGCTGTGAGGTGAGCAGTGACCTGTTGGAGATGATGCCACGAAGCATAAACAGTCTGTGTTAGAGAAGACGAGGGGCTGCTTTAGGTTGCCTCTTATTTGTAATGATTTTGAGGACCTTTGCAAATTGCTATTGATTTGAAGAATTCACATTTCCTACTATGCAAGAAGCATGATTTGCTGAAGGTTGAGTTTAATAGCAGCTACCTTATCTCTATGAAGGGTAGAGGTTCATTTATTTCAGAGTTGTTTATTTTATTCTAGTATTTTGCCATCTTCAAACTCTCTTCAGTCTTTGAAGCAAGCAGACCGAGTATTCTGCTTTATTGTTTACATTCACCATTGTAGAAATTATAGCTTCAAAACATGAGAATAGGAGAAGACACAAAGAAGCAAAGAAAGGGCGCCCTAACAGCAGCATGTTATTACACAGCATTTCTTCAGGCCCAAAGTACGTGGTCACCACATAAAGGTCTTTAGACTGCACTGTCTGAACCTCACGACCCAGTACGATTCTCTAGCCTCTGCAGAGAGCAGTGAAAGGTTTTCGTTATCTAATACTTCTCAAACCTCCCAGAGAGACCTGAGAGGAAGCCACCTGACCACCAACTGCTAACTTAGGTGCGTCCTTGGAAGCTGCTGGAGGGTCCCCAAAGCATCGCCAGAACCTGAAAGTGAACAAGACAGCTGAAGCTAAGCACACTTCCACAATTTTGGTAACTAGCATACCCCGGATGTGAACCATCAGGCAAAGGTCTAATGCCTCAATGCAGAAGCCCGTGGAATGCAGTCATGCAGAAGCCCATGGAATGCAGTCATGCAGAAGCCCATGGAATGCAGTCATGCAGAAGCCCATGGAGTGCAGTCATGCAAAGCCCATGGAATGAAGTCATGCAAAGCCCATGGAATGAAGTCATGCAAAGCCCATGGAATGCAGTCATGCAGAAGCCCATGGAATGCAGTCATGCAGAAGCCCATGGAGTGCAGTCATGCAAAGCCCATGGAGTGCAGTCATACAAAGCCCATGGAATGCAGT
>BEGY01000057.1:260695-290645 GCA_002335675.1 Chlamydomonas eustigma | reverse complement strand
AGTGCAGTCATGCAGAAGCCCATGGAGTGCAGTCATGCAAAGCCCATGGAATGCAGTCATGCAAAGCCCGTGGAATGCAGTCATGCAGAAGCCCAACAAATACAAATACTGTAAGAGCATAATGTGCATCTTACAATGAACACAGATGTACGCCCTGAACTACAAAGTCAAGCAATCTTCTTCATATTCTTGACCACCACCAACACCTATGTTACAGACTCATAGCAGACTTGGCTAAAATCACATGCACATATTCTCTATTCTTGTGCTTCAGCCTTCTGCTGTGCTCTGCACATACAATAATTTTCATCAGATAAACTCCCTTAGTCATACACTGAAGTGTCTCGAAATCATTACCCTTCTTCTGTTTGCACCTCCACATGTGTCTTGAGAAGTCTTTCAACCCACCTAAGCATTTCATCAGCTCTAATATTGATAACTCTGAATCCACCTCAGTGTTTCATCAGCTCTGACATTGATATCATTGAGCCCACCTCAGTGTTTCATCAGCTCTGACATTGATATCATTGAGCCCACCTCAGTGTTTCATCAGCTCTGACATTGATATCATTGAACCCACCTCAGTGTTTCATCAGCTCTGACATTGATATCATTGAGCCCACCTCAGTGTTTCATCAGCTCTGACATTGATATCATTGAACCCACCTCAGTGTTTCATCAGCTCCAGCAGACACCACTGATGAGCCGTCAGGACTGGTTGCCATGTGCAGCACTCGGCCTTGGTGCCCCGTCATTTCTGCCACCTTAACCAGGCTAGGGTACTTCCACAGGGACAGCTGGTTCTTACTATACCCATGGCTACTCAGCAGCTCTCGCTCATGGCGGCTCCACTGCAGAGCACACACCTGAGAGCCTGTATCAATTGAACTGCAAGAGAAGCAGGGGATCATGATGAGCATGTCACACATTACGACGATGTTACGACACAAAACATAGGGTGCAAGACACTGATCATGACAGGTCTGGACTGTGAGTTTGTGAGCAACTGTATCATCATATACACAATAAGCTTGACAGCTTTGCATTCAGCATCATATTGCACATGGTCTTAGTACTGAACCATAACATTGTGAGGACAAAGAATGCTACTTAGGGCAATTGCAATGCCAAAAAAGGCAATTGAAATGCTTTTTGTGCCTTTTAGGACCCTTATCAGCTACACCAGGGAGAAAAGAAGGTTGTCACCAGTCACCTGAGGTTGGCACCAGTGTGTGTGTTCCAGAATTTAATGCAACGGTCCGCAGTTCCACCGCCTGTGCCTAACAAGTTGCTCTGCAGTACAGTAGAGTGACTAGATAAGTAATGCAGTGTGTAGCTTGTGAGGTAGCAGTGTAATGCAGTGTGTACCTTGTGAGGTAGGAGTGTAAGGCAGTGTGTAGCTTGTGAGGTAGCAGTGTAAGGCGGTGTGTAGCTTGTGTGGTAGCAGTGTAAGGCAGTGTGTAGCTTGTGAGGTAGCAGTGTAAGACTATGTGTAGCTTGTGAGGTAGCAGTGTAAGGCAGTGTGTAGCATGTGAGGTAGGAGTGTAAGGCAGTGTGTAGCTTGTGAGGTAGCAGTGTAAGGCAGTGTGTAGCTTGTGAGGTAGCAGTGTAAGGCAGTGTGTAGCTTGTGAGGTAGCAGTGTAAGGCAGTGTGTAGCATGTGAGGTAGGAGTGTAAGGCAGTGTGTAGCTTGTGAGGTAGGAGTGTAAGGCAGTGTGTAGCTTGTGAGGTAGCAGTGTAAGGCGGTGTGTAGCTTGTGTGGTAGCAGTGTAAGGCAGTGTGTAGCTTGTCATCCATGTCATCACCTGAAATGGGCACCATGCAATGCAATGGACACCATGCAATGTCATCCATGTCATCACCTGAAATGGACACCATGCAATGTCATCCATGTCATCACCTGAAATGGACACCATGCAATGCAATGGACACCATGCAATGTCATCCATGTCATCACCTGAAATGGATACCATGCAATGCAATGGACTCCATGCAATGTCATCCACGTCATCACCTGAAATGGATACCATGCAATGTCATCCACGTCATCACCTGAAATGGACACCATGCAATGGCCTTCACTGCCGCCTGGTGTGCATTGATTTTGTGCTGCAGCTGGAAGCTAGAGTCATGGATACAGAGAATATTGTCATTTCCACCACTTGCTAGCTGGCCCCCACAATGCGACCACTTGAGCCCACAAACCTCCTGAGCAAGCATTTTATGAGACAAGCATTTTATGTAAGTATTAGGTATATGATGATGTGCGCAGAAATCTTCTAAATCAAAGGAATGTTTAAGCTTGTAACTTCCAGCATGGGAGCAGATTTTGAAGGTTACTGAAATACAATGGTAGTTGGTACTAGGACTGAAATACAATGGTAGTTGGTACTAGGACTGAAATACAGTGGTAGTTGGTACTAGGACTGAAATACAATGGTAGTTGGTACTAGGACAGGGCTCACTGTTTGACAGTTGGCATAAGCGTGTTCGGTTCAGTATAAAGGATAGCATGCGCACACATGCTGCATTGTGGGGTATCACCTGGTCATGAGCCTCTAGTCTAGCAACACAAGCCGGTATCACCTGGTCATGAGCCTCTATTCTAGCAACACAAGCCTCATCTCGTCGCTTCCTGACGTCCCAGTTGCAGATCACACCGTCTCTTCCCCCAGAGCTGAGAATACTGCTGTTCCAGGCCACACTGCTCACTCTATTGGAGTGACCCACCAGCTCTCTGACCTGCTTTGCCCTGCTGGCATCCCATATCTGAACCTGGAGAAGTACAGGTAAGCAGAGGAAGTCAGAACCCACTTTCCTCTTGGGTCATCAGGGCATAGGTAAGGGACGTGATATCAGGGTTCAACCAGACCCTATTTATCTGACAATGACCCTTGGAATAGTATTTTAATAGGAAAGGAGAACAAAATGTTATGTTGCCAGAGTAAGAGGAAAATTGCTAAGAAACTGCAGTTGAAAAATAAAGCCTTCTTGAGGTTTGTGCATTTAGTGATATGTTGGCCTGAAATCTTGTCCAAAATGAATCCGAGACTAAGAGCATTCCTTTGAAGCAGATTTGCAGAGAGAATGTTCAGCAGCAGTATTCAGTGACCCGACACCATAATGATAGCTTAAATTATCAAAAACCCTGCCCTCAAAAACCCTGGACCCTTACCTTAGAATCAGAGGTCCCCAGCGCAAGATGGGCACCATCAGTTGACCATGCTACTGAGCAGATGTAGTCACCTTCATTGGGGCTTCTGCATAGCTCCTCTACACTCCCTGTGCCTGCGTTCCATAAGTAGATGGTCCGCCCTAGGGCAACTGCAATCTGGCAGACAACAAGCAGGAAACACTTATGAATCCACGGGAAGAGGACACAGCTACTTGACAGCTACTTGACAGCCATCTATGAGCCTGGTGACTCTGACAGCTACTTGACAGCCATCTAGAAGTCTTAGTGAGTCTACTTCATCTTCATGCACTCTATCTGCCTAATGACCAAATTTCCTCTCAGCTCTTCATGAGCATGTCTAGGCAACTCATGCACTGCTAGTGTATTGCAACATGAAGCTTCTTACAATGTTTTGAGCATTCCAGTCTAGAAGGTTCAGGTAGTAGTCATCCACAAGGTCAGGTGCATCCAAGATACGCTCCTGGCTCTGTGGCACATGTCTGAACTGTTTCTTGTTCGGGGCCTGCCCTATGTTATCGCTGTACAAGCCTTTCAGCCGTCCTCCGTCATGGCTGTCCTCTGGAGCTGGAGCCTTCTGTTTAAATGCAAGGATCCTTGATGACGTGTCCACGCCAAGGCTTGCTGCCAATCTGGGAAGGAATGCGGGAATATGAAGTGTCATCCATACCTCAAGATTGATGCCATTTTTAAATGTTCACAACAAATGTTGAAAATACTTGTTGACCTTCCACACTGGGAAATCTCCAACTCATGAGCACAATGCCCATTTTGAGTGAAAATACAATTAATAATCAGAAGTAAAGTACCGTCTTTCTACTCTTCAAGCACCTTTTCTGGTACTCTTTTTCAGAGTTAGAAGGGTCTCCTTGCTTGTTGTCATTCTCATTCCCGCTGGTCAAACTAAGATGCGCTGCTTCAATGTCCATTGCTGATCTTGTGGTCACAAATCTGTCCATCTGTTAGTCATCAGGGAATAGAAGCACAATTTCAGGCACATTATAAAATCTAAATGTTTCAAAGTAGACGAGGAAATCCACTCCACATCATTACTCTTGAATACGTACCTAAGCACTACGACATGCCCATCTTATGAGCAACATAAAATTTGCTCTTAAGAACTCACCTTTTTACCGGGGGTCTTTCCACTGAAGTTGAGTTTCAAGCTCTTCCCCGTGCCGATGGGGCTCAAAGCCACTCGGCCTCCAGGAGTTTCAGGATTCGTCATATCGCTTTTTTCTTGATACTTGAATTTTTGTTCAAATATTTTAAGCTATGTTTATCTGCTGTCATGAGCTTACTTAGACTTCGTCTCAAATACAGCTCCGTAACCAAATCTAGGTTTGACTCGGCTATTTTCAGCAAATATTCATTAACTCGTCAATCGTCATCTCACAAACGTGACAATAGCTAATTTTCCACAATAGTTAATACGGCTGAACTGTACACGTTTTTATTAAGGTTCGACGTAATCAACTGTAATCACTGCATCAACTACGTAACCACTAAGAGAAAATCCTTCTTATTCAGTCCTGATTGTTTTAGGCTTTACCATCCCTGTTCAACTTTTCCGGTACAAATCACTCCACATTGAGTGCAATCTCCTGCATATAAGCAAGTTACGAAGTCAAATTTATGATTACAATCTCTTAGTTGAAGAAAAGATGATGTTCTCACTTCATTAAAAAGAAAAAGAACAGCATCAGAACAATGTGACTTGTTTTACTTACCTATGCAAAGCTGCCAGTGTGTAGTTGTAGGCCATCCCTCCATGGACAGGCTCCCATATGAAGGCTCGGTAGTGCTCTGCCATCTTAAGCCTCATCTGCCTCTGTTCCTCAATTGATATCGCCCTGAGCACACATGTCAACATAAGAGGACACCCGATTTACAATCTTCAAAAAAATATTGTACATCAGAACCATATTACCTGAGGATGGGTATGAGATCTGGGATGTCCCTCTTAGCTATCCTGACGCTCATCTCCTCATAGGGTATAATATCCTCAAATGGCTGAAAGACATGATCCTGAGAAGACATGAGCGCCATCGTCCTTGAGGATAAATTCATAATTTAATTTGACAAGGGTACAACAATCAGGACTTGATAGCTTCAGCCCAGCTTCAGCTTCATCCTAACTTCACACCCATGCTACCCATGCTACCCATGCTAGCATTGAAGCTTACCTGGATCACCACCGGTATGCAGCCATGCACCATGGCAATCGATAGCCTGATGCCAAACCCTCCACCTGCGGTGGACCTCAATGCGTCAAGTTCCAATAAAATCTTCCAAATATTAGGCAGCACTAAGGAGCTCCTCAAAGGAACTCAAATGAGACAAAACAGTGTTTTTGAGCATTCATACTTGTGCAATGCAGTAAAGTGCAGAGTCAAAGCCGAAATAAGCTCAAGGCCACTTGCGTCAAAGGCAACTCGCAACAAAGAGCACCACTTTATGTGCCCCCTTGAACAAAATGCGTGTTGTCTCACCATAGGGAGCAAGGCAGAACTGGGTGTTCATGTACAGCTTTAGGTATTGATCTGTGTGCCCATCAATAAAGACCACATCGCTGTGCTCCAACCATGTCGTCTTGTTCAGTTCTGTCAGTAATTGATGAACAGCCTGTCGCACTCCGCCACTGTTGACAAACAGAAATGAAATGAAGCTGTTCTGAGCTATGCCATGCTCATATGAACAAAGATAACAAAGGAGGCAGGAATGTTAAATTACAGTGTTATTTTGGATTACAGATCTGAAGCAAAGCACTTCATTATGCCTAGTCCCTCCTATCTGCACAGTGACAGGGTCCATGTATTTCTAGTATGCACACCTGTATAAAGGGTTGTTGGCACGCACACCCCCCGCAAAGAAAAAAAGGTTGCTGCGATTAGAAGCCCCTTTGTCTTGAAATATCTGAGAGAGGACACAACACCCCACTACATTTCTTAAGCCAGTACATTTATAAGTAACCTTCATTTATATTATAATGCTTAACTCAAATAAATACATAAGCTATTATAATATAATATCTTGCTGTTGCGCACTTGTTTGTAGACTTCCTGAGCATCTTTATATCCCACATCGTTGTATGGTGCTGTCACAACATCCCTCACTGGATGATGACAGCCATGCAAAGGGTCTCCAGGCTTAGGGTCTAACACTGGCTGGGCTTGCCGTCGCTGGAGTGTTGCAATTGAGGTAGTTGAGGGGAGTGATAAGACCATGACCTCATATCAGTATGATGAATTTCCTTCCCTATTGACAATGCAATCCCTAAATTACAAGCAGTGTCCCTTTCTTGTACATTGAAAGAGGCCTGAACACGGATTCAGAGTACTACCTAAGTACCAAGCGTCCAGTGGAATTCATATCCTCTACTTTCTAGTATGCGAGCTTACGTACTCAACCAATTATCTCAACAATTGCAGAACAACATGTTACTACCTCACTCAGATGAAGGCCAAAGTGGACCAGTTTAATGAGGGATGAAGCAGACGAAGGTGCATAACAAGAGCCACGGTCGCCTGCAAGGTTTAATTCACATGAGGCATGATCCATCCCTACTTTTTCCAATCTAAGGCAGGCAAGCTTGGAGGCTTTGAATGATTAAACAAATCTAAGTCTTCACATCGTTCAGAACCTGCCTATGCTGCCGGCCTCCTTTTTACTTATGTTTTAAGAGCAGATGACATAATCTAACTAAAAGGAGGTGGAACCCACCAGTAAACCACATGAAGTGATCTTTTCCATCATTTCGACTGAGGAAAGGGTATGTCTTGTTTATGTAACTGCAATCAATTGGAATGAATTTATTCATACAGGTTGCGCGCAGATAATGCCAGGCACGTGCACCTTCAATACCTGAACCCAAACTATATTCTGATGTTAAGAGAAAATTCTGACATACAGCTACATTTATAATATCCTTGACAATCATCACTCAATCTACAATGCACCCTGACAATCATCACTCAATCTACAATGCACCCTGACAATCATCACTCAATCTACAATGCACCCTGACAATCATCACTCAATCTACAATGCACCCTGAAAATCATCACTCAATCTACAAATGCACCCTGACAATCATCACTCAATCTACAATGCACCCTGACAATCATCACTCAATCTACAATGCACCCTGACAATCATCACTCAATCTACAATGCACCCTGACAATCATCACTCAATCTACAATGCACCCTGACAATCATCACTCAATCTACAATGCACCCTGACAATCATCACTCAATCTACAATGCACCCTGACAATCATCACTCAATCTATAAATGCACCCTGACAATCATCACTCAATCTACAATGCACCCTGAAAATCATCACTCAATCTATAAATGCACCCTGACAATCATCACTCAATCCATGAATGCATAAGCTTACTCTATGACACTTTTCAGGTGAGGTGCTGGGTTTCCAGTGTTGCTGCTGTAAGAGTACGTGAAGGCGGGTATGTAGAATAAGTTTGCCTGCAATCACATTGTTGGTTGAAGCCACACTGCTGCACAGATCATAAAAATGTTGACAATCCAGATTTGTCCCTCAACAGTGACAGGATTTACAACTTATTTATGCCTTCAGTGCCTGCTGCATTGTTCAGCAACAACTAGTGGAAGAGTAAAACATCTCTCTGCCCTTCAGTGAAGAAGACAGGTGTGACCAATTCATTTTTTGAGTATACATCTTTGGACACTTCACTTCTAACCCTTGGGACTGGCTAGAATGGCACTTCTACCGTACAGGACAGTTTAGCAGTTGACTCATTCATGGACTCAGGACTTGAGTTTGCCTGACCTCCCAAGGATCTTCCGTCCTGACAGCCCAATCTTTTAGGAAGGCATCCAGGAACTGATTGTAAGCGCTGTAGATTGAAATGTCATCCTGGTAATAACAGGAAACATGGGGAAATCTAAGTGACGTTCTGCTCTGATCATGAAACATACGAAGAGGTATATTGAGTCACCCCAAGTGCCTATTGCAAGTGCTCAACCATGTGAAACATGAGAGAAGTTATGGAACATGTAACATTTACCATTCTGGAAGCAAGACACATGGGGTAAGCTATGTGACATTCTACTTAGACAAAAGATTAAAAAAGAGGTAGGTGTTATGGCCGGGTCCCCTCCAGTACCTATTGCAGAGCTCGACAATATGCATTAGGTATCTGCAAAATGCCTCAAAGGGCATCGCACTTGTTGAGGAGTTTGAGTAAGTGCCAAAACAAATGGGTGTAAGACTGAGACTCACTGGCAGATTATCATCCAGTTCAACTGCAGGGGATGAAACGCTGTGGGGCAGCTCATACATGTAGATGACCAGGCGATACCGGGAGGGGATGCTGAGAGGACGCTCTGGATTAGCCTGCCAGACCAAACAAGCAACATGAACAACATTGATAAGTGCAGAAGCCCTTTGAACCACACTCGGTTATCACCTGTCCAGATATTCACATCTGCTGAAAATTTGAATGCCTGAGGCATTGAGGAGCAAAAAGAAGCATCGCAGGGTTCTGAACTGAGGTGAGGCTTAACCTTGACAGCAGTAGATGACGATGGAGAACAGCTAGAAGATGCAACTTCAGAAGCTCACCTTGGATCTTGAGCAATCGATACCAAACCAAGGAGGTTTACAGTGGCAAAAGCCACGGCTGCAGTTGCCCCTTCCACTGCAGGCATTAGGGCAGAACTTTACCAAACTTTCCTCACATCCAGGGCCTGCCCAACTTTTGTGACATTCACACCATGCAGGGCGATTATCCTTAGGGTTGCATTCCTGGGGAGGGGAGGTTGAGCATCTTACAAACCCATCAAAATTCAAGAAAGTCATGTAGTGATGACTTTCAAGCAATACACCTTGATTAAATGTGAGAGAAGCAACACATTTTCAGGCCAGGCCCTAACTGTACAATTCAGAGGGGAGAGAGCGGGTACTACTGTGTTGATATCATGTAAAAATGAAGGATCCACAACAGAAAGATAAATGCATCATCGTCATGATGACCATACTGACCGTCATGCAAACACCTCGTCTGCTGCAGCTACTAGGGCAAGCTGATAAGGGTTGTGCCTTGCACTTATCGTGGCCCCACATATTGACTAGCTTCCGCCCTTCAGCCACAGCCACGGGCCTGTAACAGGAGTTGCAGTAAAATGAGAGCAAAGCCTCAACAAACAATGTCCTTGAGCGAGGTGCAGCAGAACTTCATTGTGAGCTCTTCATGGGTAAGAGCTCAGAAATCTGGCACGCAAACTAGCAATGCACCCATCAGAGAAGACCCCAAGCAAGAGGAGAAAAAGGTTGTCCAGCTTCAGTAGAGCTCATAACTATTGACAATATAACAAAGATGCTTCAATACCATCACCAGCAGATAAATTGAATCTCTGTAAATATGAGTAGGAACACTGACAGGGTTGATTGAGAGCAGTAAGCAGAGCGCTTGCCGTTGATTGAGAGCATATTGTGCAGCATCTTACTTTCGTGCTCCATCATTGCTGTACATGAACCAAGACACTCCAGCTGCTCCCTCCTCAGGGAAGCTAGACCATTGCTCCTCCTTGGGCTTGCCATCAAACAAGTAACACCTAGCCTGTTGAAAGGTAACACATGCCAGGGGTATTTTCAGAGGTGTTGGAGATGCTTCAGCAGGCCTTTGATTGCAGATTTTCAGCACAGCCCAGTAAGATTCTTAAGAGTTCACCGTGGAGGCAGGGTTTGATGAGTGGGAGTCATGTGCTCACAAGATCTTGCAGCATCCTTGGGCAGACAGAGTAATATCAATACGCCATCCCATCCCATCCCATCCCATATAAAAACAGTGGGTGTGCAGCAACAAGACCTCTACCATGCTCAACTGCCCTAGAGCACTGCCAACATAATTCAAACAGCCCATACAGGCTACATGGTCTCACCCTTCCTAAAGCCGTCTGATATAGAGATAACTGACAGTCTTTTTGCTGTCCAGGCGTGCAGTTAAAGAAGCGGCAGGCTTGCTCGTAGCATTCACAATCTGAAAGACAGGCACGAAGGATTGTAAGTCAGGCAGAGCCAGGCATCATGCCCATTATCTTCTGTAATGTAGCTGACAGGGTTTCCGTAACTGAAAAACATCTTCAATGTTTTGTGAAAGTGTGTTAAGACATGCGTGGAGACTCAAGTGCAAACACTCATCAGATAACACATATATTTACACCTATAAGCTTGTGGTACTGATTTTTATCTACCATGACAACTAGCTGTGTATGCCTCTAATGAAATCAAGCTGAGCACACTGTGCATAAACATCTACAATTAGTGAACGTATTCTACATGGTGTATTATGCATCAGTTCTTGTGATAAATCCTTCACTTTTTGGAAGGAAAAGTCCCCAGAATGGAAGATCATTTTGTGAAGCTTGACATGCTGGCATAAGAGGGATGTTGCAAGTGGGACCTACAGATCAAAAGAAAAGAAAGTGAACGTCTAAGCCCCTGTTGGTGACCCATGAGGGCTTCAATAAGGATGGTAAAACAGGAGTCATCTACATTGTGATAAAAGTGGTATATTTTGGATCACAAGGTATAATTCAGAAGGCAAACCGGTATTGCATAATGCACAAAGTTTGTTTTACCCAAGTGTACCTGCAAATCCTATTTGGCATTCGCAACGTCCATCTTCCAAGTTGCAGTTCCCTCTTAGGGTGCATCCCTCAGCACATGCCTTCCCCCCCTTGTAGCCATCCTGTTGTGCTAAAGAGATTCCACCAACTGTAACGTCTGTGGATGTATTTGATATTACAGCTTTAGTGTTAGCAATAAGGGATTGCTTTGCATTCTCTGCAGCTTTTGGGTGAAGGGATTCAGCCTCAGTTTTTTCCATGATGCCATCAATCCACATCTCATCCCCAGGTGTACCAAGCGATGCTTTGTCTTCAAGGAGATTCCTTGATCTGGGATTCAACATGTGAGGGCCGTGAGCAAGACCGTCTCTTGGATCTCTCGCTGTGAGATACTCCATACCCCTTGCAGCATGGTCAAATCTCAGCTGATTTGCACCTTTGCGGTGGAAGACATGCAGACTTCTAGCAGCTTGCACGTATTCGTCAATTGTAACGGCGGGAAATCTGAGCTGAGGTACATCTTTATTGTGATACCCATCGTTATATTGTGCCGCTGTAGCAAATGAGGTCCTAATGAGGATAAGGAGTACAATTTGGCGAAAATTTTTCACATTTGCCATAAACTCAGACCTCATAGACACACATTTTCCTACAGAGGCGAAAACTAAGAAAATGATGTCGGAGGTCGTCGAGGATTCGGAATAACGTACGATCTGCATACCAGACTGTGCATACCTGCCATAATATTGCGAAAAACAGCAACAAGTCGAAGATAATTCGCACCTTATTTTTAAAATATCATGTAATATCCATGTTAAAGTCAAAACTTCCCAGATTGAAACTCGGTCTCCTCGATGCAATAAATTCCTTGTTTAGAAGTATTCATGCAAAAGCTGGCTTATTTTTATAAGTATTTTATAATCGCGGCATCACCATCAGCACTCACAACGAGCTCTTCAATACAATTCACCCAACATAGAATGTAGCCTTCTGCACGTCATTAAAAGCAGCAGGAGGATATACTTTTCATTTCTCTACAAGACCAACAAAGTGGTAACTGCATTTGCTGTATAGCTCAGGATTATGAATTAGTCAAAGTACTTGCTGTGACTTGCGTCATCTAACGGGTTGTTTCTCATCAGGTGTAGCTCTTAGGTTCTGTCAAGTATCGTAGTAAAAAACATTTAATGCTTATGCACACACGCTTTTGCACATTTATTCAGCTGTTATGCATGTAACGACGTCTCTCACCTATGCAAAGCTTTTAGTGTGTAGTTGTAAGCTAGGCCATCGTGGGAGGGCTCCCATATGAACGCTCGGTAGTGTTCCGCCAACTTTAGCCTCTTTTGCCTCTGTTCATCAAGTGTTATTGCCCTGATCACACAGTTCAACATACTAAGCCTCAAGAGCCTCGACCCTCACACACAATTCTAGTTCCCATCAAACTTGTTTTACCTCAGGATGGGTATGAGATCTGGGATGTCCCTCTTAGCTATCCTGACGCTCATCTCCTCATAGGGTATAATATCTTCAAATGGCTGAAAGACATGATCCTGAGAATTGAAGTGGTCCAGAATAAATGTCTATGAGTTGAAGAAAAGTAACACAATACAAGTGCATCAAATACAACACATTCTTATCATCCATACCAACTTGAGAGAACTATAAATCTGCACTACGTAATTACATAGCATTGAAGAAACACTGAGCTATTAATGCTTAGAGCAGCCTGTTGCCAAATTGCCATTACCTGTATCACAACAGGTATGCAACCATGGACCACAGCCATGGATAGCCTAATGCCAAATCCTGCACCTGAGCAGATAGAAAAACACCCTCACTTCACCATCTGCTCTTATCACTCATCATCAGTTATGATTATCCACAGTGTTAAATTGGAATGAGGAAAGGAAAAATCCCAAAGTCAAAAGAATGGACTGAGAAAATAGCTCGACATTTGTGAGAATTGCAAGATTAGCTGTGGGATAACTTGCTGTTGTATTGCTCATCATGTCAAGATTGCTCTGTTGACCCATCATGAAGGATACTGCTTTCTAGCCCATCACCATGTGGCGCCAAACAGAATTTGGTAGTCAAGTAAAGCTCTCGATATCGGCTTGTATGTCCATCAATGAAGACCACATCACTATGATTCAAACCAGGCGCCTCGTCCATAGCTTTCAGCATCTGATGTACAGCCTGTCGTACTCCACCACTGATGCAGGCACGAGTTTAAAATCTTATACCATAATGTATTATTTCTTACAATTTCTTAACATTTTAGGTATGTCACAAGGCTTTGACCTGTGGTTTGACCTTTGATGATAACAGCATGGTCACATCTGTAGTGTCAATTCAAACAGAATATGCAGCAAACGCATTTTTGATTTGAATAGTCAGAGTAAGTACCTGTAAGATGGGTCACCTTCTCTGACACCTCCAGCAAAGAAAATGAGGTTTGAACGTTGAGTTGCATGCCCATTGTCCCTCAGAATCTAAAACATACACACAGAACTAACAGAACGCAAGATGCCAGGGCTGATTATTTCTCAAGCAGTGAAGCACTGAAATAAAGTCAGCAAGCAATTCTAACAGAAAAAAGTTTTCACAAGCATCACAAGCCTTACTAAACCCTTAAACCTCCCTAGCCTTACTAAACCCTTAACCCTAAATCATTCTCAAAGCCTCAGCCTTTTGCCGAGCAAGTGCATAGTAGGCTGTCTGCCTGTTAAGCCTTATCATACACTATCATATCAGGCACCTGTTTGTAGACTTCATGAGCATCTTGATAGCCAAAATCATTGTAAGGTGCTGTGATGACATCACGAATTGGATGGTGGCAACCATGCATTGGATCTAAGGGCTTAGGATCAAGCAATGGCTGGCCTTGTCGACCCTGCTTATTAGGAGCATAAAACATAAAATTGCTAATTATTTCAAGGTATTCAGACAGTAAAGATTGATGCTTTACCAAGTCTCGATATTGTGTTAATCACATCTTATTTTTGGAGAAGTCTGATTATCAACAAGACTTCATTCTAATGAATCATTCATTGATGGCATCGAGGTACAGCAATAAGGTAAGCCTGATGAGGTAATGGGGTCAAAATCACACTCCTAAGATGCAGAAGGAGCATGAATTCAGTAAAGATTGTCAAAGGACTTATGAAAGAAGTGCTGCCTTCATGCTAGAAGAAGGATCGCCTTCACTACTACCTGACTGAAAGAGTAACCAAAGTGGGCGAACTTGATGACAGATGCAAGGAGCGAAGGTGCATAACATGAACCTCGGTCCCCTGCATTTTGAAGAAAGTATGAGCGCAGAACATTTTGGAGTGATCAGTCACAATCCTAAAATGAACCTACACAAATTTGAACAGACCAGAGTCAATGTCATAACATCTTCAGCCCCCCCTGGTTTAGTTGATGCTTAACATTAATAACATGTTCTTACAACAGCAGATCGAACAGCAGAGCAGCTGTGATGAGTTAAAACACAGTGTGGAATAATATAAGCTTGAACTCTAATTTTACAGTCCTTGCATTATTGTTACTACACCATTCATGAAATACTAAGCCAACACTACCAACACAAGCATCAGCATAGATTTCATCATTTTCTGTCACAAATAAACATACCTGAAAGCCATATGAAGTGATTTTTACCCTTCTGTCGGTTGTAGAATGGGTGAGTCTGGTTAATGTAACTGCGTAGTCATCAAAGAAGCAACAGGATAACAGGCTTTAAATAGGAGTACTAACAAGTACTGAGAGTATTCACACTGGTGCCCATAATGACAAAATAGCCTACCACCATTCACAATTGATTATGCTAGCATCTGAGACAATGAAGCCAAACTTGCATACCGATAAATCATGCAACCCCGTTTGAAACATGCGAGTCTGCATGATCTATGGTTATTATATGAATAGGCGCAAATAAGCATAGAGAGCATGTACTCACTCAATCACTCTGATGAGATGTGGCCCAGGATTCCCAGTGTTGCTGGTGTATGAGTATGTGAAGGCAGGTATGAAAAACAAGTTTGCCTGCAAGCAGCAGCCCAGACAGAGCATCTTGTAGTAGTCTTGAATGCAATTCACGACACTAAATGCCACAGTGTGCATCACATGCTGCCATTGGTCCATGCATCTGAACAGGTAGATATAAGCAGATTACAAATCATATCAACAAGGTGAACATAAGATCTTAGAGGAGAAAAGAAGACTTCATTATGTAAGAAACTATGCCCTTCTAGTAGTCCCTTAATGCACTTGGGTTTTAAAACCCAATCAATACAAATGAGCAGCATCACCAAATTATCAACACATGAAATCATTAATAAAGCAGCATTACCAAATTATCAATTCATGAAATCATTAATAAAGCAGCATTACCAAATTATCAATTCATGACTTCATTAATAGAGCAGCTCATTATGATTACTTCTCTATTGTACTGCCTGGCAGGGAATATTAAGTTTCTCATGCAGGCTGTTATTTCTTTTCGAGAAACAAGCGTAAATAATTGACCAGCAATGCTTTGTAATCTGTTCTGAGAAGATACAGGATGAGCAGTTTATGGACTCGTTGATTTGACTACTGTTGTTAGACTAGTTGTGGATTCATACTGGAAGCCAAAGCAGACTGCATGCTTGATGGGCAGTATTCTATTGTTTCAATCATTCATTCAGGAGCAACAAGTCACAGGCTACATGCATGACTGTACTGTTCTGTGTTGATCCCATTGAGTATGGCCCTCTTTCTCACCTTCCAAGGGTCCTCGGTCCTCACTGCCCAGTCCTTCAGAAACTGATCAAGGAAGTGTGTGTATGCTCTGTAGATCGGGGCATCATCCTGAAATAAAATGGTTGCCACAATTGGTTTCTTAGCTTTACGTGATAGATCAATACCTATCCAGTATTGAGTATTCTATTATTGAGTATAGTCTCAAGTATCCGTACAGCTCTCGTGGTCACACAAGAGCGATGTGTAGTAAATATACGACAGGATGAAGAAGGCAGGCAAAACATTTGCAGAAAAGAGCGCATAGGCCTACTCATACATCTTGACTGATATAACATGTGGTTGTATAAGTAATAACGATCACAATCAGTCAGTATACCTGAAAGGCCTATGGTATGAGTCCTTGCCTGAAAAGTTCAATCTATTGCTGAACAGTGCATATTTTCATAATGCATCATCAGCCGCACCGTCAAATGATCATTCAGCTCCACAGCGGGGGATGAAACACTGTGAGGGAGCTCATACATGTAGATCAGAGGGCGTGTCATGGTGGGGATGCAAGAGGGGCGCTCAGGATACGCCTGTGGATGATACACGGCATGGGTAATGCACAAAGCTGATCAAGCAGTGATGGGCCGATAGTCAATATTTTGACCTAGCCATTAGGATTCTGCCTTATGGGCATTTTGGCACAATCAGCCACTTTCACTGCCTAGCGTACCTTTGATCTTGAGCAATCGATACCAAACCAAGGAGGCTTGCAGTGGCAGAAACCACGGCTGCAGTTGCCCCTTCCACTGCAGGCATTAGGGCAGAACTTAACCAAACTTTCCTCACATACAGGGCCTGCCCAGCCTTTGTGACATTCACAAGATGCTGACCGGTTCACCTGGCAATGTCAGTCATGCACAAATTTTGAAGGCACTCATCTGGGTCATAGAACAGTGCATAGTAGGGATTCTGCTGCTGCTTCCTTATTTGCATCTTGAACATAACTTAAGATGCCAGGAACCTGTGTATTGACAGTCGAAAATTCTGATTGTAAATAATCGAGATATATCTGCTACATTAACAAACACAAGGTGGACTCAGTACATACAATTCTGGTCAAGGCAGCTCCCTACCAGGATGCAAGTTCCACGATGACTACAATTCTTGTGGCATTCTGACAGGTGCCATGATGCCTTGCTCTTGTCATGTCCCAAAATTGCCTTTATACCCTCAGCCTCAGATATTGGTCTGTGAGAGGGTTGTTTGAAATAATAAGAAGCAACAGACTGCAAAGGCCATAGCACTTTCAGGTTTGCGCAGTATCAAATGATGCATCCACTGCGCTCATAGAAGAGAATAAGGGAAGCTCATAGAATCTGCCTTATCACAGAGGCTCCGAAACTTACTATCTTTGTTCCTTGCAGAAGGGTTTATGACATGTTGCCATAAGGACAAAGATAACTTAAAATCATTTTAAAAATGCTGCAAAAGCGTTACCAACATCCTCTTGTCAAATCTGCATATCTAAAACAAGTGTTACATTACTTTTTGCTCCATGTCCCATTTGCCAATCCACCATCATATTGGAAAAAAGACACTCCAGCTGCTCCCTCCGCAGGGAGGCTAGACCACTGGTCCTCTGTGGGCTTGCCATTAAACGTGTAGCACCTAGCCTGCAGCTCATTATGGACATGCACACAGGCATTACTTATTTATTTAGTGAGGCTGATACTCTATATTGTTGATGATGGAAACCGCCGATGGAAACCTCTAAACCTCAGGCAAAAGGACAATGACTTACTCTCTGACCGGTCACACTCACTCTGCTCAGCTGCCCTTGGTACAGAGAAAGTTGACAGTCTGTGTTCCGACCAGGTGTGCAGTTAAAGAACTTGAAAGCCTGCTGATAGCACTCACAGTCTGCGAAGATGATGAACCAAAACTTTCACATCAGATTAAAACTCAATAAGCACATGTAAAATATTTGGAGCGGGCAGTTGACTGACACTGAAACTAGTATGCGCGTGGTCCCTGTTAGGCTTCATGCAAGATCTTTAAGCCATATTAAGCAGAATCCTGCTCAGGCTCTCACTTTTAGGAGAGAAAACCCCCCAGAAGGGCATGTCATTGGCTGAAACCTGACAAGCAGGCATTTGGGGACTGTTGCAAGTTGGACCTGCTTCAAAGCATGGTACAAAGGAGGACAGACTTCTGATGCTGGAGGTAGCAATGATGGGTCATATTGGGGCATGTTTGACCATTTACGGTGGGTGTTTGTGCCATGAAGTCAGTGTCTGGAAGTCACTTCATTTCATTAGTGAACATTGGTCACCAAGTCAATTATACTCTATCAACTAAAAAGTCCTCAGCAAAAGCTTTTATGTGAGATAATGTTTGCACTGCCATCAGCCATTATACCTCCGAATCCAAAGGGGCATTCACAGCGACCGTCCTCTATGTTGCAGTTACCCTTCTCAATGCAACCCTCTGCACATGATTTGCCTTGATTGTGATCTTCAGGGAATGTACAGTCCCCCAGCACTATGGACATGGCCTCGATTTCATACTTCCGCTTCCGTTGCTCAAGCTGCTTCGTCTGCTTCTCAACTGCCTTTTCCAAAGCACCACTAAGGAGCTTCTTGCCTACTTGATATACCGGGTGATTCACATAATCCTCTGTACTACGTAATCTTGAAGGTGCTGTTGTGGAGGACTGTTCGGCCAGTCCATGTCCAGTCCAACTACTAGGGAAGTATGACATGAGAGTCGGGAACATCACAGTAGGCTCTTGTTGAAGCTGGTTCCGTGTAAAGAATCTATTGAATTCTGATGTCAGTGATCTCCATGACAAATAAGCTTTGTCAGGCAGGATTTCAGCCCTCTGATGTGGCTGCACAATGGCCTTAGATTGATAAGATACAATTGAGACATCATTTGTGCTGCAAAGGGGTCCCTCAAAGAAAATTGTCACCACAAAAAATATGACAACAATGCTGGAGGTCAAAGATAAAGCTCT
Organism: Chlamydomonas eustigma; assembly: GCA_002335675.1. NCBI lineage: Eukaryota > Viridiplantae > Chlorophyta > Chlorophyceae > Chlamydomonadales > Chlamydomonadaceae > Chlamydomonas > Chlamydomonas eustigma. The sequence continues at coordinate 272,083 of BEGY01000057.1, read as the reverse complement.
GTAATACGTCATTGAAGGGTATCTGCTGCAATTGACGAATCCATTTACACAAATTGATCCTGGTTATCTGATTCTCGGCAATGTCAAGGACTGTCCGTTATTAGCAGTTATTTGAGACAGAGTTACCGTACATCCCAATGCATTCTATTTGAGATATTGGGCATTTCTCCTGAGGAATCTCATTTTCTTTCTTTTTGCACTATTACGCCGGTAAGAGGATATTGTCTCCTCCATCTCTGTCCTCCCAAAATCAACTCTGCTCAGACCTGTAATCAAATTTGAACGATTATGAACACTTTTTCATTGGTATGTGCGTACGGTTATTCTTGCATGCTCCTGCATGTTAGTGTTCAGACTTCAGGTTCCATTTAAAGATCTTGTTAAATCTTTAAATGAGATATATGTCATCAAAGATGTTCCATGTATGATTCTGTGTGGAATGCACATGCAACTGGTTACATCTGTTAGTCTTAAGTAGGTAGATACATCAAAAAGGGTTACCTGTATTACCTGTGGTGAATGCACATGCACATACTACCATTAGATAATACTAATCATGTGCATGACTTTTAAGACTCTACAATGTGGAGAGCAGCAGGATGCCTTGTGCAATTCTATGTGCCAGATTGAAAAGAGTAAAAATAATTCATCTAAGTGTCAAAACTAAATGTACATCTTACTAATAAAACATTATCTTCAGGAAAAATGAAAAACTTCCCTGTTCATCATAATCATGTGCTTGATCATGTAGAAAAATGGATTGTTTCAAAGCATTTTCTTAGCTTGTTAGCAGGGAACCAAAGGTACACCCCCCACACATGCAGAAAGAGAACCCTCAACACGATTTTGTTTGCTGAACATTGCTTGGATTGTAGGCTGCTTGCGGTGCTCCTCCTGTGGTGGTGATTGCAGTAATTGCAACAGCTTCCTCTGTTTAGGCCCACCGTTGTCAGTATTCACACTTGGTAGAACCTCCACGGGCCTGGACAGCAGCAGGTGCTAACAACTGAGACATTCGTTCGTTAATGAAAAATGTAGGAACAGAGGCTAAGATTTTTTTGTAAAAATAACAATAGAAATAAGGTAATGAGGCATTTAAGTCCCATTAATGATAGGGGATCATGTGGGGTTGTGAGATGTGCAACTCAGATAGGATGTACAAGAGCTTTTATTGATCAGATTGCTGGGGTAGAAAATAAATGTGTTGGGATGCAAGGGCAGAAGCTGATACACTAAGCTCTAGGAGGGATGAACCTGGTACACTAAGCAATAGTTTGTCAACGTCCGGGAGTTCTCACCTGAACCATTTCACAAATCCTACCAGCTCTTCGAATGAGGAGTGCTCAGAGTATGGTACCTTTTAATGTAAATGTCACGTAGGTACAACTGTGAATAGGACACACTTAGATGAGCAGAGTAAATTCATCCAGACAAACCCGCAACATGATAGCTTCAAATGCTCTTCCACGTTCTCCGCCCAAACTTACTTGGTACATAATAAGCGAGCCTTTCTGCACTTTTTTCCCGAGCCTTGCCCCTTTTTTCTGTTCTTTCTGATGTGACCATCCAGTTGGAGAGAACCCCACGACAGCATTGTAGCGTCCTTGGCTGGAAACATGAAATAGGAGTTACTATATTTGAAATAGGAGTTACTATGTCAGAAGTTACTCTTCAGTCCTCTCGCTACTTCAAAGAACATCTGAAGAAGTATAAGTAAGTTAATCAACACTACCCTCAACAACCATGACCATGCTTGCCAAGAGACTCACTATCCAGATAATATCTCTGACATAGCTTTGATGTTAATCTTGAAAAGGGGAACCTGTATAGGGTGGAGCAAAAAACCACACTGTGAATGCTCCTTACTCTCTCAATTATGTGTCAAAGAAAAATAAGGAGCATGAACACGAAAAAACAAGTAACGAGACTCTGCATCTTCCTACACATGGGCAGCAGTTGCGACTCCTCTCTCACCGCATGAATATTTGTGTCCAAGTGATTAGTTGTGAGCATGTTGGCGTATTCAGGGGTCAGGTTACAGCACTTCAGAATCTGTTCAAAAGTCAGAGGCATTTGAGTTATCCCTGAAGCCCTCAGATCTTCGTATCCTTACATCCTAAAACAAAGAAGTTGAATCTAGGCTACAATACAGAAATGTAACACATCTGAGAATATCCCCAGGGAATACAATTTCTAGGCCTGCATCAAGGCAGCCCTTTGCTTTAACTGATCATGCCAACCAGTGATAGTACTTGAGATCACCTGCAGCTTCTCCTTGCTGACATACACTTGCTTCCCAAGCGTCCGTGCCACCTCCATGAACAGCCTCTCCTTACCAATTGTATATGTTCCAAACAAGTACAGCACTCTAGGATTGAAATTCTCAGACTGAACAGCGTCTGTACATGGTCAGCAATATAATGCACTTTTAAGCTGAACATTGTGATGCAAAGGACTCCGACGTTAATTATAACGTGCACCAACAAATAATGAAAGAATCCACAACAAACAGTAGTTATCAAACTTAACTCTTATCGGTCAGGCATAAATTGATAAAATGATAAGTAAAACCATCTTCTTTTGAAAGTTTTTCTCGAGATGAGTCCTAACCATCTTAGCAGCTAGGTCAAAGCATCAAGTAGAGAAAAATACAAATTGCAGGTGACACTTTAATTAGTAAGACTGGAAGGACCCTGATGATCCAGGGCCTCACGTACCTAGTGTGAACTGCAGCACCTCCTTCTGCGGTGGGAAGGTGTACAATGGATTGCAGTAGGTGGTGTCTAGAATCAATATGGAGCGCCCAACCAAACCCTTGAGGATTGGATGTTCTTGCATCTCAACTGACAGCCTACATTCATCAGACCGAAGTGAGCAGTTGTCAGAATAAGGGCAACCTACAATAAGCCCTGCAGATAGTCTGTAGCACAGGGATCTTGCCAACTCCATAGATGGTATATCATAGTCTGTAGCACAGGGATCTTGCCAACTCCATAGATGGTACATCATAGTCTGTAGCACAGGGATCTTGCCAACTCCATAGATGGTACATCATAGTCTGTAGCACAGGGATCTTGCCAACTCCATAGATGGTACATCATAGTCTGTAGCACAGGGATTTTGCCAACTCCATAGATGGTACATCATAGTCTGTAGCACAGGGATCTTGCCAACTCCATAGATGGTACATCATAGTCTGTAGCACAGGGATCTTGCCAACTCCATAGATGGTACATCATAGTCTGTAGCACAGGGATCTTGCCAACTCCATAGATGGTACATCATAGTCTGTAGCACAGGGATCTTGCCAACTCCATAGATGGTACATCATAGTCTGTAGCACAAGGATCTTGCCAACTCCATAGATGGTACATCATAGTCTGTAGCACAGGGATTTTGCCAACTCCATAGATGGTACATCATAGTCTGTAGCACAAGGATCTTGCCAACTCCATAGATGGTACATCATAGTCTGTAGCACAGGGATCTTGCCAACTCCATAGATGGTACAACACACAACTGTATCCCTACATCATTGATCAGAGGTATGATATCCAGGATCTGTCACAGAATGACACTTCATGTCCTGCCTTTATGCCATCCACGAGACCGTCACAGAATATCACCTACCCTGTCCTTAAGAACATAGTTTGGAAGGGTTGACACATGCTTCTACTGTTCCTGCTCACTTGCAGGCCTCAGAGACGCCGTAAGTTTACTGGTCACACAAATGTGATGATAAGGAAGCGGCTCATGCTGTCTATTATATCTCACCTGGCATCACCAGTGTGCAGTACTGGCACTCTGTGCTTTGATGTTCACACAAATGTGATGATATGGAAGCCATTGTTCTCTCCTGCATCTCACCTGGCATCACCAGTGTGAAGTACTGGCACCCCACTAGGTGGCTCAGCAATGATCATGGTGGCACCTGGGCAGTGGTTAGCTTCCACAAGTGTTATAGTCGTACCCTCGATCAGGACAGGGATATCAAGAGGTAGGACCATAATGCGAGTCCAGGGCACCTGCTTAGGACACAAGGGTTTTGCTGCATTAGGGTGAGGCAGGGGTATGCATAACATAATGCGATGCATATCATCAGAAATGACAGCCAAGGAGGCCCTAGCTGCATTTCAGCATCCACGTCAAATCGTAGTCTAGTTGACAGCAGTGTGACCACAGCAGTAAAAAGCATTACTCGTTGATTCAAAAGATGCCTGTCGAGCTCAAAAGCTGCAGCCTCTGTTGCAGCAAAGATATTCTCATACTTATTATCACACATCCTCACCTCCATCATGTCTCCTCCTACCTGTAGCAGTAAGTGTACAATCTCCAAACACTGCCCCACAATACCCTGAGCAAGCCGAGGACTGAAACATAGAGAAAAGTTCAACTCAAGCGCTGAAAAGTCTTACCCTGAGCTTGAGGTTGACAAGTTGGGCTGTGACGGAGCCACACACCACAATGCCTTGGTCAAACTTGCGTGTGAGTCCCATGTAGTGATCTGAGTGGAAATGTGTGAGGAACCAGTACTTGCATCCTCGGATGTCTCGACTGTCTTGACGGAATAAATCAACGAGGAACCTGAAGCCACAAGATGAAGAAGCTATGAAGAAGCCAAGAAGGAGCCGTGAAGAGATCATTTGGATGATGCTGCAGCAGCCTTGCATGGTTATGGGAGCATTATGTGGTACACTTTAAGAGTATCATGCATGGAAGCTGCTTTTTATCATCTTGTACAACATTGCACTCAAGTCTCCTTCCTGTGTCTGACACACATGTCAGTCTCCATGCAGTAGACACACATGTCAGTCTCCATGCAGTAGACACACATGTCAGTCCTGCAACATGCCGAGGCTTGATAACTGCAAAGATGTAGGAAATGCCTTTCATGTGAACAAGAGTAGGAACATTAACATGTAGATACCTAGCACTTACCCATGTGCCTGGTTCCTGGTACTGTATGACAGGCAGGCTTGTTCTAACCAAGTGCCTGGTTCCTGATATTGTATGACAGGCAGGCTTGTTCTAACCAAGTGCCTGGTTCCTGATATTGTATGACAGACAGGCTTGTTCTAACCAAGTGCCTGGTTCCTGGTATTGTATGACAGGCAGGCTTGTTCTAACCAAGTACCTGGTTCCTGATATTGTGTGACAGGCAGGCTTGTTCTAACCAAGTACCTGGTTCCTGGTATTGTGTGCCAGCGTTGTACTTTCCGTGATAGGGCAGTACCCTGGGGAGGTCCAGCAGCAGCTGCCTCTGCCAGCAGTGCAGCAGAGCAGTCCACCACCCCCGATTCTGTGACAGCCATAGCGCCACCATCCTCAGCTGAGGCAGAAACATTCAGTTCATTCATGACCAGGGGCGACCCCCTGGTGCCTGATGTATACACGCTGCTTTGGCCTTTTCTTTCTGCACCCTTCTGCACAGGTCTCACCCCTAAAGGTCTGAGTTTAGGCTGTTGAGGAGGTTGCAGTGCAGTGCACCCAGAGGAACTATTACAGGCTAAACCTTGGAATTTAGTTGTGGCTCCAATTTCATATTTGTGACAGCTGTCCACTGCACGTGAGTGTCCTACATTTGAATATGATCCGGAACCATCTGCAGAGGTACCAAGAGCTCTGACATTCATTCCTTCATTGTTTGAGTCCAAATGCATGTGCAATGGCCTGGATCCTGTTGCTGAGGACGAGCCTTGAACTGAGGATTTACGCTCAGACAAAGCTTCTCTGGTTGGACTTGTAAGACCATGTTGAGGTTGGAAGTAGGAGGTTATGCGACTCCTGCTCAGGTTTGGAGGATGCACATTGTAGAGGTGACTGAATGAGGGTGAGGAAGCAGAATAAGGAATTGATGGGGTTGCAGCGACAGAGCGTCCTGATCTATCTGCTGCTTCCATGTAAGCCACTGCTGTAACTGCTGTAACTGCTGTCAGTTGGTGTCCATCATCAACCTCTCCCTGCTCGATGGCTAGTCTTTGCTCAAAGGAGGGAGAGGCCTTTTTATACTGTTTTGTTTTTTGTCTTGAAGCTGATTGAGGAGACTGCTTGGAAACAGTTGTGATTTGGGGCCTTGGTTGCCCAAGAGGAGGTGATCTGCAGCGTTGCATTACCCCATCACTGTTTCTCTCAGTAGCCCTGATGGATCTCATCAAAATAAGCCTGTCCATAGCTGATGTTACACCCAGCTCCTAACATCAGTAGGGAGTGGAAGAAGGTACTTTCAGCGTCGGTGTTCACAAACTCTAAATTAGCCATTGTGCGAGAATTGAAAAGGGATTGGCTACTGGAAGCTTTTTCCACACTTATTGCCCATCCTGTGCATGTTATGAGCCATCAGAATATAGCTTACTTTCAAGTCACTCTCTAAAAGGTGAGGTAACACATCCAGGTCCACCTCTGCTGCCTCGAACAGCGGAGCATGACAGCTCATGCCAATGCTGTTCAGCCTGCCTCAGAATGCAACATGGTGTCAGTACTTAAGCATTAGAGAGATGCGGAGATTTTGATGTGGATAAGAGACATGATTAGTCAACATGTCTTAATTCATGATGATAGGAACATCCTCTAGGACGCTTGTCTCACCAATCATACACAGTATGCTGAAAGTTTGGCTCAGGAGACGAAGACTGTACACGTTGAGGAGGGGCATTAAAGGGGCATGTAGTGATTTCTATTTGTGCGTTACCCCTGCTTTGCGGCAGCTCCTTGATGTGATCCATGATGCCTGGGCCTGGACTAGGTAAGAGTGTCTGCTCTTGCTTAACTTCAACCATGCAATCCTTTCGTGTAGTCTGGGCTCCTGTTGTGAATACAGCTATTCCTGGCACCAACGCAATCGTTAGATCTCTCACACCTTCCTCACACTCCTTGAGTTCTTCGTCCTCACTGACAAGATCAATGATTTCACAAGCGTCATCCCCAGCTTCACTGACAGCAAGGTCAGATACCTGCTCTGAATCACTGTCTGAGGTATCAGTACCAGAAATGACTGCTCTGTTTTTCTCATGTACGTGACCTGTCACTCCTGGTTCTTTTTTCAGCCTTTCTTCAGCCAATAGGGCATAAGTTGAGAGGACTGAGGAGTAGGAAGGTGTCATTGATGTCATGACTGTAGCTGTTATACCAGAGTTGGTGTTAGGGTTATTAGGCACAGATTGAGGGTAATTCAGTTCATGGCCCTTATTTTCCGTTGATATTGATAATTCCCTGCGTTCCAAGTCCTGGGTATGAGTTGATGTATTTTTCGGCAGGAAGAACGTTGCGAGAGCAGGGCGTTGTAATGGTATGTGGTTGTGGCTCTGGGTGTGAGACAAGGCGGAAGGTGTCGTGGCTCTCTTTGCATGTGTACTCTTGTAATTGAAGTCTCTAACGGCCAAAGATTTACGCTTTTTATGCTGAATTGGTGCAGAAAAATCATCGTCATCTGAAGGCATAGCTGCATATTAATAAAGGGCCTTCATGAAGTAGTCAAGTGCGCATTGGGTCAGGACAATTCACTTGTTACGGCGGTTACGTTTGAAATTTCACACTAAAACCTGCTACCTGAACTATTGAACAACTTCTGTCTCAGATTCTGACTGAGTAAACATACGTGGAACATATAGACACGATGTTAAAAAATAATATCATTTGCATAGGGGTACACCGTACAAACGTAATCACAAATTTCACAATGTCCTCCTCTCACTTAACTAAACAAGCATCTAATTCCAGACGCTCCTCCTTCAAAGTGGGTGCTGTTGCGAAGTTTGGTTCAATACCAAATCTGTCTATCTCTATCCGCTTTGGGGTCAGATACTTTCCTGCAGAAAATAGACCAGGACTTAGCAGTAACTGTTAAAAGTAATTACAAGCCGAGATTCAGTCACTGGCGAGGAAAGGAAACAATTTCATTCACAGAAGAGTGGCTGACACAGTGCTGTGCAATTAAGAAATGTGATGACTGACATCACATCTTCAGTGCTCTTTGATAAATAAGACTTACCGACTGTGAGTACCATTCCACTTCCATCTGACAGCTCATACACACTCTGTATGAGCCCTTTTCCATATGTCCTCTTTCCTGTAAGACATTGACAAAGAAGCATAACATTAATCAATACCCTTTTCCATATGTCCTCTTTCCTGTAAGACATTGACAAAGAAGCATAACATTAATCAATAGTGCTATACCCTACTCAGGAAAGGACTTGCCTACTTTGAATTCAAGTTGCATTAACACTAATCTTCTGTGCATTGCTGATGGCTCTTAGCCAGTACCAGCACTTATTGATAAGAGTAATCCACTCTTTTTACCTGCTAAAACTGCTCGACAGTTGTCTTTCAGAGCTCCGGCAACAATCTCAGCAGCCGATGCAGTGTGATCATTAACCAAGACAGTGAGAGGAATAGCTGTGAAGGGTTGTCCATCAGCAATTGGAACTTCTGAGTTCAGCCGCGTTTCAGTAACAACTATGGGAGCCCCACCTAAAGGTCATATTTGTTTACGTCAAATTCTTTTAGTAAATGCTCTTCATTTTCATATGTCACTCAGAGTCCAGAAGATTTGAATGTAGCAATTGATACATAAGGCAGTTTCTGCAGTCACATGATTTGAAGCTTATTATTTGAGTGATTTGTGATCCCTGGTAGTGAACATGTCAGTTATGTCAGTTATGCTGACACCTGTTGTTAGGACATCACCATTACGCACCTCCCAGGAAAAGTTTGGCCACCTGACAGAAAGAATGTCAAACGTTATCGGAGATGTGAACATGCCATTCATTTGGGTAGCGGCGGTTGAGTGGACTGGGTGGACAGGTCAATGAGGGGCGAATGTCTTCATGCAGAATAAATTATGTAAGCCAGGACACTGATGACCTAAACATTGATGACCTGGACACTTATGACCAGGACAAGGATGACCTAGACACTTAAACCCAGTTCCTCCTGCTCACCTCCAAACCCTCAGAAACTAACCCTCCTCTGTTGTCTCTGAGGTCTAGCTGCAACCTGTTAGCTCCCTGATCCAAAACCTGCACAATGGCGGCTTTCAGGTCTCTTTGAGCTCTGGCATTGAAGGAGGTGAGGCGAATTACTCCTACATTATCCTCTTTCTCCTGCGTTGATAAGTGGCTTGTCATTCATGGATTCACATCTTGATTAATATAAAGAAGGTTATATTAATATGCATGATATCTGAGAATCGTGAAGGTGCAATGTATCTGAGGATCGTGAAGGTGCAATGTATCTGAGGATCGTGAAGGTGCATGGTATCCCAGGATCTATTTCCTCTCTTCAAGGTACAAGCAACGAGGACTGAGAGATTGAAGGAGGATGCTTTTAATTATGTGTAAATGCTCACTTCTGTACATGACAAACCAGTAGATTTCCTGAGCTTAAACAAGGTATGTCTCTCACTTTCACGACTTTGCTGTTCACAGGAGATGGCGTGACTTGAACAGGACGTTCCACGGTCATAGCCTCCATTGTCCCATCCGGATGACGCACCTAGGCAACAGTGATCACATTCGTGAGATATCAACAGTATCCACGTGCCAGCAGTATTTAGCTTGTGGCAGAAGAAGCAAGATTACTACGCAAATATTGAATGTTGCAGACGTGCATACAGCAGCAGGTCGAAATACTACGTGCAGACAACTTTTGGTATCCTGAAAAGAATGATGAATGATCACCTTGAGTTCAACTTTTGAAGGTGAAGGAGAAGAGCTAGCAGAGGTAGGGTCACCATGTTCATCACTGCGCTCTGGCCTCTGGCCCTGAATCAGTGCTGAGACCTGGAAGGGGCTAAACCCACCCAACGTGGCATTGTCCACCTGCAAGAACTGGTCCCCCTGCATGGATGGTGAGCCATGGCTGGAAATACAACAAAATCGCAATCATTCACTTCAAAGTGTCTTGGAGTCAAAAAGTCTCAAAGCAAGCGTTGAGTCCCTTCAGGGATACTAGGCTTGAAGATATATCCGCCCTCGCAGCCCCTCAGTCTCACCTGTCGAATACCAGCCTTGTCAGCAATGCTACCTTGGCTGACACCAACCACATAAACTCCTTTATAAAAGCAGGGAGGGGCAGTTTGAAGTTAGCAGGGAGTAGTTTGAAGTTCTTACCTGCATCTCAGAATGCATTTTAGAAGAGAATTCCATATGGAGAGGAGAACACCTGGATCAACCCCAAAAACAGAATGCGGCAGATATGTATGAAGCGTTACATCATGCAATGTGCTTATATTCTTGGACAAGAGGGGATGCCTCACCTCCCTCTTCTTTTGACACACCAGGCCCAACAGCTAAAGGTCGACCTGTCTTCCTCTCGTACTCTTCTCCTGTCCCCAGATTCAGACCAATGCCAGTGATGTCATACTTCTTCATCAGAGACAGCTCTTTGGGCGTGATGAATCGACAGTATGGATCAGATAGCCCAGTAGCCATCATCTCTTTAATGGCCCTGCAACATTTTATTTATGCAACACATATGCTGAACAACGAAGAATGATTATTAAGCATTTTTAAAGCACTACCCCCTCAAAACTAGACACACTGTTCACCTGTATCCTGAAGACACACTGTTGAATGACCTGCTGAGTGCTGCATCTCTAAGCCTAGCCCACTGCACACAACAGAAAAACGTATTTCAGCAATAAGAACATCAGTCATGTTCATTTCTGTATGCAATACAGAAAAAATGTACATTCCTACAGCACAGCGGAGAGCTCCACTGTGGAGGTGGCTTACATGGTACGTTAGCAACATGTCTTTAGTGGAAACCTTAATATGTCTTGTTTGCTTGAACAGCATTGCAGATAGAGGGGACTCACTCACCTTCAGGTCATTTCAGAGAGTGCGGACTCGCTCACCTTCTGGGCATCAAATCCTGTATTCCTTGCATCTAAGTAGTTCTGATCCACCACCTCCCAGACCTCTTGAATGAGAGTGTGGCTGATTACATCAGCCTGTATGGGATCCTCTCCCTGCACGTGAGGTAAGCCTAGTTACATGCAGGCCACAGAGGTAAGCCTAGTTACATGCAGGCCACAGAGGTAAGCCTAGTTACATGCAAGCCACAGAGGTAAGCCTAGTTACATGCAAGCCACAGAGGTAAGCCTAGTTACATGCAGGCCACAGAGGTAAGCCTAGTTACATGCAGGCCACAGAGGTAAGCCTAGTTACATGCAAGGCCACAGAGGTAAGCCTAGTTACATGCAAGGCCACAGAGGTAAGCCTAGTTACATGCAGGCCACAGAGGTAAGCCTAGTTACATGCAGGCCACAGAGGTAAGCCTACTTACATGCAGGCCACAGAGGTAAGCCCTAGTTACATGCAGGCCACAGAGGTAAGCCCAGTTACATGCAGGCCACAGAGGTAAGCCCAGTTACATGCAGGCCACAGA
>BEGY01000057.1:244126-260598 GCA_002335675.1 Chlamydomonas eustigma | reverse complement strand
CTGTATTCCTTGCATCTAAGTAGTTCTGATCCACCACCTCCCAGACCTCTTGAATGAGAGTGTGGCTGATTACATCAGCCTGTATGGGATCCTCTCCCTGCACGTGAGGTAAGCCTAGTTACATGCAGGCCACAGAGGTAAGCCTAGTTACATGCAGGCCACAGAGGTAAGCCCAGTTACATGCAGGCCACAGAGGTAAGCCTAGTTACATGCAGGCCACAGAGGTAAGCCCAGTTACATGCAGGCCACAGAGGTAATGCTTATCAGGTCAACTAGTCACTTCTGAACAAATAGTTTGGTACTGGTAGTTTAGAGTAATGAGTGAGCTCTGCATCCTGTATGAATGATACCGACTTGTTAAGAAACCCGGACGGCAGTCTCACATATTCTGATGAAACGGGGGACAGCATATCAGCCATCCCTCCAACAGCACTGCCCAGCCTTGTCTCCATCTGCCTCACAACCTCTAGCAATCTATCCTCTGTCTCAGATGACATTGTCATCAAAGGAGTGATGCCGTTAGAGGAAGTTGATTCAGTGGTGATTGGTAGAAGTGAGTCAGATAGTGAGGAACCTTCTTGAGAACCTTCAGAGATCTGAGCCTCCTGAAAGACCTTTGGTCGAGAAACCACTTTATTTTCAGCTGCAATAGGTAGTGCAGTCATCAGCCTGTTGTCCTCTAGACCTGCTGTTGAAAACAGTACAAGGAGTGATGAGGCACCTGCTGCAACGAAAGCAGCGAGGCCATGCTGTCCGAACCCAAGCCCAGGCCAGAAAGAGCTACCTTTGATGACACATAAAGATCAATCTGTTGTCCATTTTAATTCTAGTAGGTAGCAATGGGGAGATGAAAGTGCATATGGTATAACTAGAGCTCACCAGACGGGGGATCTGCAACAGGCCCAGATCTGCACAGTACCTTTGATTGCTGACTACTTTTACAAGATCTGCTACATCCTCTCTTTGATAATCTTGATTTAGGTACCTGCTTCCAGCACAAGCAGGAAGGACATTTACTTGAGACAAGATGATGAAAGCAGACACAATTTACATCAGCAGCTTTCACCTTTGGTCGTAAGTTGATAGAATGTTGCATAAAACTGTAAGGAAAGGGTAGATATCATCATTTAGACGTGTGATGTCTACAGGGGACATTTGGATTCGGAGCTACAGCAACCAGCGTATTCCTCTTATGAAATCGGGTAAAGCAAAAACTTGATTTTTTGCTGACAACGCTGACAACGGTAAATAATGCAATCAGGAGCACTTGATGATGGCATGAAATAGGTATGAATACTGCAAGTTTCAGAATTGTGAGACATACTGCGCATGTTATGTTTGCCTTAGGCACATATTTAACGAAATGCAATGACATGCCAGAATCTAGATAATATGTTAAAACTGGAAGCAATTAATATTGGATGAAGCAAATTCTTTGTCTGAGCTCGTTTCTGTGTTTTTTTAAGTTTCATGCATATCAGTTGTGTTGCGTTTTGTATTAATCTAGTCTCTGATCTGTGACAGAAGTCATCAACACATCTGCCTAAGTAAACAGTCTTAATGAAGCGGGTACTCCGCAGCAGTTGCAAGTCGACAGATTGCTTGTATTAATTTATTTAATTCACTGTAACAAAAAAACATAGTTTCAGCTGAATAACTGGTTATCAAGACGTGTACTGAGATAACTTACAAGGATTTGTGCAAAATCTCGTGAAAGCTGGATAATTCTGTAACATATTCTATCCACATATGAGTTGCCGCGGCCACTCACGCATTATATCATACAGAGGTCTGTGAGCCTACCTCCAATGAGGTAGTATCAGATTTGAGATTTTCATTGATAGTGTATGAGAAACAAGGCAGGAATTCAACGAATGGAATCTCCATTCACGGTTAAGGTACACAGTCGAGGTTGTATTCCACTGCTTCCTGTTTGGATTCGGAGCACGACATGGTGAGGAAGGACAAATTGTTGCAATCCATGCATAACCCTTACTGAAAATTGGATTCTGAAACTCACTTAACACTGTAAAGAATGTCTCACGCTCCGTCAGCAAAACAATCAATTGACTTCTTACTGCTACTGCAGAAGCTGAAGGTGACACATATAAGCAATTGATTTAAACAACGGGTAAAGTAACGTTGTTGGCGTTTTGGCTTTATGCTGACATGTCCAGCAGGTTACTAAAAGGACTGGCTGGGTTAGAAAGGAGGTGCCTGCACCTGAGTCCATCGCGGATCATATGTATCGCATGGGTATGATGAGCTTAGTTGCTGGAGATTGCGGAGTAGATAGCAACAGGTGAGTGCATCTTTGAAGCTGCTAAAGCTCATCTGAGTTACTATTTACGAAGGATCCCGCACATGATGTTTTTATTCGCACCAGGTGCATTCGAATGGCTCTGGTCCATGACATTGCTGAGTCCATCGTGGGTGATATTACTCCACACTGTAATGTGAGATCATCATCTCTATGTGTTTTGGTGAATGCACATGAACGAGACTCAAAATTAAACTCACCTTTTCAAACTCCTAGGTGAGCAAAAAGGAGAAGAATGCCCTAGAGACCGATGCCATGAATCAAATAACAGCAATTTTGGGCTCAGATACAGGGGCAGGTGCTCTTAACCTCAAATCTGTTCCTGATGCTACAACTCTTGACCTTCCTCTCTCTCCTCATTTCAGCAAAGGAGGTTTCAGAACTTTGGAATGAATATGAAGCCGGGACAAGCCCTGAGGCACAGCTAGTAAAGGATTTTGACAAGCTCGAAATGATCATACAGGTGTGCGAAGTTTGCATTATACCCTCCACTGCCTTTTCACTGCACCATCTTGAAATGGTAATACTGTGTTGGTTCTAGTGACCAATCAAGATTACCACGTGTACAGGCACATGAATATGAGGAAGCAAATGCTGGTATGAAGCTGCAGGAATTTTTTGATTCAACTGATGGGAAGTTCAGAACTCAGCTGGGGTAAGATATTCTGACCTCGATTTTTGAATTTGTGTTCAAAACTAATGCTGATGATCGCAAACTAATTAGGAAGCCATGTACAGTTCAAAGAATCAGGTAAATAATGCATTGCATGTATCCAGGATTGAGTGGGCTCAGGAGCTTATCAAGAGAAGGAGAGTGCAACATGGACTTGTGGAGGAGAAATAAAGGATGCCTCAGAAATAAGAATGTAGGAGACTTCTAAGACTACATTATAATCATCGAACTACCTGATCATACCTTACCGCCCCTCACGTTTCTACCACATGTTGCAGTATGTTTTTGTTTTATTTACAGTCTGTTGCAGCAGCAGCAGGACCATCAAATGCATGTGATAAGCAAGAGGAGATGTATAAGTATGGACTGCATTTTCTTAATGAAAAACGGAACAAGCATTCTGATTGTTTTTTTACAGTCCATTGCAGCATCTAAATGGCTGTAAATAATAAATTTGTTGATAGGATGTTTCATGTACATCAGTGCAAGACCATAGGGAAGCGCCAGTCTGTTGCCAATTCAGCGAAAAAGGTTTTCAACCAAGGGACCTCAGAAATTGGCTCATCCTCATCTCGACCAGCAGCTTGCATTAGCATGACAGGGATATCAGCTGACGTGCGTGGCTTGGGGAAGGATAATCGAATCGCCCTTCTTAAGTTACGCTGCCATACCCTGATTCAAAAAGGAAAAAGAAAGAGATCAGAACCTACTAGAGCCAGACAGGCAAAAGAAATGAATGATTTGTTCAGAAGACCAAGAAACGCAAAACAGACTATGAACATGCTGAAGTGTATTATTCAGATTTTCAAGGGATTGAAGCATCATCTTACTTGCTGGGAGCAGTAGTTAATAAATCTCCCAATGAAAGTGACAGTACAGCCAATGTCCGTTGTCCTGCAGCCTCTGATCCTCTCTTTTCCCAACGAGCCTCACTCTCTTGCCAAAAACCTGCCCACCACTCTCTGGAATCCGGGCAGAAGTTGTACTGTGCGAGCCCATGCAGTAACAAAGCCATCCCATCCAGGTCCATGGACCACCACTTCCTGCCAGCTTCCTTCACAAAGACCTGGAGCCATCGGGCATCTAGGGGAGCAGCCAGGGTACTGAGGGAAGCTATGGTCAAACCATAGTCCTGGTTCTGGAGGGTGGGGAGTCGTCGCTCTGTCTCTTGAACATACGATATGAGCCACTCATCCGAGGGGCGGTACTGCAGGTCTGCTAGGCTTGATATGACTGTGGTTATCTCCATGCCACTGAAGGAAGACAGCTCCTGATGATAGATGAGGTAACAAGGCCGGCAAATGTGATACACTCTTTCACACTAATTTCAGGTACCCACACAAAATCTCAGGGATCAGACTCATTTTCTAAAACACAGTACAATCATAAATCAGGGATACATTCCTTACACCAAACAATACCCTACGTCTGAACAGTCTTTGCATGTCAGATAGATCCTTACACCAAACAATACCCTACGTCTGAACTAAACCCTAAACCCTAAACCCAGTCTTTGCATGTCAGATATATCTCTGTTTCAAGATCATTCTTGCAACATTGGTTTGGTATTGTGCCTTTTTTGCATTGCATCTAACTGAAAGGCTCAATTCAGGGCTAAAGTGTACACAGCAGGGATGATGAGGTGCTAGGTACACACACAACAATCACACCTGAGAGCACCTCAGAAGCAGGCCCTCTAGCAGCTGTACATCTGGTTTAGATTTCCTTGCAGCTCTGGATAGTTTTATGTTTTCTTTTGCATCCTCCATGCGATTATACAGTCTTGCCATAGACCAAAGTGTGTGTGAAAGGCATTGAGGAGTGAACTTGTGTAGACTCTGTCTTGACTTGAGAGACCACACTTGCAAGAACCTACACATAAGTTGTTGCAGGGAATGAGCACCCAGTCAGTTAAGTCAGTGGCGATAAGCTCTAAGTCATATGCTTCAAAAAACATGGACAGTGGGAATTCAGCGTCCACACTTCAGCATCTATGTCTAATTGCTAGAAACTTTCTTGAAAATCAAGGGACACATCACCTATAGCCATTGGTTTCAATCCTAGGGTTTCTGTTATTGCCCACACAGCCTAACGTAGGGTCACCTAACCTGTAGCTAGGTTTCAACCCTAGGGTTGCTATCGCCCACACAGCCTGAGATAAACAGGGACCTGAATGAGATCCAGATTCTTCCAGTCTCGCTGTCAACAGATTGACCAGGGACTGTGTGTAGGAGCCATCCGGAAGGTACTTGAAACTGAGGCAAACAGGAAACACATCATCAGCGAGGATCATCATTGTACAAATGTACATAGCTGAAATTGTGGCAAAGATACTTCAGTGTATGACAGGTTATCATAAGTCATTATCGGTCATTTTTATTCATAAACCTTATGATTTTTCCTGCAGAAGAAAAAGGTTATAGGTATTGTACAGCTACAAGTACCAGGCAGTGAAAAATGAAAGAGAATTGGAATGACAACAAGTATTGAGAATGAAATCGTCAATCATCATACTCTGTAGCTCCTACCAAGCAAAGGACCATATGACGCTTGACAGCTGGAAGGCTGTCATGGAATTAAGCTTTGGTTGGGAGTGAGTGACAAAGTCATACAGAAATTGCCGCTGGGGCTGCCACCTGCAAGGACCGATGGCATATGCACTGACACTGGGCATATAAAACCGTCAGTGATGAAGTGCATTCAAACAAACATGCAAGGCATTATTATCAATTTACTCATAAACCTGGTAGCAGGTGTGTTCATTACACAGGATGTGAGGGGACTTATGGGCATTTCAAAAATTCACATGACTTCAGTAAAGGACTGAAACTCACTTGCTGTGCATGGCCATGGCGCGCAGTGACACTGCCTGTTGCTCTGCAGAGAAGGCGTGGAGCTGCCTTCGTGACTGTGCTTGGAGAGACATACACACCTCCTCTCTGGGTTTGTAACCTATAGCCGCTAAACCCTCAAGGAGTTGAGTCATCTGCTGAGGAAAAAGGCTCCGGTACTTAGACTGCACCTGCAAGTCAACAAGTTCATCAACACAATAGGGTACACATCAGGCAGCTGTCCAAATACAGGGTATGGGTCTTTCACAGCAGCAAGCACTGAGCCTCCATTGAAATTCAAGCACTACACAAAGCACTACATCAAGTACATTTGTAAGTTTAAGGGTCATCATGACTCACCTCAACATCAGAGACATTGTGTTCTGCAGATTTTATATAACACAATTTTCAATGTTGAAACTCACTTGTCCAATACAAGCCCGGAGCCAGACCTTCTCTGGGACATAGCGCAGCGCCCCTAGGGACCATATCACATGGCAAAGCCCTTCTATGTCAAATTCCTGAATTGGTTTGGGAGGACCACTATTACATAAGACTGCCTTGTAACAACTTAATCCTAAACTCAGGCGAGCTTTCACGTCACCACAGAGTCCTGGCCTGCAGCAAGGCTGTGTTATAACTTACGGTTAAACCTTACTAATTCTCACCCTGAAAATTCGCTCTGCACACATGAGCCATCGCTCCATCCACACTTTTTGAGGTACATGACCGAGCCTGGCAAAGCCCCACAGGACTCCCCACAGCTGACTTGCTTGAAAGACATCCAAGCGGGATACACAACAGCTGCAAGGACACATGTTACATCAATTAACTTCAGCCCACACATCATCTAAAGAGAAGAGACATTTAACATTTCACATTTGAAGCCTGTTTGAAAAGTACAAGGCTGATGAGTCAGCAACACTATTGAAAGAATGAATAAGAGCACATGCAGCAGAGCAGCATATTCCTTTTATTGACCATTCAGTGATTCTGAAAGTAACAAGATGGTGCCTCTGTCATTGCCATTGAACAGTACATGACCTTTTTACAATGTAGTCTGTGGTCTTACCTGCATAGCGCATCAAGCCATGCGGGAGAGGGTCGCTGTTTGAGAGTCCCCAAGCCCCACATAATGCTTGCGTAGTCTGAGGCAACAAACAGAGCCTCTGGGGCTCCCTGACCTGAAGGACTACCACCATTAGAACCTGCCTTGAGACTCCCACTCCTCCTCCTGCTCCCTGCAGTACCAGCAATTTGTACATCGCTGCTGATCTCTAGCTCCCTCCTCCCAGCAGCTGCTGCTCCAGATAGAAGCTCTAGTTGCTGAATCAGGAGCTCTCCAGAGTGATGAAGGAGATCCTGTACCAATTCCTGGCTCTCAGTCATCTCAAGGCAGGCCAGGCTGTACATCACCCACCCCACATGCTGAGCTGTCAACTCACTAACCACCGGTACTGCTGCATCAGCCAGAGTTCTGATGACGCAGAGATTTTTTTTAATTCCCTCTTGAATTGATTTGTTGCCCACAGATAGCATTACAGATTAAGCCACAGGGAGTACTGATAGAATAATGTTCATAACACTACACTTTGATGCTCAGCACAACCATTGCAATCAGAAGAGTCAAATGAGGACTCTTAATCATCTTCAGAAGATGAAACCCCTCCCTCTCCCTTGCATGCACAAGCAGTGTACAACATAGTGAAGTCTCTTCCCACCTCCACATAGTGCAAAATGTTATTTTCTCTGCTACAGAGCACCTGATTAAGATACTCCGTAGTAACTCCTTAGGATTACTCTTTAGGATTACTCCTTAGGATTACTCTTTACTCAGTTGTAACAAACCTGGTGAATATGAGGAATTCTCTTCCCTCAGCAGGGCTCATGCCCATCCTGTCCTTAGGAGAAGCAAGCAGTACAGCCAGCCTCTTTAGGAGCGCGGCCACTACTGGTCCCCTCAAATGATCAGTGGCAGAGAACACCTCATGGAGGTTACGGCATTGCACCCAGTCATCCATGATTCCAATCTACAGTACATCAGAGCCAGGTTGCTGAGCAGTGCATACTACAAATCTACCAGCACACTACACAGCTATTTAGATTGGAAAGGTACAGAATGATGATACTTTCTAACGTGTTTGAAGAAGAAATGTTCCATCTCCGTCCTTCTACTGGCCCATTTTTTGCGTAATACCCAGGCTGGACTGTTGTGGCAACAAATCCAAGCTGAATCATGATCACGTACCCAGGCTGGATCATGGTCGCATGCCCGGGTTGAACAGATTGAATCATGACAATGTACTCAGGTTAAATCATGGCAAAATATTTGCAAATGAAACATCAAAGTAATGCTTTTACCACAGTTAATGCTTTTACCACAGTAGGGCCCTATCAGATGTGTCACCTGATAAATCAACTGCTGCTCAATGTCCTTTTTCTGTTCACTTTCCATATTAAGCTCTGCCTTGACTATTTTCTGCAATGAGATGCTGCGCCCCAAATGCTGTTTCCTCAGCTGAATTTGTGTCTGGAGCTGCTGTTGAAGCTGAAGCATATATGACAGATGTGAATGTTGGCTCCTGAGTTTCTGCTGCCATGAGTCATCATCCACAATCTGTGAATTGTCAGTGCCGTTAGAGGTTACTATCACTTAACATGATAGTTACATAGCGTGGTCAAAGATTACAGTTTGTGAGAGGATAACCCAGAAATGCAACATGTTAGGTGGTAGACATATCGTTGCTACCACCTTGAGTGGAATAGCAGCAGATCAGACAGATCTTCACACTTATATGGATAAGTGTTAAGGCATCATGGGGTCATGGAGTGCTATCGGTAACTGAGGGAGCTCAACAAGTGAATACGGAGATGCAATAGACTTGATCATGTAATGGTGAAAGATAGACCGTTGCAGGGGCCCTGCATGTCCTGTATGGAAGCAGGATTTCACCTTGCTGTAGCCTTGACCCGGCTGTTGAAGTAGCACCGTCACTGTTTGCTCTAACTCTTCATCTCTCGCACTCTAAAATTACAGACAAGGCCAATATTCATTAATCATTACCAATGGAGTAAACAGGTAGCTGCAGTAAGGGTCATCAGCAGCAGCAAGGATCAACATCAAACTGCACAGCCATCAGCATTGAGGATCCTCAACTGTAAGAGATTTCTGGACGCCTTGTTCCCTGTTTCTTTGTTTTAACTAATGAGCTGTAGCACTGCTCCTACCTCAAGCCTTGGCCGCCTTTTGCTCCTACCTCAAGCCTTGGCCGCCTTCTGCTTGCCTCAATGGCCGCCTGCCTGGCTGTCAGGCAGGGCTCAATGAGCTTGGTGTTCTTACGCAGGTTAGGGTTTCTTCCATTTGATGCTCGAATATCATAGAGGGGAAGTTTTGATGTAGCAACTGAGAGCTACATGACAACAGGAAGGTTTCAAGAGGACACCAACGAGCAATTTCAAAGCAAAAAGAGTCTCAAATTTGTCACAGAGAGTCATGCCGTATTGAAGCAAGCTCTCATTATGGCAATTCATCCTAAAACCTAAACATTCAAGAGGTAATTTTAAATCATAAGCAAGAGGTATAGGACTAAATTATTCAGGTTTAAACCAAAGCTTCTTGCTTCATTTAAATGCATATGTAAGTCGCAGTTTTGGTCAGGTTTGACTTCCTTGCCCCAACTTCATGAAATGCAATATAGCTGGAAAATGCAGCACATTTGGAGGTTGCAGCATAGTGCACGTACCAGGTGACTGTACTTTTTTCGAGTTGACAGGTCCAGAATACCAGCTGCCTTGTTATTAAAAAGCCATCCATTATACACGGTAGTATTTGCAGAGGATTCCAATACTGAGTCACTACTAGCAGCTAGAGAACTGCTTGGATGACTGTCGTTGTCCACATTCAGTCGTAATGTTATTGGGGCTGGGGACGATGGGTAGGAGCCAGTGGGTTGTAAAACATTGTCTTTGTTTTCCAATAAAATTGAATGTCGCACGGGCTTGAATTGCAGGGTTTGTTCCCGTCTTAAAGAGCGATGAGGTGCCCTTCTAATAGCTTTACGTTCTAAAGCGCAACTACACCTCCATTTATGAACACGAAACATACATCAAACATTAACCATGCTAGGCAGGCAAGTTGAAATAACGGTAGTTGGAGCGTGGAGAAACAATGAAATCACCATGTAAATCAGAAAGGCACGGAATGTCTCAGGTTGTCATGCCTGTCACCGATGCCCCTGTATCTATTCACGATCTTTTGGGGAACACTCAAACTTTTCCTGTATGGCTTGATCCTGAACGATTCTTGGAGCCGGGCTTTCAATCAGATCAAACTGTGCTTGATTTAAGAAGATTTGTGAGTAAATTACTGCGCTGTCAAATGCTTTTTCCTGCTGGCATCTCAACCCGTTTGACCTTATTTCACAGGCCCCACTTGCTACCCTCCACAATGACCTGAATGATTACTTGACAGTCTTAAAATCGAAAGTAAGCTTGTGTATGAGGCCATCAAAGCCATGTGGTTCCCCTTGATTACCATCATCTGATTAAAAAATGTGTTTGTAGCTCTGTACGTTTCATGTTGTTTCATGTTGACATCCTTTGTTGTACTTAGCTTGTAGAAGTGATCAATGAAGACTATGGAGACTATGTTAGCTTGAGCAGCAGGCTTGTCAATGTTGAGGGCTTTGTGATGCGGATGAAGAAACCTTTGATGGACTTGAAGGTAATGGACGTGCTAAGATTTGTAGGTTAAGTACTTCTGTAAAAAAAGATGTCGTATGACATGTTTTGCAAATGCCATTCTTAATGTAAATTTGTGTAGTGTTTGGCTTTAATCCTCCTTGATTTTTAGGCCTTAATGTCTCACGAGTGCTTGTACTATTCAACATTCTAAATGTACTTCTAAGTTGCAAGCCACATGGTAATGTTTGCCTGCAAGCATTTTGTGATCCTTTTTGTGACAGGATAAAATGTGCATCATTCAAGAGGCTGTAAAAACAGAGCTGTCAGCTTTGAACCAGGTGACAGTAGACAACAGAAATAATAAAGAATTTCAAGATGGGACATAATTCCTAACTATTTGTCCATACCATGACTTAATGAACATTTAATGAACAGTTCCAGTAGGTAAGTAATATTCTGAGCCTTTTAAGAGCTGCCTTTTAATAGCAAGAGAGGGTGAGTTACAGAAACTTCCTTATTTCTATTTGGATAAAGTTTTGTAATCTTGAGCGATATCAAATTTCTCCATCTCCTCGGTAGCAGCTGACCTGAAGAGCATGCTATTAATGGCTTTGTAACATAACTAACAGCAGACAGCTTTACTTCCATAGGGCTTGAAGAGGCGAAAGGACGTGTCCACTGCAAGAAGTCTTCTGGAACTGCTTCAGGAACTAGCCCACGTCGCATCTAAGGTAGTTATAGACTTCCAGGAATTCTTCAACCTAGAAACATTTAGCGCCCTCAAGTCATACTTGTACTTTGCACTCTTAATTCAAGATGATAATAACATGTTCATTCAGCACCCTTAGTCATGCTGATAAACGTTGTACATATTAAGAGTACTCTGCACTCATAATTCAAGATGATAATAACATGTTCATTCAGCACCCTCTAGTCATGCTGATAAACATGGACAAGATGTCTCTTCATAAGACTTACAATCATTGTGCTCCAGGTTGAAAAGCTTCTAGAAGAGGTGGCAGCCTCAGAGAACCTAGGAGTTGCTGACCTGGACAGCCGATGCAGGCTCCTAGAGCGAGTAGCTGGAGAAGTCAGTCGCCTGTCATTCCAAGCTAACCGAGGGAAGGTGTGAGCGGCTTGATAGCATGACGAGATTCCTGGACGTGACCTTTGCCAAAATCATCCAGAGTTCTGTAATTTGAGGGTGTTTGTCCATATATAGAATCACAAGGAAAGTGCCTTACATTACTTACTACATTACA
Organism: Chlamydomonas eustigma; assembly: GCA_002335675.1. Lineage (NCBI taxonomy): Eukaryota > Viridiplantae > Chlorophyta > Chlorophyceae > Chlamydomonadales > Chlamydomonadaceae > Chlamydomonas > Chlamydomonas eustigma. The sequence continues at coordinate 248,829 of BEGY01000057.1, read as the reverse complement.
TTACTGTAGATGGCTGCTTGCGTTAACTCATCATAACCAGCTGCTGCTTATGGGTGGGTGAAATATTGGGAGGGTTAAGAATCACTGGCCCTTATTTTCCTGGTTAAGCATATCCCTCCTTCTGTGGAAATGAGCCTGGACTAAATTGTATGCTACCATTGCAATTTCATGTCAGGACCTAGCATTTGTGAAAGGCATGGAGGCTCACACCTCAGGTTACAGATCGCAGCTAGAGACCAGGCTCCAGTCATCCTTGGAACAAGCGCTTAGTCAACAGAATCTCACCGCAGCCTTGCACTGCCTGCATGGATATGTTGAGCTAGGAGAGGCAGGACCAGCAGAGTCAACGCTCCGCATGGTTGTGGTGAAACCTCTTGTTGCACGCTTAGTTGCTGAGCATAAAAAGGTGCACGTCAGGCCTGGTGGGTGCTGCAGGTTAAAACTTATTGTGAGATCTAGGCAGAAGGCATGGAAGGTTGCAGTTTCATTCAATGGTAGCAACTCGGTACCTTTTAAATTCAGTCCTACAAAGTCGCTATGTACATGTCAAAGGTCTGAGCTGCATGTCATTTGAGTGTGGGGGAAGGAACCATTGGGTATTCCATGCATGCCCTTCAGAGATAAATTTTCTCTATAACAGCACATGAATAGATACATGACACCTCATCACCTTCATGACTCCAGCTATCTTTGCTTTACACAATCTCCCTGCGCTGTCCTTCATATGCCCTCAGTCATCCCCACCCATGTGCTGTCCGCCTTCACGTGCCCTCAGTCATCCCTACCCATGTGCTGTCCGCCTTAACGTGCCCTCTGTCATGTGCTGTCCTCCTTTGTATGTCTGAATGGCATTGCCCCCAACTGTCCCCTACTTAGCTGCGTCAGGTCATGAGGGTGAAGCTTTGAATCAACTCCTCCAGACCATCTTCGTGGGGGTTAAGGCCGAATGTGGGCCCTTATTAGAGGCCACCTTGGTGCCGCATGGCACATTGCGAATCTTTGACTTCCTTGGGAACGCAGTACTTGAGGAGGTACAGACAGCCTTGGCTTCGGAGCTGCCAGGTGTGTATAAGAGCTACTGACAAATCTTGGTCATTGTCATAAGTTAAGAACAATGGTGCAAGGGTCACCTTCATCATGAAAGAGTAACACAAGCTCTATACACCTGCATTAACATATCTACCTTTTATCTATCGGTTTTTTTTTTCCATTTTGATCACCTTAATCTGTTCGCTCTTTTTTACTTCCCCTGCCCTTGTGTCACGCATTGTTCCTGTTAGTAATACACATGCACTCTCCTGTTCCTTACCCTTTTATCACACATAATTCCTATAAACACTCATGCACTCTCCTGTTCCTTACCCTTTTATCACACATAATTCCTATAAACACTCATGCTCTCTCCTGTTCCCTACCTTTTTATTACAAATTATTCTTATTAATACAAATGCACTTTCCTGTTTGTTTCAGCCGTCTTCTCCCCTGGTGTCCCACCTGCTTTCCATGCTAACTACTTGGCAGCTTCTTGCTTTGTTGATAAGCTAGAGGGGCTATGCCAAGGTCGTAGTGCTCTAGACAAGCTCCGAAGCAGTACAGCTTATACTGCTTTCTTCAAGCGTTGGAATCTGTCTGTATACTTTTCTCTCTTGTACCAGGACATAGCAGGTGAGACAGTCACTCACATGTGATTTTATGATTGTTCATAATTGAGTGAATAAGTTATCCTCGCCAAGGTAACATGTGGGACATTGTAGGGTATGAGTCGAAGCCACATCTTTTGGCTTTGGATGTTATGATTTAATATATCCCCCATGCAATCACACTTCAATCACACTTCAATCCCCTAATGCAATCACACTTCCTTGCTTACACAGAAGTGAACACGGACAGAGCTTCCAAAACTATTATTGCTTGTAGAAAGGACTTGCTCTTGTTGTTATCAAGCAAGCCTGACATTCCTCCTGTGCTGCTATAGCTTATCAGTTCCCTGGTGGAGGTGGTAAACTTGACCATTATTATCTCAAAACATATTTTCAGAATCTATTGGTTGACTTGGTCTTTAGGTGAACTTGAAGGAGGCCTGTCAGGCTGCACTGGGCTGGAGCTTGTTAAGCCTCCTAATACCCTAGGGCTACAGCTCCCTGCCTCAGCTACTGTCGAACGTTGCCTGAGGCGTGCTGTCTCATCAGATGTTTTCCTCGTACCACTCGGCGATCGCTTCCTTCGTTTGCTGCTTCAGATTGTACAGCGGTACCGCACCTGGGTTCAGCAAGGTCTGTCCACAAGGGTCAAGGCAGCCGCTGTAACTGAGCCACTATCAGGGTCTCAGCCCTCTGTTACAGTAACGTCTGAAACGTTGGGAGGAGGTGTTGAGGGAGAAGCCTCTGTGTCCAATGATGCTGCTGCTGAGCCCTCATGGCTGTCCACCTTACCCACTGAGGATCTATCGGTGTTTGTTTCTGACTTATCCATCATCTCAGAGCTTCTCTCAAGCTCTATACAGGATGCACTCAGGAAGCTGCTGCTAGCGACTTTGCCAGAAGAATCATGTGCGTCAGCTTGTGGGACCTTGACAACCTCTGCATCGTCATTGAGTGGACTTGCAGACGCAATCCTGGATAGAATGGCTGATGAGGTTGCAGAGCGCTGTGTGGGAGTTGTGAAGCAGCTGAAGGGCATCACAGCTACCTACCGCATGACTACCAAAGGTCCGCCCACCAGACACAGTCATTACGTAACAGGGGCCCTTGCACCCTTGCGTTCAGTGCTTGATTCAGAAAGATGCCGGACTCTGCTACCCTTGCCGCTGTCGGAGCGTTTAATTGTTGCTGTTGCGGATGTGGTGAGTGTCCGCTATCATCAACTTGCGGATGAGTTGCTAAAGACCGTGCGGAAGACAGAGGAGTCACTGAAGAGACTAAAGAAGGCAACTGCAGATGTTGCTGGTAAGCCTTTTTCTCAATCTTCTGCTGAATGCTCTTCTCCTCATCCCGTATCGACATCCTATTACAGTTACACATATTCTAAGAAATGGGCGGAGCTTATTAGATGGCTGTTATAACATGTACGAACTTGACCTTGCTGTCAAACTAGAGGTTTTGGCCAGCAGTACAGCTGTACAACATTTTATATCGGTGATGTACAAAATCATGAAACAATTGCAAGTATACAATTCGACATTTGCGGGTGCGCAGGAGACGGTATGTCTGATTCTGATAAGATTGGGCTTCAGCTCTACCTGGACGCGCAGGAGTATGGGAATCAGCTCACTCAGTTTGGCTTAGTACCGGCCCAGCTAACGTCTTACCAAGCTCTTCTGCACTCTGTGTCTCCAAGTCAGAGAACTGTTTGATGCTTGTGATGCGGAAAACTACTTTCTTGAAAACGTTGGACCAGGGCAACCAGATTGTGCATGTTAAGAAAAATGTATGCTGCAATTTTCGCCCTAGAATCATGGTATAAGTCTTTGACATAATAGGTGGTGGCAAGCCGGACTGTATTCTTGTTATCTCAATGTTTACTGCTACATAACATTTGAGATAAACTATTAGATATTAAGCAGGTTAAGATACCCTTGCATGCAATAATTGAAAATCAGAATGATAATAATGCATAAATTATTTGATTATGTTGGGACTAAAATAAGGTGAATGTTATCTCCCTGCCAAAGCATTTGCTTGCATGTTCCCAAGAGGGCAGCAGAGGTCTGTGCCTGTCCTTGCATTAAAAATTGCATATTGGCAGGAACCACTTGGACATAGGTCCATCAAAGTTGGGCATGGCGGTTGCAAGATGAGGCACAAGGTGGTTCCATTGGCGGTTGCACTGGGCCTTATGACGTTAGTCATATGTAGGATGGGAGGATTCAAAGTGATGAAGGGGGCCTGCAGACAGAAATCAGTTACATACCAGCAATACACACTACAACACAGATGTTTTTCATTCACGCATTACAAGCAATGAATATTACATGCACATGATGATGGTTGAGGGGCCAGCAACAAGGTAGTGACAGTGCATAATCTAAAGAAATATGAATGAATTGCTGCAGCAAATCTAAATGATCACATAATAGATCTGCAATTGAACATTCTAGTCCCTTTCCTTAAGAAGATCGCATTATGTGCATAGCTTACCCTTGACGTCCCATTAATAGTCCAGTACGCCAATGACCCTGCGCACTGTGGACTGATGTTAAACTCGACCTTATCCACAGCAAAGTTGCAGCAAGAGGCACCGATAGCACAGGAGTAAGGGTTATGGAGCACCTGGAGATCACATTAATGAAGTGATGAGTTATGATAGCACAGGAGTAAGGGTTACGGAGCACCTGGAGATCACAGTAATGAAGTGATTCGGTAAACCCTTTTGGTAAACAAATGGTAGAAGTGCCTGCTTCAGTAGCAGGGAACTAAGACCTCAGTGATTGCTACCTTTTTTGTTCATGTCTTCTGGTTTGCAATAACCTACTTGGAAACAGAATTCAAGCTGTCCTGAATTTGTAATGGTTGGCACAGGATTTGACAGCTGATAGTTACTGTCCTGGGGATTTCTGTCACAAATACAATATGGGAATGCACTAGGTGGAGGGGGAGATACTGGCTGATTTGTGAAGGGAGGATTTGGCATGAATGATGGTGGGAAAGGGGGAGGGGGCGGAGGAGGAGGTGGAGGTGGAGGTGGAGGAGGCGGTGGTGGTGGAG
>BEGY01000057.1:224958-243953 GCA_002335675.1 Chlamydomonas eustigma | reverse complement strand
CGGTGGAGGTGGAGGTGGACTTGAGGGTGGGGTGGAGAAGGGGTCTGGGGGAGGGTGGAACAGGAGGCTTAGGTGGCGGAGGTCGTGGAGGTGGCGGAGGGGGCGCTGGAGGATGTGGAGATGGGGGAGGATATCTTGGTGAGGGCGGGCTTGGAGGTGGTGGTGGAGGGATTGATGGCGGTGGCGATGGTGTTGGTGGAGGGCTTAGAGCTGATGGAGCAAAAGGGCTGAGGAGGAGGGTGATGAACTGTGATGGACAACATGAGTATGAGTCCGCTCTTGAGTTAAAAAGTGAAGCCTGCAAAAATAGAGATAAAATGATTAAGATATGAGCACTAGTCTTCCTCAACAAAATATTCGTGATAATCTCTCAAAAATCTTGAATGGGATTTTCAGTGCTACAAAGAGCACACAAGAGGTCTGATACAGTTATGCTTCAACAAGTTTTGAATCCTTCTGATGAGACATAAGATAACGATAAAAAAAATATTACTGCACACATTGAAGATTTGGTGAAGAGGTACTCATTCCTTACTTTTAATTCTCTACCAAACTTGCATTCACTCACCAGACATGTCCCATCTCCTCTTGCGCACAACGCCTCCACAGTGGGGCACAAACCTGCAGTTGCTGTTGTGATGCAGAGGCTGGCAGAATAAGCGTTGCTCACAGTCACGCCAAGATTGTTGAATCTTAGGAATGCAGTGATGTTACTGCTCGTGTCAATGGCATATGGCTCAAGGGCTCCTTTGTAAGTGACGTTCAAGATTGATGGCTGGCATGATTTGCCGTATGGGCCTGTGGACACATGTCACATGAGATGTTTATATGAGCATTGGCATGAGGTACAGGCCTGAGCAAAATGTAAAAAAACAAATGTCATGCTTCACTTTTAATTAGGGATGATATGAATTGTGTATTTAAAAATGATGATCAAACTAAATGACAGCATACGTAGACACACATTTAACTCCCATTTTGAGAGGCTTAAATGTGTGTATGAGTGCAGGGTTAAGGGCTGACTAGACTTACCCATATCAAGCTCTAATTTGTCCACGTTGTTGAAGGTGGTGCAGCAGACGCTGCTGGCATTGCATGGCACTACTGAAAACCCTAAGCAAGTCACAAGGTTTCCCATGACATCCAGGGACTCACTCAGGAGAGTGAGTCGGAATGGAGATAGCTCTTTGTTGCGCTCGCAAATGCAATATGGAAAGCTAAGGAGGTCACTACGATGTAACATGAAGATGGACAGAGTGAACGAGGACAGGCACTGGACAGGATATGAAATTTGGGGCACAAAAATGAATGTACCTAGCAGATATTCATCAAGAAGTCAAGATGATGTTTCAGATGATTGGGCATGATGAACACATATATAATCTATTATTTCAGCTAAGAGTATGGAGCCATTCAGTAGAGGAGAACAAGATGAATGTACCATGTAAAAAGAAGGTAAAGGAGACATGCTCACATGTCTTATTATTTTGATGTTCATAAGAAAAAGGTATAATGTTCATTATGGTACCTGCTTCCAGCCAGGGCCCTTCCACACAACGAAAGAACAGCTGTGTGTGCAAAATTACAAGATTCAGGTGTAAGCCGTGGTTATTAGGAGACAAAACACAATCAGCCATTTCATCTAATATTGGTCAGTTTCCTGATCATTTGAAGTCTGAAATTTTGCATTGCTTCAATTGCAACTTTTGATTGAAGCAGCAGTAGAACTCACTCATTAGAAGAAACACGAAGTGGTTCACCATTCTAATCAAAATTATGCTTTAAAATATCAATATAAAAGCTGCCTGACAGCAGCTTGAAGTGCCCTGCACACGAGGAGTCCTGTACTGCAGAGGGCCCTGCAAGTCGCGCAAATGACGTATCTACTAGATAAATAATCAAGAATAATTCCTCTGATGTCAATGTTAAATGATATCAGCTGCTACAGCATTGGCCAAATGACTGAAGGTATATCATTCGATGGCAGGCGAATGTGGTAGTCCCGCTTAATCTCTCAAACTGTTTATGTGTCTGTGTAAGAGCCGATATTTTAAGCCCTTTATGCGAGTTAATATGTGTGGGACATATAGCATTGTGATACAGGTGCCCACCTTGCCCACATCAGGCACTTCGTTTTCACACTAGGTGCCGAGTTCATACATAAATATTTTCAGGAGCACTTTTTATGAATTTTCAAGCAATGCAGAGAAGTTGATAGAATAATATGAATAGCGATGTAGAACAGGCCGCGAGTGAGAACTTCTTCTTAGTAAAAACGGTAAGTCAATTGATGCCTTTCTTTGCTTGAAGCTGGCAAAATACTAGTTACAGAACGCATTTTACTGCAAATCAGATATGCGAGGCAGCTGATGCATGGGCCCTCGATAGACTTGGACACAATTACGTCCGCATCAACAACAAAACCATCGAAATCAGGTTCATATGATTCAAGAACAGTCATTCCATGAATCTTTGAATCAATCTTATTAAAAAGACTGTAAATTGTACTACTGCTGAGAGAGTTCATTTCTTCTTGAAGGAGCTTATGGAGCAGATGGAGTACTTCCAACAGGTCCCGAGCTGCAGTGGCATCAGAGGCACAAAGCAGAGGGGCTGTCCTTGCTGCAATCAAGCATAGCAACATAAAAATGAAAAGGCAATACTTGATTTTCTACCTGTTCACAAATGCTGAATCATAACTGATTTTCCACACTTACAGTCACATATTTCCCCCCTCTTACCTCCTCAATTTCAAGGCCTGATATGTCATACCCTTACCGTCTACTTGCCTATTTTTAAAAGAAGCAGGCACGTTTGATTACAACAACAGGTTCATCAAAAAGCTGACCATCTTACCAACAGGTGTCAGGAGCGGCTGGACCGTTACATTAGACGAGGCTTGTTCCTTAGAACAGCTTATCAAGCAGCACAAAAGGTCCTCAAGGTTCTTTCAGATGTTGATTGTGTTCTGTCTGTGACGCTGATAGAGGGAGAGAGCCCTAGATCGCCAGCTGTTGGGCCAAAAATCCAGGTCAAAACGTACATATTTTTCAAATTTCTCAGTCATTTTCCATGCACCATAAAAATGTGTAAATAATTGATTGCGTTTGAATTAGTACAAAGTGGGCATGATACTCGAGGATCTTGACAGCTGCATGTAATCCTTGACGGTGTTCCTAGGATGTAGATTTTATAAACATGCTTATGCAAGGCATGCAAAAGATGCTTGCTTCGTAAACTTACCTGTATAGGATGTGCAGAACATTCTACACCAATGCTCAAGTGTTCTGTTACTTTCTTTCAAAAACATAAAATTATCACTTGCACTTTGCAGACCCAAAAGGCCTCAACGAATTCAGCTCAGAAGGCGTATGTTATTTCTCAGCAAACTGCGAGCAAAGCTGCCGAAACGAAGTACCTGGAGGACTTGTCCCCAGCAGCACCATCAGTCCTCTTGCGCACTAGCCAGAGGGAGCAGGAGAAGAGCCTTTCCTTGACGCCCTTAAAGACGTCAAAGGACTCTACCACACATGCTGCTGCATCATTGACCAGGAATGTGGACCCATCTTCACCAGTCACTCTTCCCAGCCCAAGAGACACAAATCCTCTAGCTAAGCCAGGGTTTGTAGTCCATATTCCAGGAGCAGAGAAAGCAGTACAGGAGCAGGCTCTGGCACCATCATCCTCAAGGCCTATAACCCAAAGTCAAAACCAGCATTTACATACTACTTCCTTAGAGCCGCAAAAGTCTTTGAACCCCACCATCAATGATCAGAGGAGTGATGTAAGGTTTGGAAGTGTTATCCCGCAGATCCACTCAGCTTTATCACTGGAGGCAGATGGAACTGTCATGCTTGGTGGGCAACGGTACATGGTGGTCATGGCACAGAATGTCGGCAGTACAGCTTCCATCCTGCCTGGCTCAGCTAATGCATACTTGGTGTCAGTTCCCCAACAGCAGCAGCAGAAATGGCAGCAGAACATTACCTCTGAGGCTCAGAATGCAGCTGATCAACACCTGTTCACACTCCCACGCATGCCTGTCATCGACGACGCCATCGCAATCCCTGCTCGAGCAGCTCCTAGGATACCTATGAATGCTCAACAGGGCAAAGTGGATGTTGCTGCCAGAGACACGCCCTCCAAGGATCAGGTGCAAACTCTGAAACGAGGGAGGCCCAACATGAGCATTACGTACCCCCTTTCAACACTGAGGGCACTGGCAGCTGCCGGATTGAAAGCAGAAGATGCCAGGCAGCTGCTTGCTCAGTTCGGCCCTGGCAGCGCTACCGCTGCTCTGCAGGCTTCTGGGCATGTGCCGCAAAGTACAGTATTGACAACTTCCTCTCCAGGAAAGACTCCTGCTTCCTCTCATGTTGCCATTCCTCACACTACCATGAAATCCAGCATGGGTGCCATCTCTGATGGAAGTTCTAGAGATGACCTCAATTTGCCACAAGATGAGAAGACCTCTGCGCTATCTCAGGTGCCAATGTTGGCAACAACTCATGTAGATGCCGCAGTGTCCGCAGCTATGAATCAGGATGAAGCTGTAGCTGAAGCTGTAGCTGCCTCCAGAGTGGTGATGCCTCATCTGGACATGCAGCAAGAGAGCCGACGCAGCCTCTGGGCTCGACTGCCTGCCCCAGGACAAGGCAGTACACTGTGGGGTAGGAATAGACTGAGGCCTGCAGTATATGACACTCCAAGCCGCTCCCGTGGAGCTGCTTCCTCTGCTCGTGTCTATCATGTATCCAAGCAGGAGCACAGCACTTCATCTCCACTTCAACTGCATGGCATATCTCCTCTCATTAAGAGCCAGTGGCAACACCGGCCTACATTACTGCAGTACAGCCTTCCAGGCTGTACATCAGGCAGGGTTGAGACGATGGATAGCAAAGTACTTCAAGTCTTGGATACATATGTGGCACCTACTGCTTCCCTTGTGTATCAGGGCCTGATGGCATCCCGGGTAGCCCGTGGTGTCGCTCCTGCTGCTGTAGGAGATATGTCTCCACAAACGATATATGCACGAGACGGAGGTTCCATGCGTGGAGACGTGAGTACTAATGATGATTGGGTCCGTGAAGGAGAAGGCATGTCTGTACCCTCTAGGGCAGGCCGTTTAATGGTTACTTCCCCTCCTTCACTGCAACACAGAGAGCACTCACAGTACTCCCCACCTGGAGCTGCAGTAGGACAGACTGTGCAGCAGACAGGGAGGGCTGGAGAGGAAGAACCCGCAGCCTATTATGAGGACACTAGCCTGATCACTTTAGAAGGGAGGAGAAATGACATGTCGGCTGAGAGTCAGGTTCCAAGTTCTGTTGAAGGCAAAGAGGAAGAGAGCTCCATCTTGGCAGTAAGGTTGTATGCTGCTGAGCTGTCAAAGAGAACCCAGGGTGGGGACTTGGAAGCCATGGAAGAGCTGGGGGGCATGGTCAGAGTGGGTATGCCAGGCCTGCCGGCGCAGCCTGAGGTGGCTAGGGGCCTGCTGCTCATTGCAGCTGAAGCTGGTAGGGTTTAGGGTTTAGGGTTCGTTGTGGTTGTACATGGAGGAGTACCTAAAGACAAAGTAACATGAGGCCTTTGAATAAGAACAGGGGTGTCATGTTGCAGGTCATGAACAGTGTGACTGTCATGTTGCAGGTCATGAACAGTGTGACTGTCATGTTGCAGGTCATGAACAGTGTGACTGTCATGTTGCAGGTCATGAACAGTGTGACTGTCATGTTGCAGGTCATGAACAGTATGACTGTTATGTTGCAGGTCATGAACAGTGTGACTGTCATGTTGCAGGTCATGAACAGTGTGACTGTCATGTTGCAGGTCATGAACAGTGTGACTGTCATGCTGCAGGTCATGAAGAGTGTGACTGTCATGTTGCAGGTCATGAAGAGTGTGACTGTCATGTTGCAGGTCATGAACAGTGTGACTGTCATGTTGCAGGTCATGAACAGTGTGACTGTCATGTTGCAGGTCATGAACAGTGTGACTGCTATAAAGCATGATGGTCATGAAAGTGACTCCACTCAGAATTTTGATTGCTCCATTACCCAAGTAATACTCAACCTTAAGAAATTATCCTTACGTCTACTTTCCTTTACTAAAGACCTCTGTTCCTACATCGCAGGCTCAGCCTCTGCTTGCATCTCTGTTGGAGAGATGTATGAAGGAGGGGAGGGAGGGTCATCAGACCCTGATCAAGCCTTAAAGTGGTATCAACAAGGACAAAGAATCCTCCAGGATGGAGCTGAGGGCAATGCATGATCCTAATGGTTTTAATCCTCTTCCTTTTTTTCATTTGATAGCAATCTCATTTTTCAGCCATCACTAACAGACATGCAAAGAATGAACTTCGTTTGCAAATGTACCAAAAGGAATTTCACACTGCGTAAGGATACCTGGTTCAGTGTTCTTTCAAGACTACACATATTTAAATGCATTGCTTATTTCTCTCAAGTTTCCTGGCAGTGTGAGTCAGTTATATTCTGGTGCATAGAGTAATGGTTGTTGCACCATATCCAGTGGTGTGGAAATACAGGTGTATTCAGTTCTAGTATTAAGCTATGTATATCTTATTCACAAGTTGTTACAGCCACCTGAGCTGAGCTCATCCTTCAAGTTCATATCTATGTCTTGACTGCATCCATACATGAGTTGCTGCTGCACTGATACAAAGGCAGCTCTTGAGGCCCCCCTATCTGAGAGACTGGGCAACAGAAAGGCGTAGGTGTGCACTGCTGGATGAAGCCGCTAGGAAGAGGGGACCTGCATATCCTTTCGCCTATTGTGGTATTCAAAATCAGTCCTCCGCACAAAATGATTGGGCATCCTACATAATAGAATACAGGATGACAAAAATGCTTGCAGGTAAGTATTCAGGCTCTTTGCATGATTCTCTGGAGTCTCATATCTCCATCTTGGACATATTATAGCATGTTGAATGATGTTCTAGGATGTATGATGAGGAAGGAGTAAGATGTATGATGAGGAAGGAGTAAGATGTATGATGAGGAAGGAGTAAGATGTATGATGAGGAAGGAGTAAGATGTAAGGACATCTGGATTTATGTTTGTCCCGTTAGCTTCTAAAAATAAGTTTTTTAGTTTTCCCATTCACCAAATGCCTCCTCCACCTTCTTTATATCTCCTCCTCATCTTGTACTCATAACATAGATAGAAGGTGGTGAAAGCGTGACTCACCATGCAAAGGCTGCAACCTTGGAGGGAAGACTGGTAATGAATATTGAACAGGTGGGGGAGGCGAGGGGGGAGGTAGGCTCACTGAAGGATAAATTGGAGGAGGATGCGAGGCAGGGTAAAGGGGTGTTTGTGATGGTGGGGGACTAGACTTGTGATGAGGGAGTGCTCCCTGTGGATATGGTGGGTAACTTGATGGCTTCTGAATGTAATGATGCGCTCTGTTTGGATGTGTAGAATTGTAAAAGCAGGTGTGCTGGAAGAATAGCTCGGAAATGATAAGGACCAAGTTCAATGCGTGGGACTCAGCAGTGACCAAGCTGGCGGAGTTGCTGCCGTAAGTTGGTGGTGGCATTGAACAAGAGGACTGTTGGGTGAGGACTGGAGACAGTGGTAGGGGGCAGGCAGCTTCTTTAAACATTGGAGAACCACCTGCACCAACAGCCTGGGCAAGACTGAAAGAGCAGGTGAACTGGGCACTGTGTGTGGCCTCCTTGCGGACCTGCTGGTTTTAACAGGGAATGAACTCTGTGAGGAACTCCCATAACAAATGCAGAAGCTCTGTCATCCTAGGGTATATTGCAACACCCATACTGCCTGAGACACTCAACTAGGAACAGGGAATGTATAGCCACAACAAAACAGATATTGTTGACATTTGCCTCCAAGGTCAAAGTGAAATCAGTGTGCTACCTTACCCCATACCTCCTGACAGGAGCATCTGAAAGTATGAACCCCATACCTCCTGACAGGAGCATCTGAAAGTATGAACCCCATACCTCCTGACAGGAGCATCTGAAAGTATGAACCCCATTACCTGGAGCTTCTGATAGTATGGATCGTGATCCTTGGAGGTGAAAGTGCACTGCAAGGGTGGTGAGGAATGTGCTCAATCATTTGAGGAAGATTTTAAAATTAATCATAATGAATCAGGCGTTAACTTCCTGTTCAGAAATGTGCAAGCAGACCTACTAAAGTAATCAGTTTTGATATAAAAGGTTCAAGGTTCACATTTTGTCTTCAACATTTACAATGATGAGGTCAAGTTCAGCGGACAGGGATGATGTACAGCCTTGTCCGATGTATTGATCACTCCTCTGCACTTACACAACAAGATGGATTTACATGAAGCTTCCTTCCTTTTGGTGTCAGCGGGTTGCATGAGCTGTGGAATCAGTTATGCATAAACGGTTACTGTTAACTGCATTACCTGAAAGTAATACTCTGCACATCTTGCAGTGGAGAAACATGGAATCCCTTTGGAGGCCCAAGTTTGTTATTATGCTGATTGTATTTGAAGTAGTGCTGTACAGCATATAAGATGATCATTTGCTTTCATAACAACTGGGGATGGCCACTGGTCTCACCACTCATCTGTTGTTGTTAACATGGAAGGGTTGTGTGGGCAAAGCTGAAGTTGTGCAACATGGTCTTTGGATATGAGGGCTGCTTCCTGTTACAAGCACCATAATGGCACTCATTGGTTATGCTATGTGGCTTATTTCAGACACCTCCTACATACTGGATAATTAGTAGCAAAGAAAGGTACTTCTTACGTCAGGAGGCTGATAGTAGATTTACTCACCTTGCTAGGATAGCATAAACTGCCAACAGCATGAGACCCGGAGGGCCTGAATGTGTAGACATGTTCAATCTTTCAGAAGTTGTGGCTTTGATTTGAATTCACATTCATAACACTACGAAACGCAGGAGCAAAGAAACAAAATAAGATGTGATATGTTTGTCGACCATTGTCCATTTTCTACTACTGCTTGCCCTCCAGGACACTATGTTTCTTCAGTCCTCTGAATGAGTTAGTTATTAAGCAATGCTTGGAGACTTACAAGCTCCATGGCACATCAGCAGAGGACAGAATGGAGGCGTAAGATCCCTGACAAGATCCTATATTCCTCTGGACATGATATTCTTCCCTGATGCCATGAAAGGATATGGAGAGCAGTAATACAAGAAAGGAGCTTTGTATTCTTATGCAAGCTGAAGAATAGGTGAAAGCTGAATAGGTGAAAGGACACAAGAGCTACATGATGAAAGGAGGAGGATAAGAGAAGTTAATTGACCAAAAACACAGCAGAAAGCTCACTTTTGTGCTGAGGGCCTGCAGCTCAAAATCCCTACTGCTATCAGCACAAAGCACTGCACATTCAGGTACATAGCTGCCAATTATCTGCAAATGAAAAATAGTACTTCAGTATTAACACGTTTTTCCTTCGGACTGTTCAACATACCAACATCGTTAACAATTGTTGCGATCGATGAAACACGACTCGACTGTTCTTTTCATCTCGATCCCATGTCCTCGGTCTCTTTATCAGTCCAATGAACATGCAGAAAATACCATGGTATACTACATCCATAGAACATTATATTTACGCGAGCAGGATGTCAGGTCACTGGAATGAAGAATAATTTGAATGGACAAAATAGACACATTGAAAGCACTCATTAATACTGATTACTGAATTTCTGATCCACTTGATGAACCTTGAGATATGTAATGATACCTAACTGCAAAATTGTGGAAACATTAGCTTGCTACACTTAAAAGCTCCTTAATAATTCAAGCATGTGCATAGCCATAATGCTCGAAGGAAAGGCTTTTATACCCTTGAGTGATAGGCTAAAGAGCAAAGTAGGAAACACAAAGAACACTCATATGGTCAAATCAAATTTGATCTTTCCATCGTTGTCATAATCCAGATCGCTGGCAGCATCACTGCTAACACAGTCCTTGACCTCAGAGTCTCTTAATTCCTTCATCCCCCCTTCATGCTCAAAATGACACCAATCACCTTCCTCAAGCATGTGGTCCATTCTCTCTCGCTTGGTGTCCAGGTAACCCTGGAAATTGATTGTTTGACACATGTTTGAAAACAAGCTAAAAGATTTCGAGATAGGCACCATTAAAAAAACATTGAGTCTCTCTCCTGTAATGATATTGGAGTAATATAAGGGATGCAATTGCACCTGAACGTACGTATGTGTGTGCATCACATAGTACTCATAGGAATGCCAGGAAAAAATAGGTGAATCCAAATGTAGCACACCTGATTATGTTCGCCAGCTTCTACTATGGAAGGGATCCTTCCTGTAATGTTGATCCCAAGGCCTCGAAGCTTATTTATCTTCCTGGGATTATTAGTCTGTACAACATTCCACAAGTATGGAAAGTAGGGTTTGAGGGTTGCAGCTACAATGACACATGTTGGTTGCAGCTACAATGACACATGTTGGTTGTAGCTACAATGACACATGCCGGACACACAACAGTATGCACGGCGCTGAGAATGTGAATAGGGCTTCTGAGCTTGTCACAGCAATAATGCATGGCTAAGAGCGTGTCACTGCAAGGATAAGTGGCTTAGAGCTTGTCTCAGCAATAATACTTGGCTTACAATGAGGCGGATGGACTTGATGCCCAAGTCAGCAAGGATATTGCGCACAGAGATGTACTCCCGGCTGTCATCAGGCAGGCCCAGGGCTCTATTTGCATCCACAGTATCCATGCCTTGTTCCTGCAGGGTATGAAAAGAGAGGATCGGTTATCACAACCTGGATTGCACGCTTGATTGTCAAACAGTATTTAAAGACAATGCAGCATGGGCAGTGTATTAAGTGAGTGAAGCTGTCAAAAACACTGATGATCAACATGTTGAGACTGAAAGTACTTAGAAAAGGCTGATTCAACATGCGAAAGGGGTGACTTCTAAAAGTGCACCTACAAGGAGCTGGAATCAACGTCAGAAAAGGAAAATGTAACATCACGGGGTAGATGAAGGAATCCATGTAGGAGCCGACCATAAGTGTTTTAAGCTGTTGGTATATAGTACTATTTAGTACTTTATGGAAACCTCTTAGCTATAGACTCAGTTGTCACCGCAGTACAAGGGATACTATCCTAAATTCACAACATCTACGCAAGTACCTAATTCTCACCTGTAATGAGTAAGCAGCGATCTTGTTTGCCAAGCCGATACCTCTCCCTTCTTGCTGCAGATAGATCACCATTCCCGGAGGACATTTGCTAATTCTTTTCAATGCAAGCTCAAGCTGCTCCGCACAATCACATTTCAATGATCCTAGAACCTCTGTGTGAGATGACATGGCAATACTGTTCATATAAGCAAAATACGTACATCTGGATGGAGAGTCAAATTTTTGCACCTCCACATGCATGTGATGAGAAGTGTAGAGATTGTCCTATAACATACCTGACGTGTAGCAAGCATCATGCACGCGCACTGGAACCTGCATGGGGGACGACTCCCTATCAAGCATGAAGCCTGCCACCCTGGATTGAGTAACTTCTTAGAAGCCCTCACCTCTTCTTGTCCTTCAACAGTTCCATTAATCACTGCAGTCGGCTCAGAAAATGTCACACCATCGTCTACCTAAGGGACAATTACTCCAGTTGTTATCCCGATGTTGTTACAGACGATTTGAACGATGAGGTCAATACATACCGAATGTTTGTATCCGCGGAGCCTGAATTTCCCATGTCTTGTAGGCAGCAAGGTTTCAGCTACGAACTTGGTCAGTACCCTCTTCTCATCGATATCCTGGTTAGCAACCCGCGAGTATGTACTTTTGCTAGTGACTCCATTAACAGGGCTGCTACTGCTGTTACTGACTCCATGAGCTGTCTGTGTTTCTCGTGAGCTCTTTAGATCCCCGATAATGCATACGTTTGATTTCAAAGTTTTATAAGATCTGAATCGGGGGTTGAAGTATGCAGTGCTAACTGAGGATGCACTGTAGTGACTGTTCATACGTTCGACCGAAGCCATGATAAATGCTTAGCCAAGCAAAATTTCTCTCAAAACTATGCAAAATGTAGGATGTATAGCGTACAATATTTTTGATCTTAGACGCGATGAGAAGTATGTGGTGCTATGCTCCAGATGCAAGGTGTATACCCTACCCCTGACCATCACACGTACCTAAACGGTGAGCTGTGTTAGTGACCTGAAATATGCATGTGAACGTTAGTGGCATGCAGTATCATAATCGAAATGCATCGAGTAATAGGTACATGCAAACGAGCAAGCATTGGACTGCTAGAGGCCTCGTGTTGCCTGAAGTGTTGTATGGTAATCATGTTAAAGCCATAAATTCATGGGCAAAATTTACTTCGTCCTCGCGGGCACCAAACTATGTAGTGTGTGCAGCCCCGTCTTCATCCCCGTCGCCTGAAACATCAGAAGTAAGGGCCATTAGTGAAAGTTCAGGAGCATCACTTGATACATCCTCATCTCGGAAGCAGCCAGAAAAAGAACCAGAGAACAAGGGACCGCTCGGCACTCTCATCAAATTGCTATCGAAGTACCAATACACGAGCTGGCTTGCTGGTTTCATGGAAAGATTCATGAAGAAGGCAGGACAGAGTGCAAACAATGGAGAGGGTGCCCGAATTGTCAGGATCATGTTCCTTTTGGCCATGTTCTGTTGTGTAGTGCTCTTCCGTGAAGCCAATATACAAAGTTCAAAAGTTAGGCCCAGAGAGGTGAGACTTCCTTACTTTTAATCTCTCTCACACACTAAGATCTTTCAAAATTGGGCCTTGAGTCCCCCGTACCTGCTACCACTCAATTTTCACAGGTACTGTACTCCCAGTTTGTGGCCTTGCTGGATGAAGGTAAAGTGCAAGCAGCCAGGCTAGAATCTGGGACAAGCAAGCTATACTTTGATGTAAAATTCAATGAAGCCACAGCTTCTACATCTGACACGTCTGGGTCAGCAGCTGAAAGTGTCAGCAAAGCCACGGATATTGCTAAGGCTCCTGCCGTTGCATCAACACCTACCTCTAAATCTGCTGCACCTACAACATCTACATCTTCACCAGAAACTTCAGCTCTTACCGCATCCACCTCCTCAAGTGGTGCAGCTTCTACATTTACGCATAAGATGCAGAAACAATACTTTATCAAGGTAAATAGACCAATGTTATTACTGTGAAATTTTGATGTTTCAAAATACGCATATCTCCGCCCTAGGATCTCTCATCCTTCTTGCTCATCAACTTGGTGACAGTTTTAGGTGGTTTGAACTACTTGTCCCTACTACATATCCCTGCTGTATACCATGATTTGTTTTGAATGCTGTTGCCTATTTACCAACATTATCCTGTTCGCAATCCCCATAGCTCGCAGACAAGAGCGATACTCTGCTCATTAACAAAGTGTTGTCTGCTGGTGTGGAGTTCGCCATCATCAAGACCTCCTTCCAAGGCATTCTAGCTAACATCTTTTTATCGGTGCTGGCAGTCTGGCTTCCTCTCATCCCCCTCATCTTCGTGATTAGGAAGATCATGGAAGATCGTAATTCCACTAGCAGGTCTGTGCCTCTTCTGTATGGCTTCTACAAGAACCATATAGTCCTGTTGTTGCTCTTAGACTACCTTCTCAGTATGAAAACAGCTGTTAAGAACATGCTGTATGTGGACTGTGGTCTGGTCTTCTTCTTCTTTCACACAAATAACGCCAAATAATTCCAGTAATTTTCCATTATTCAGAACACATAGTAGTATTAGATGCAGGTGTTAGAATCAGTCTTCATAGTCTCTCCAACATGATTATAAAATATTACATATGTTTCCTGTAAATGGGCAGAAAGAAGAAGTCTAGCGGTGCAGAGACGGTCTCTATCACGTTTAGCGATGTTGCTGGTGTGGATAGTGCAAAGCAAGAGCTTGCAGAGGTGGTGAGTGTCATGAAGGCTACCAAGGCTGCTTACTCAAAACTGAAGGTCAAGATGCCGTCTGGGGTGCTACTATGTGGTCCTCCGGGCACAGGAAAGACATTGCTAGGTGGGAATGTAGAAGTTCTTGTAGAGGACATATGATCTATAAGGGAGGGTTTAGGGTCAAGTGGGAAAATAAGTGTGTACCTTGATCATGGGTGAAAACTCATGAACCCTGATTATAAGTTATATGTACATCCCATTAGCCAAGGTAACAGCTTTCAATTAATGTTTCTACTTCACCTTAAAAGTACTCTCATACTCCACGACTGATGTCCCATGCAGCCAAAGCTGTAGCTGGAGAGGCTGGGATTCCTTTCATGGCAGTATCAGCCTCTGAATTTGTGGAGATGTATGTTGGGAGAGGAGCTGCCAGGATAAGGGAGCTGTTTGCAGAGGCACGCAAAGTGAGTGCTCTAGCAGTGATGGAAGATACAGAACAACTATTGGCGGTGTTACCGCCAATAGTTGTGAGGAGTATGAATTATGTATGAAAAAGAGCTCAAACGTTTTGGGGGTCATGAAAAGGTACATGATGAGGTACTGTGTCTAGCTCATATCTACCACATGCTTTCTGCCTCACTCTCAGGTGTCTCCTTGTGTGGTCTTCATTGATGAGCTGGATGCTGTGGGTGCACGTCGTGGGATGGGTTACAACGATGAGCGAGATCAGACTCTGAATCAATTGTTGACAGAGCTGGATGGCTTTGAGGGCAGGCCAGGTACGTTGATCCCCTTGTGTGTCCAGTGTTCATAACCATGGATCCTGCAGAAAAGGATCAGTCTCTCCTCCTTTAGTCCCACGGTTCATACTGAACTTACTACTTCATGTTAACAGAATGCACAAATTTTAGGTGTAACCTTCAAGCTCAAGAGGATTTAATAATAATAATAATAATATATATTATTTTTTATATTATTTTAATATTATTTTAGTGATGATATATAGATTATGGGTCTGTATGCAATGTTAATTTATCAGATGTTGTCGTGGTTCATATAAGGCTTCTCCTTCTTATCACATGGTGTCCATGTTCATATAAGGCTTCTCCTTCTTGTCACATCTCCTTCTGCAGGCGTCTTGTTCCTTGCTGCCACCAATCGTATTGATGTCCTGGACCCAGCCCTGCTGAGACCAGGGAGGTTGTCCAGGAAGGTGCTCGTTCCTCTCCCAGATGAAGCAGGGAGGCAGGACATCCTAAAGGTGCACCTGAGGGGAGTGCCCATGCTGCCGGATGAGGACATGGCAGATGTAATCTTGAGGCTTGCCAAGGTCACTGCAGGTATGTGTAAAGGGTGGTGGGTGCCAGCTCAGGTGGGTGATACATACTGTTTTCTATGTTGGCCCTATATTCATATAGACCAAAATAATTCCCAACCTCTCAGTGACCTTTTTTAACACCTCTTAACCCATAGCAAGCAGATGACTTAGATTAATTATGTCAAGTGTTGCTGCCAGTGTCAGCATGATCAAATTAGAACAGTACCAAAGTAATGATTGAGTTTACATGTGCAGATGAATGCATGGAAGCTGGTCTCTGATGCAGTGCGCTTGGCAGTACTTTAATAATTTCCGAGTCATCATTGTTACAACAAGTTGACAAATGAATCTCTGCTTTACTTCTCAGGTTTTTCTGGCGCTGAGATTGCAAATGTGGTGAATGAGGGATCTCTGCTAGCTGCAAGAAAGTCACAAGATCACGTCACTTTCAGGGAGCTGCTTGAGGGGGTGCAGCGAACAAGGTATGGACAGTGTTTGTTTGGTGAAGTGAAGGTGGTTTTATATAAGGTGGCTAGACGGCTTTTACATTACTTATACAGCATGCCTCATAACCTAGTTTTAGCTCAGCGTTACACCGGTGCAGTGTTAGACCGTGACAGCCTACTGTGGTGATTACTGTGGTGCTGCGTGAATTGTATCAAATTAACTTATTTTATTGGTGAACAGGTATGGAGTTAATGGTCAGACACCTAACCCAACTGGATCATTGCAACAAAACTTCAACAACTGGTTGATGAACCTTGCAACAGATCCTTCTAACCGAAGAGTAAAGAATGCTGTAGCATGATCCTGTTTTCTACAGTTTTGAGTGTAGAGAGATAAAATTAGACTGATGTTGCTTTTATTGAGTGTTTGTTGTTACTAATGCATCACAGGGTTTTCTGCAACTATTTTAAAGTTGCAGAAATCACCTCAGCAGATTTTGTTTCAGTCTTTTGTACGAGGGATAACAAACTCAAGGATATTTTTAACCCATTTTTGCCATGATAATATTTGACACCTCTATCATGGGATCGTTGTAAAGAAAATGCAGCGAGATCTTAATCAATTTCCAGTATGAGGACATCATAGTCCCTTAGCATCAACAGGAGGAACGCTAAAGTCTGGATGTGAAGGAGAGGTCCTTTGCTTCGTCCAGAAAACAAGTATGCCATATGTAACACAGGTATCATGTCACCCAAGGTAGGATATTGCCACGAAGTGCCTTATTCCATCACATGGACGGTGATGGCACTGCATCATCCCTCTTCACAGCAACATTTGTAGTATCATTGACACCCTCATTGAGCTCAGTCTTCTTAGATGAGGCAATGTAATATGCAGCCAAAGGTATCAAATCCTGCAATCTGCAATGGAGACAAGGAAGGACTGAGCGCAAACAGAAGGCAATAGATCACTGGTCATGTTTTGAAATACATACATCAGGCAACTCTTGCCTACACGCAATGCTTATTCAGAGTAAGACGTAATAAGGCTTCCAATAGTGAAGACACACCTTATGATGACCAGCTTAGTGAAGCCAAACAAGCCAATCAGAATCACTGGGATCTCAATTATCTCTTGCCAGAATCTGCAATGACAATGACATCCGTTTCTCACTAGACGCATTCAGGTTCTAGAGGGAATGTGCAATACAACCAAAATCAGATTTGTGTCAGAGCCCTGATAGCTGAACTAACAAACAACAGTAACACAAGCCCGCACAGTGTGTTTTCCACAATATTCATGCAAACATTTGAGCCTCTATTAATTTCGTCAGCATGTCTGTGCCCTTCTACAGCAGCACTTTCTTTAAAATTCAAAAAGCATAAAAGTCACTTCTTTACCAACAGGCCAAAATCAAGTCACCCAGCACGAACCTGGGTGGGAGGGAGGCCAGGATGAGGTTGCGCACCACATCCACAATCCTGATCCCCACAATGATGGACACGAATGGCCAAGCATAGGCATGACCAAAACCAGTCATCAACTGCTGAGATCTTTGTATCGCTGTCATGCCAGAGTGTCCTGCCAGCAATGAAGGTCCATGAACAATCAATAAGAAGATTTAATTGCTGGGGAACAAGATCTTGAATTTTGGGCCCTTGTCCATTTGAAACTTCAATGATTCAGTCTCTATGAAGTAAGACATACATTACAGATGAATAGGAAAGAAGGCACTGTCCATATTAATGAGAACATGATGTGAAAGTAGGCACTGTCCTTATTAATGAGAACATGATGTGAAAGTAGGCACTCACCTTCTGCAATAGCACATGGCACAGCCAGTTGAATTGCCAACAGCATTGGGAGTGTGTAAGGCAATGGCAACACCAGCAGCGAGAGAGCTTGCAATGGGAGGGCTCTGACATTGAACAGCACATCTACCCACCTGGTAAAAGGGGCACACATGTATTTCCTGCATGAAATGCGCTATAACAGAATGATAACATCATTACTTCACAAGGCACATGTATATAACTCTAACTATGAAGCTGTCATGATGTACACTCCCTTACACACATCATTTATTCAAGCTTAGCTCCGAACCTATTCAAACGTAGTGCTAAGGGCTCTGAGCTCTCACCAGACTCTTTGCAACATTCCGTTGACAGTGGGAGCAACAGCCAGAACCTCCTGGATAGCATCCTTGGCCGTCTGGATCAGGCTCAGGGATTTGCTAGGCTGTGTGACAGCTGTACCTGATCCAGATTCTAGTGAAGAAGTTTTATCACCTGCCTGTGAGGGTTCAGAGCTCTGGTTCTTTGCACCAAATCCAAGCATGGAAGCCACACGTTCTGACCAACTGCCACCAGGCTGACTTGTTGTTTCCTTTGACAAAAGGGGCGGCTGGGATGGGGGAGCAACCTGATCAACCCTTGGCTTGCTGCCTGATACTTCAGTCCCTGCCTGACTGCTGACACTCTGTCCTTCCGATGCACTAGAGCTGGCATCGCTACTGTCACTATGTTGCGGCCCAGCAGCAGCCTCATCAGAAGAGCTCCGGATAATGTCTGTTTGCCGGGGATTGGTGCTCGTAGAAGCATTTGAGAGCGTCCGTTCGTAGCCAGAACTAGATGACCCATCGATGGACATGCCTGGGTTATGTGTAGGGCCTGTGCTGCTGACTGTGCTGTTACTAATGGGCAAGCCAGATGTTGAAGCTGGGGTGGCAGAATGTGCAGCTTCTGGAACCTCTGCTTCTGCGTTGACCACGTCATGTGCTGAAGCATTGTTTGAAGCGGACTGTGCTGCAGGAACAGGTGTGGCAGCTGACTTCTCCTTTGATCTGCGCAGCACCTCCATGGATGCCGACATGGCGTAGGAGTTGAGAGCGATGTTCAAGGGCAGACACAGAAGGAAGAATACTGCTATCATAGCTTGATAACCTGAATGAGGTACAAGATCACAACATCTTGAGGAATTCAGCAGGGAGACAAAGGACCGATTCTTTTAAAGGCAACAGGGGCAGGTTGTGGGAAAACAGCCACTTTCAACCAAAGCATGCTGTTAGGGAACTCCAGCATCAAGGCTTCATGCTCTAGACATATCTAATTTGTGCTGATACTTATAGCTGAAGTTGTGCAGTCCATGCAGGTCAGTCCCATCTCACCTAGTCCATACAGGTCAGTCCCATCTCACCTAGTCCATGCAGGTCAGTTCCATCTCACCTAGTCCATGCAGGTCAGTCCCATCTCACCTAGTCCATGCAGGTCAGTTCCATCTCACCTAGTCCATGCAGGTCAGTTCCATCTCACCTAGTCCATCAGGTCAGT
>BEGY01000057.1:171691-209940 GCA_002335675.1 Chlamydomonas eustigma | reverse complement strand
TGCCTCAGGTGAGACAAGTGATGCAGAGCTCCTTGTGTGCCTCAGGTGAGACAAAGTGATGCAGAGCTCCTTGTGTGCCTCAGGTCAGAAAAAATCAAAAGACTTCGATCCGGTGCTTCCATAGAGAGTGGTATGACCGTATCAGCTTGTTAAGACAGCTTGTTAAGACATTTGAAAGATGACTGTATTTGCTTAAGTTGTCGTCTTTAGAGTACAGTGCTATTGTCAGGATTTTAAGAATAAGCATTATAAGCAAATAGAACATATCATCTTTGACAGAGACATCATCATTTACAAATCTATCATCTTTCTGTTAGTTCACAAGTCTTATGTAGTTGGTTGTGTTCCTGATTTGGCAGTGAGGAAGCGGAATCCAAGCACATTCTTCAGGCTATGCTGGAGGCTGCTCATTTGAGGACCATCCTCCAGAAGTTAGCCACTTCCCCTCAGAACTACTCACTGGAGGAAGTAACAAGCGTTTCTGCTAGGAAACCAAAAATAATAGAGCAATTAGCAGTGCCTGTTCAGACAACCCTCAATGACAGGGTTGGAGTACGATCGTCTCACAGTAAAAAGGATCCTGAAGATGAAAGGCCGCTGTCCTTCACATCTCAGCCCTATTTGAGTGAAAAAGATTTTGAAATTTGTGCAAACCGGGCTCACAGATTGGCGAAACGAGACTTGCCAAGGTAAGGACACTGAATTATGGCGTACATTCTTGAGCCACATTTCTGTTGTGCAAGTAAGCAGTACTAGAAAAAGCGTATATGTGAATGCCTACATATTTGAGAATCACCTCAATATAGGACTGATCATTGCACCCAACATAACCTGAAAATTTTATCCCTAACTATGATGTCAGGTTTTTGGAGGATTTATCACAGAAAGGATGGAAAATTAAAAACGTCTTGCTAAGTACTTCTGAAAAAGTCAGGTACGTAAACCTCGGACCCTGAAGACTACTTCTTTCATCCTAGTTCCACTTCTCACGTG
Organism: Chlamydomonas eustigma; assembly: GCA_002335675.1. Lineage (NCBI taxonomy): Eukaryota > Viridiplantae > Chlorophyta > Chlorophyceae > Chlamydomonadales > Chlamydomonadaceae > Chlamydomonas > Chlamydomonas eustigma. Next base: position 208,947 of record BEGY01000057.1, on the reverse strand, counting down.
TCGCATCGTGAAATTATTTAAGTTGCATAATGTTTGCATTTTTCAACATGCTTGAATGGTTGTGGGAAAGATTGCTGCGTACTGTTGGAAGCAATTAGCCATGTAACGCCTTAAAAGCTCAAAATTTATAATTTCCCACTAGAATCAGTCAAAAAGGAGCTATCTACTTGTTAAGGTGCGCAGGGTCTGTTGATTACAAACGGTGATTGGTGTCCACTAGCCGCAGTTCGTTCATTACCTATGCCAAAATTCATATCATGTACATTCTATTTTTTCTGGACTGGACTGTATAGTGAACCTACGCTGAGGTCTTGACTGAGGACTTCACACTGACAATACTCCATGCTAAAGAGAAATTTGAGAAGTAACTTACATAGGTGATATGTGTAGGTACGTTGTAATTTTTAATTACAAGACCGTGTGAGGCTATAGCTGGCTAGAAACTGACTGCATCTCAGATGTCCTCATGGCTCTGGAGCAAAAATGGCGGGCCAAATGTTGTAGACATGCGCCATCATGTACCACGTCACAACTATTCTAGAGGCATTATTAAGGCTACATGACATAGCCTTACCTGTGATAGACACGTATTTGTCTTCGATGACAGAATGAAATTATTGCAATGCTCGGGCAGTAGAATATCAAACATGTGTATATTCCTTCAAAATTTGCTAAAAGAATATTAGAAATAACGCTATATTGCTGCTAACAAAATTCGACCTACCAGAGGCATCATCCCTCAGTCCATCGTAAGTATTGAAGGAGATATTAGTGTTTAAGTCATATTAATAAGTCCTTCGACATAAGTTGTACAATAGCTTCACATCTGACGGGTAGAGAGAATGTGCCAGTATGTGCTGCTGCAACGCGCAGCCTCGTGGGATTTGTACGAACGCAGTAAACTGCAACGCAACGCCGTTTTAATTCATATTCTACAATCCTCGTCGATTTCGTTGTTTGTTACATTCAGGAAACAACCTGGGAGCATGGGGCGATGGGAATTGCCTTTGACAAGATTACTAGTATTCTACATTTTAACATCAATTGGACAAGCTGCAAGCGAAGGTGAGCATATTTTGCCTCTCTACTCCATCTCCCTAGCTTTCTTATAACCTGAGCTGCCTGCATCAGGATCTCCACCCCCCAGCCCCTTCCCACCTCCAGCTTCAACGTGAGTCTTGTACTAAGCAGTAAAGGAAGTTATTGTTGTGGCTAATGCTAGTTGGAAATAGTCAACACGTATCCTGAATATTGGACATTGTACGTGGGCCTTTCTATTAGCAATGCAGTATATTGAATACAGTTAGATCCTTATCTCCATTAACAACTATTTAAAGCTGTAAACAAGGCAAGCATGACCATACTATTCATTTGAACCAATTCCACTGTTTTTCTTCTGTTACACAGGGTGTACCCTGATTGGAAATGTGTGAAAGACACCCAGGCATCCCCCTATGTCATCACTATCCTGAACCACACAGTCACAGCTTCTGAAAACACATACTGCTTCAATGTATACACAACGGGATGTTTGCGTGCAAACAATCCCTGTTGTAACACAACGTTGTACAAAATCACTTTACCTGTTCGTGAGTATTTAGCCCTTCAAAATCATGTCAAATCTGGCAAAGCCATTACCGCTGGAGCTCTTGAGAAGATCATAGCATTCATGTTCTCAATTTCCATTAGTAGCAATGAGCATAATTGAGCTGAGCACACAAAATGCTATTGCTCCACTGATTTATCACCTCTGAGTTGTTTTGTCTGTTTGTCTGTTGAGTTATTGTTCATGCCTGATTCAGCAAATTGCGTTGTTAAGAAGCATGCCATGCAGCATTAGATAACTTTCATGCTTCATAATTAGAGTTGCAGTCGGTATTAAGATGCCAAGCTGTCACTTCTACATATGATCGTCATTTATCTATCTCCTGATTGACATCAGAGCTTTGTCCATCTTCTTTTGAAAAGAAAGCTTTCTCTCTGAAAATAATGCATTGTATCTCGTGCCTTACAGCCATTTCATGTCACAGCAATGGCACTGACGCCCTCCTGGGTGCCTCTATCAACGGTAATAAATGGCCTATCTCCTGGGACACAGCCATCCCTACACAAGGCAGGCAAACACTGAAACTCCTCAATGTGGGCATGCAGCCGTACCAGAAGAGTAACCTCACCATGTGCCTCTCCCTAGTGTATCCATGTCAAACCCTGCAGAGCTTCTGCTGGCAGCAGTACAACGGAGTTTGCCAGTTTGCCCTGTTCAGCTCCATCCCTTACGCATGCTGTCCGATTTATCCAATACAGGAGTATTACCCGCCCCTGCCACCCTGGCCTCCAGGGAAGGTTCCGCCATCCCCTCCCAGTTTGCCATCACCCCCTCCCCCTCCACCACCCCCTCCACCTCCACCACCACCACCATCTCCACCACCACCACCAAGACTTCCCAAGCCACCTAACCCCCCGCCTCCACCTCCTCGTCCGCCTCCACCACCTAGACCGCCTAAACCTTCACCTCCACCTCCACCCCCACCACGTCCTCCTCCAAACCCACCTAGACTCCCGCCCCCACCACCTCCTCCTCCACCCCCACCTCCACCTCCACCTCCACCTCCTTTCAGCCCTCCACCTCCCCCGCCTCCTCCTCCACCTCCTCCACCGTGCACTGTGTACATTGACGTTGAGAGATACAACAACCCCCTCTCCATTCAAGACTGCAACACATTAGCAATAGAGTCTACCCTCCTCCTTGGCTCTACTCCAGGGGCAAACATTCCATTCACTTGTAATTATCTAAACCCTCAAGACACCCTGATCACTGCTGCTGGAAGCTCCACCCTGGATGCAGCTGTGACTGCCTACGACCTCTTCAGCTTTCCCAGCAACAGCCAGGCAGTTATCGCCCTCTTCAACCTGCAGTGTGGGGATGTTGTGCGATACAGAAGTAGTTGTTACTACACTGCTTCTGTAAGCCCTGTCTGTTCACCACCTCCCATGGCCCCACCACCTCCAAGATCACCACCTCCCCCTCAGCCTCCACCCCCCCACCGCCTTCCCCTCCTCCGCCCTCTCCTCCAAAGCCCCCTCCTCCCTCACCACCTCCTCCTTCCCCGCCTCCTCCTAATCCTCCTCCTCCTCCTCCCCCCAGCCCTCCACCACCTAGTCCCTCTCCACCCTCCCCTTCTCCTCCATCACCCAGTCCCCCCAATCCTCCTCCCCCTCCTTCCTGTGGTGTCAATATCACTCTTTACAAAAGCCAGCCCACTTACAACATCACTGCCTGTGCAGCCTTCGCTATTTACATGAAATCCAGATTTGGAAAATCTCCTGGCATTGGCCTCTTCACCTGCCTAGACTTATCTCCCACCTATTATGTGGCTTTTGGGGAAGGCAATCTGCAAGGAGCTTACGATGTGTATGCTAGTGTAGCAAATGCTACTATCCGTATGCCAGTCTATGCTTACTTGAGCATGACTTGCCTGGACTCTCTCAACTTCACCTCTAACTGCATGCCCACAGAAGCGTTCTCACCTTCATGTCCACCGCCACCCCCACGTCCCCCCTCTCCTAGCCCTCCGCCGCCACCCCCCTCGCCCAGCCCGCCACCTCCACCTTGTCAGAACTGGATTTGGATTCAATTCCATGTCTTCCAAGTCCCTCCCTTCACTGTGGACGACAACATCAACTTCGCCCTTGACATATTCCAGACATATAGCAACTCCACAGGGGAGCCGATCACAACCTACTTTGTGATCACGGATGACTCCCCCCCTTTATACAATCTCAGCAACGCCTTGAACTCTACCAGCTTCAGCTCATATTCTGGGAGCAGTGAGCTCTACCAAATGTTCCTGGATCCCTTCACCGCCCAATTTATCTTTCAGCAATGGAACCTTGGGTGTGGAGATTACCTGAATTTCACCAGCACCTGTGCTCCTCCCTACGCCTTAACTCCTGTATGCTCACCACCTCCAGGCCCTCCCCCGCCTCCCCCACCTACACCCCAACTCCCCCCTGGTACAGTCAAACCTCCCCCTCCAGTCCCCCATTCTCCATCGCCCAGACCTCCACCTCCACCTCCTCCACCTTCCTGCCAAATGTGGATTTGGCTCATCCACAGCCCCAATCAACCTGTGAACTGCGACCTTTTTGCATCCTCGCTGTATTTTGTGTTTGGTAGTGTGGGAGGGTACAACATTGGCTTCTTTTCATGTGTGTACTCCAACAGTACTGCCTTGAACACAACGGCCTCAGGGTCAGCACTGGGTGCCCTTGGAGTGTACAACAACTTCACCAACTCTCAAACAGCCTTGAATTTCCTCGTCACGTACAACATCACATGTCCATATGTGTTTGGCTTCAGCACCACATGTGGTCTCCCATACAACTACACTAACTATTGTGTAAGCCCACCCCCGCCTCCCCTCCACCCCCACCTCCGCCTCCGCCCCCACCCCCATCCCCACCTCCACCGCAGCCGAACCCCCCTCGGACACCACCCCCATCTCCTCCACGCTCACCTCCTCCCAGTGCTCCCACTGTCTACACTTGGCCTGTCTGGGATTGCCAGAAGAATCCTTACTACAGCCCAGACTACCTGACCTATCCCCCTGTCATTTCACAAGCCGCAGATGGCAACACCCTGAACTGCTTCTCCCTGGAGGTGGCCTCCTGCATGGTCCAGAACAGTTGCTGCACCATGAATGTATACAAGGTGCATTTTATGTGACTATTTGTAACAGCATTGAGATTTTGTTGATTAATAGCATGAAGTCTTCAACAGGCATTTCCGGTCACATGTGGCACCATAGAGCTATGTTTCAGTGCTTCCTTCTTCTGCACTTCTGTCACTGCTTTTTCACTACCATCATGACCTCATACCTCTTGCACTGGTCAGGTCGAATTCAAGGTCATTCCAAAGTGTGCGGGATCTGTAGCCTACACCATTGTGAACAACCAGACGCAAGCTGTCATGTATCAACTCACGCCTTACAATGCTCTCAAGGTCAGCACTAGGATGTGAAAAATCATTTTCCAAAATTCATTCCATGCACATACCGCAAGAGCTATTCTGACTTTTCATTCCAATCATGAGGAACGTACACCTTTCCTTACCTCATGTGTCCTTGAGTTACAATGTAATTCTTTGTCCTTGAGTTATATTTTTTTGGGTATGCTGCCTTTTTACAGTTGAACAGGATAAATGTACTAGCTCAGCAAGTGGAGGGGACTGTCCTATGTGTGGCAATCAAGCCTAACTACATTGCAGGATGTAACAGCATGGATGAATTGTGTGGTGGCTCGCCCTGCACGTACGCTATCTTTGACAGCCCTCTTGACAACCCTGCCAAGTGCTGTCCTGTGAGAACATGGGGGAATGCCAATCCATTGATAGGGTAAATCCCTTGGAGGAGTTGGCAATCAAACTAAATATTGAGCAAAGCTCATCAAGAACGTAGGGGAGACTGCAGTTCAATATTTTGTTGAGGGTGTTTCAGGAGAATCTGATGATATGATTGTAATGCCTCTCGACTGATGGACACATTTGACATAGATTTCATCCATCATGGAATCGTGGTAATGACTGATGAGCGACACTCCTTCTCCATACGCTACTGCAGAGGCTGTAGCCCTTTGTATCCTCTAACATTGACACAACATGATTTACATGTTTTATATTGAGTAACCTTGCTAAAGTAGTGATTACAATTATGTGGTTTGCTTTGTTATGATCATCTATAGATCAGGAAGAATGGAAGGTTCCTCAGTTCTATCTCTTTTTCTCACACATGACTCAACCTGCATGTAACATGTGACTTCTTTATGAGAGTGAGGTGTTGGTCCCAAGAGTAACTCTGTTTCAACAGTCTTGGTTTCAACTGGCAATTCATTGAGTTGCGGCCACACCATGTTTTCAGTGATACAGCTTTACACGACAAACTCCAGTAATTAAAGTGCACCAGGCTTGAGTGAAGGTACCTAAATAAAGATATCATCTTTCGCTTCCAGCAGAAGATCAAGCTTGTTGAGTGAGTAAAGCAGATGACATACAAGGCTTAGACATTCGTATGGCAGGTGTCACACTACTAGGCTCGGTGACAGTGGCAACAATTCAAGCGACCAGTGCTGGCTTAAATCAAATCCTTACTGCTGTCAGTGTAAAGAAACCAGCACTTCGTAAGCTCTAAACACTGCCTAGTGAAAATTCACAGAGCGTTACAACCTGCGACATGATTACTTGATTCAATTGTGATTGGTTCCGAAGCTAAGACGACCTTCACTTACGGACATGGGCTGTCAGAGCACACGCTTAAAATGCTCGCACATATAGCGTGGCTCGTTTCTCTTTTGGTTTGTCCTGCACATTGCGCTATGACGTGGCAGCCATGTGATGATACTGCGAGGAAAGTGTCCCCAACCGAGGTCAGCCTTACGCCAGATCCTCCTGTAATTGGAGGTAGTGCGCAGTTTGACATAATTGCAAACTCAGGTAAGAGCGTGGTCATAAGCGCAAAGCGAACAGAAGCTCGTAGTAACTCCCAGCTTTTATCAAGACACATGCAAATTAGCAGTGGTGCCACAGTAAGTTCTCTGATAATCGGGGAGTGGTTGGCCATCTGTACCTCGCAACTTGAGAGTTTTGTTCCAAATGCTCTTTCAGAGGAAGACATCATCAAGTCAGGGACAGTGGACATCACAATCTCTTTTGCGGGCGTAGATATCTTCTCAAAATCTGATGATCTTTGTGACAAAGCAGCCTGCCCCATCTTGAAAGGTCCCACAAAGGTCACTCTAGTGGAACTCCTTCCACCCATTGCGCCACCGGTAAGGAAGGATGTCGCCTGCCTGAATGTTTACATTGCAGCATCATACTCCTACCCTTTACTGTAGCATCTGCACCTATTGAGACTCATTGATGCTGTAAGGTTAGAGTGTTCATGTTAGCACGAAGTTCACATTTTATCAAGGCATTGAGGCTCACAGTTCCCTGTTGAGGTATCCAGCTCAGATCTTAATGCATTAACTTAACGTAACTTGTGGAGCCTGTATTATTGTTTTATGAGAGGTCATGGTTATATTGCTAAACCCTTGTGAGAGCTGACCTCAATGTAATTGAGCCACTATGTACTTTTCTACCATCCCTCCTACACAACAGGGAGACTATGGCTTGAAGCTGGTAGCCAAAGGTTCTGACTCATCTGAGCTTCTCTGCTTGTTAGTAAATTTTGAGTTGGTGATGCCGGAAGGAGGGGAAGCTGTGGATGCTCTTAGAGTAACAGTATCTGGAAAAGAGGGATTTTCCACTTCTGCATGAAATGTTTGTCGCATGAGGACATTCACATGTAATTATATTAAACCAGATGGATGTGTGGAGTAGGAGGAGGACCCAGATGGTAGCTGTTTGTCATTGCTATTATGTTGGTACATTTTCTTTAAAGAATTGAATGGATCATGGCTGATGCTGTGCTTAATTAGAATTAAAATGAGTCCATGATTTATGACTTATCCCTTACAACAGTAGCTTGTAACACATTTTCTGTGCTATTTAATTGAAATAATTTTAAAATATGCTATCTGAAATAATCCCCAAATTGTAGCTGTAATTTCTCTGCTCTGTTAAGCAACGCACAGCTGTGATGTTGCTACTGTTTCAGGTTCCTAAAGCTCCTGAGATCTTCCGAGTGTATAAGGGACTAATGGTACTTTAAAATGGCTAAATCAGAAGTTCAACTGAAGCCCACCAGATGTCACAATGAAGACATCGGAATGTACGTCAATGTGTGACAGTTGGAATCTGACGGGCGTCTGAAGTTTTAGAGAAGGTGTCAGGTCAGCGGTCTTGATTATGTTTATATTATGCTTAAGCGACAATTAGACTGTTGAAACATTATTGAAAACTACTCAAAGTCCTGTTAGGTTTGCAAAAGCAGTTGAGGGTGTCTTAAATGAGATTTTATTGTTGATACTTTGTTTTTTAGATTTATCATTAAATGAAGCTCACAGCTGTAAAGACCCAGCTTTCCAACCAGATTGCTAGACAAACAATCTGCAACGTCGCTGAACGAAATCATGCCTCTGCAAAGGCTTTCACGTTCAAATCTTCAAGGAGACTCTTAGACAATCCCACTCTGGAAGACGGCAACTACAGCGCAAACTACACCGATGACTCGTCTCCCTTGTCAGCTTCATTTTCCTCAGCATGGGACAAAATACCTGCACGGAATAAGCTTGTGGCAGCTTGTTGTTCGGCTTTTGTCCTTTCCAACATGGACAAAGTTAACATGACGGTTGCCGTGATACCCATCGCACACGAACTTGGTGAGCCTTACTGGAACATCATGAAAATGACACTAAACAGAAAGAGAGAGGCAAAGTACCCACTTTCTATACCCGAAACATGCAGGCTGGTCTAGCACAGTCACTGGCTTGGTCCAAAGCAGCTTCTTTTGGGGATTCCTTTTAGCCCAGGTGCAAAAGCAGGATCTCAAACTTGTTTTGCTTAATCATTGGATGCCAATCATAACAATGAACCTAAGCATGTTTGCACTACGTTGACCATCGCTCCTCATGCCCTAATGCTCCTCATCCTGTGTAATGGCCTTTCTCAGATCCCGGGAGGGTACCTGAGTTCCAGCTTAGGTGGACGGACCACCTTGCCTCCGGCAGTAGCTCTGTGGTCAACCACCACTGCGCTACTGCCGCTCACCGCTGGCAGCTTACCAGCACTGTGCCTCTTGAGGTAAGCGTTACAGATCATAATGGAGCACAAACACCCAAGTATGTACACCTGAATATCACTAATTATTCCTGGGAAAGAGAAGTATCAGAACTGTCTTATTCACCCCCATGTTTGACCCTATTATCTCTTCTTCCTAGCCAGCATCTTATTGCTCCCTCCGCTGCATCAAGCCTCGCCTTACTTGTCTTGTCTCGATCCCGGTCATATTTTGGATCAAGGGCTCATCCACAGTGTCTCTACATCCCTGTGTGTATCATACAGGTCAGTGATGGGGAGTGGTGAGGCCATTGCTCCATCGGCTGTAGTGGATATGCTAGCTAGGACTATCCCGAAGGAGTCAAGAGCTGGCGCTGTCAGCACTGCGTTCTCTGGCCTCCACATCGGTACTATCTTGGGCCTAATTGCATCCCCCGCCATCATCAGTGTGTACGGGTGGAGGACTCTGTTCCTAGCCTTTGGTGCTGTGGGTATCGCTTGGTACTTTGGGTTCCAAGCCCTCATGGATGATATCAAGAGGCAGGAGCCTGAACTTTTGGATCTCCTAGAGGCTCCGAAGACATCGAGTACGCCTTCAGCTGTCAGCAGTAATCAGCCCTTGGTTAGTCTTCAGGGAAGCCCTCACAAGACAGGCAAAGGGATGTCTGTTACTAAGGTCAAGTCAGGTCTGGGCTCGCTTCATGTTCCTTACCGCGCAATGTTGAGATCACAACCTGTCCGAGTGCTCATGTTCACACATTTTGCACACAACTGGCTGAACTACACCATGCTAGCATGGCTCCCCACCTACTTCACTGACACCTTGTCTGTGGACTTACTTCACGCCTCACAAACTGCGCTGTTGCCTCCTCTAGCGAGCATTGTGACGGCAACCCTGGCAGGTCGTACCGCTGACTACTTGATTTCTTCTGCGGGTGTGCCAGTCAGCGTGGTACGGAAAGCAGCACAAAGCACTGCATTTCTGGTGCCTGCAGCACTCCTTACCTTCTTGTGTCTCCATGGGGAAGCAGAAGATACCCCCCTTGTTGACACCCTTACAGATGTCACCTCCTCTCTGTCAACCGTTGTGACTGCCTCAGCAGGCAACACTCTGAATTCACTGCCATCTTTAGACATCACTGGACTTATGTCTGATGAAGCCACCCTGACAGTGACTTGTGTCACCCTGGCACTTGGAGTCTCCTCCTTCAGCCTGGCTGGACTGTACTGCACACATCAGGATCTGTCACCTAAGTACGCCTCTGCAATGCTTGGAGTCACTAACACGGCTGCGTCCTTACCTGGTGCCTTTGGTGTTGCGATGGTGGGGTTCTTGTTAGACCACACAGATCGGTGTTGGGAGGTGTCTTTGCTGGCGCCTGCAGCTGTTGTCCTCTCAGTCAGTGCCTTGGTATATGCTGCATTTGGGAGCAATGACGCTGTAGATTATGATACACAGGATGATTCCCCATTCCCTTGGGAGAAAAAGCTGCTACAGATCAAGGATGCTGTGGGTAACGTGGCAGGGTCCTTTGCAAACTTTCGAAAGGATTGATAGAGGTACAGCAGGTCAGATTGAGGCCTTAAGTAACAATAATGTTGTACCTTCAAAACAATCATGTAGCCTGGAACTGTTTACAAACCGATTCTCAGCTACATATTTGAAAGGACTCCAGGGGGATGAATATTGAGGTCCAGATAATCATTGAACCTGAACTCCCAACAGCATTTTCTCCATGTACTGCTGACACTTCATCATTGTACTTATAATTTAGTGCCCTGTGATTTTTGTTTGTCTTGTGCTGATTACGCTTTGTGGTGATTCTTGATTAATTCAGCTTTGGGGAAGGGGCCGATGTATCCCCTTACAGATTTATTAACGACAGCCAATCAATGGTGTTGAAGTTTCTTGAGTTGCTTGATTCCTACATATAGGGAAGTATTTTTCTATGTACCTTGATGTAACATTGCTATGATATGTGATGTGTCTTTCATTGACATAAGAGGATTTTTGTTAATTTTATAAGCCCATGTAAGTGAACTCTGAAGCTCTATGAAACTCTTTCACCGTAACGCTGACTAGTGAGCAAACATGCGTGGGTGTCTTACATAAGTACAACAATATATGTACAGCTCATAGCAAGCATATGTCATACGAAAACTTCGAATACAAAGGAAGCCTTCATCTGTTGATATAAGGATTCCAAATCAACTCATTGGCATCACCATTCACCATGAGCCAAAGTAGAGAAACAGAGAATAACCAGGAATGTGAATCGAAGCGTTTTTGAACTATACATAAAATCTTCAGGCAGGACATGCATTCTGATGATATATAGGAGTTGCGTAGAGGAGTGAATGTCCATCATATCATATTGTAACCCTACAATTTCATGCCAATATTGTCCAAACGTGTTCAAGAGCTTATAAAGACAGCACACAATTCAGTAAGTATCGTGGAAATACAGCTTCTGCTGTCACATATGTCTGCACAAGGACGAATGCTTGCACAGGATAGGCGGACCCTTAGCTGGCTAACATCATGTAAGGATTATATAATACAAGGAAAACAAAAGAACCAAGGATTTTCACACTTCCTAGCAACAGCAGCTTGCACTCTTTGACCTCTCTGGCTGGAAAGAAATCTGTCTGCTTCACCTTCTCTCGAATGACTAAAATATTTGCGATCATCATCCCTGATTCTCGCGATTCCAAGATGGCAGCCGCGGCAGCAGCTTTTCCCATGCAAAAGGACTATTATTGCTTTCATCAAAGTCTACTGACTCATTTCGGCAAAACAGGGTGTACACCACAGCCCCCGTTACTAAGAAGAAAGCAGATGGCGCAAACAAAGCAAGCTCCCAGCTCTAAAAGCATCAGACAGCAAGGTGCAAATAATGAAAACTCAGCTATGTTGAATAAAGATCATTGCTTTTCTATTGAAAACAACGCAGCAAGACTGCCAAGTTCAGGTACACAAGTGCTTTAAGTATTCCTCCTGCATTGCTCTGTGTGATGAGGTGCTTGCAAACATGGTTCCACCTTTCATAACTCACCTCTGTGTAATCAAGAAATAGCCCTACAGTAGTGACTCCCAGTACACCTGGGATGCTCCCCACAGTGTTTGTAAGTCCCAGCATTGCAGGAGCGTACTTCGGGGACATGTCCTGGTGCGTGCAGTACAATCCAGCAAGACTGAAGGAGGACACACCCAGGGCCAGAGTAATGCAGCCCACAGTGAGGGTGGAGCTGTTTGCTACATATGGCGTGCAGGCAGCAAGGAGGAAAGCAGAGGGCACCAAAAAGGCTGTGCACTGAGACACTTTCCGAACTAGCCCTACAGCTACCCCATTGGATACCAGGACATCCGCCAGCGGCCCCGCTGCAGCGGATGCGGCGATGGCCGCCAGTGGAGGAAGGAGGGCTGTCTGGGAGGCGTGGAGCAGGTCCACAGACAAGGTGTCGGTGAAGTAAGTGGGCAGCCAGGCAAGCATCTGAATTGCATGGGAGGAAGAAAGAGCATGACAGTCTCATGGCATGCTCGTACGTGGCTAAAAGTGTGGCACATGTAGAAAACCAGTAGAGAAATACATTTCTATGAGTCTATGAGAGGTCATAAAAACACAGCATATTCACTGGTGAAGCTTAATTATTCCCCTTACTCACAGTGTAATGCAACCAATTGTTGCAGAAGTGGGTGTACATCAGAGCTTGTACTGATGTGTTCCTAAGGAAAGCCCGCCAAGGGATGGGCTTGTCTGCATCAATGATCCCACCATGACCTCCGCTACCACCTCCCTCATCCAAACTCTCCACACCCTTTCCCTTCACACTCCGCATCCTGCCTGCCAGCAGGGCAGCCATCTCAGGATCTGCTAGCTCAATGTCCTTCAATAAACCCTCGAACCACAGGCACCAGGCTAGACCCAGCACCCCAAAACTCACAAACACAGCCTCCCACCCCAAGGAGCTGATCAGAGTGGGCGCTACCAGCAGGCACAGCATGGAGCCCAAATGCAGGCCTGAGAAGACAAATGCCACTGCTCTAGAGCGCTCGTTGGCGGGCACCACTCTGGCAATGATGTCGGTGGCAGCAGAAGGAGCCACAGCCGCTCCGAGACCCACTGCTGCGCGTGAGATGCACAGTCCTGCAACACCATGATTCAAACACATGACTTCCAAAACTGATTGGATGATTCTAACAACAGGAAGCATGTGGGTGATGAAGGAAATAAGAAACCAGGAGGTCTGATAGAAAACTCGCAAAGCTGTTTCTTTTCATTCCTATGAAAGCTTGCATGGCTACCTTGCGGAAGCAATCATCCTCCCATGCATATCCACATAATGGGGTGCATGCATTATCTTACCTGGGATGGTGGTTGCTAGCAGAGGCAGGCCAGCTGTGGCCAGTGAGCAAAGCCCAACTCCTAATGGCAGCATACGCCTCCCTCCAAGCTTGGAAGAGAATATGCCTCCTGGGAGCTGGAAAAGCATGTAGCCAGAGAAGAAAGCACTCTGCACAAAGCCCGAGACAGAAGGGCTCCACCCGAAGTCCATAGCCATGGGAATGATGGCCACAGACATGTTCACCTGTTTGATATGCAGACAGGAGCCATGCAGGTGAGCTAAGTTATGAAGACTGACACATGCACCTGTTTTTCTGAGGAGGCAGGCGCAATGCAATGTTCATGTGGGTGTCACAACTAAAACCTGTGTGCAGATGAATTTTCTCATGAGCTCCACGCCTCACCTTCTCCTAATGTAAGCAAAGTCCAGAAGCAGCCAGCAAGGAGAAAAGAGTTAGCTATTTCTTCTCATGACCAGCAAAGCTCAGCTTCACAGTAACAAAGCATCTGTGTGCTCACCATGTTGCATATGACAAAAGAGAAGGCACATGCTATCACGATTTTGTATCTTGATTCTAACGCACTCCACCAGCCCTGTTCTGACACGCTTGAACTTTGGGACGTCCCCGTCTGACTGAGGTCATCGTTACGGTGACCGGTTGTCAGTTGCCCAGAAATAAAAGCTTTTTTATCGCCTAATTTTGAAGACTCTGTGCCAACTCTCAAAGGTGGTAAGGGAGTCTTCTGAGATGAGACGACATAAGACAACCGCTTATGGGACAATGTCCTCGTTGTTGTGGAAGAGTTGGTTCTTAACGTGAGCATAATTAAATGACGAAGCTACGGAGAAGCTTGTTCTCTATAAATGTGCGAAAATGCCGATGCTAAACCTTTTGCTGAAGTGTAAATGATAAAATTGAGAGAAGTTGTTTACTGTTGAAAAAAGCATTCTTATGTTCATGGTAAATCAACCTGAGCCCTAAGACCCTGCACGATGGTTTCATCCTCCCTAGCTTTCTTCATACTTTTGAACGGTGAGGCAGAGTTCTTCTGTCCTCTACGTCATGCTACGCTTCGGCGTTCTATAATTATTATTATTACCGCTGCAGCCATCCAGCTTTCCTTAGTTTGGAAATCATGTACCGAATAGCTTTCCCACCGTCCGAGGCCATTGCTCCAGAGATGGCTTGAACCCTATCATTCAAACAGATGTATCAACTCAACGAGTGAATGCTGTGGTTCAGAAGTAGCTCTCTGCTTGTAAATAAAATGAACTCACATGCTTGAGGAGCGCACAATAGCCTTGATAGATGCAGATAGAAGCTCTGTATGCCGACCAGAGGCGGTTGCCATGATCAGCACATGCTCTCGCGTCTCATCCATAATCAGATGATTCTCAGGAACGTCAAACCCTAGTCGCCGGGACATGCCATGCAAGATGCATACCGGTAGCTGTCGCAACAGCTCAAGTCTAGCCTGCTGTGACATGTCCTGTTGTAAGAATCCCTCTGATGCCTGTTTGAAAAAATCCACACAAGCACAGCTGGTGGCGCATGAGCTCCTTACATTTAAGCTAGCTATTTTTTTCACTCTTCATAGAAAGTGGATGCTTAAGGTCATAGAGTTTCAATCATCCTTTTCTGAGGACCATCCACACGTTTCTGTACGCATATTTGCATGAAGCTCGATAACTGCATGAGACTGAATCTGCGCTAAATGTCATCTCCCAGTTACCTCACCTGCACAACAACACCAGGAAATGGTAGTGATGTCTCTTCCTTGTCATCCTGTGCGTGCCCCTGCACTAATTTATGAGATGAAATGTCGTTGTTTGTCCCCAAAGCCTCATCCTTGAGAACACAACAATCTTTCCCCAGGAGCATTGGTAAATACATTGCCTCTAAACCCTCACGACTACCCTCCACAATCCTGCCTATTTTCATAGGGTCTTCAGCCAAGCCCACACGGATGTCCCCATTGTAAGAAAGGCTGCATATTGACTTCAACAAACTCTGAATATAGAACATGCAGCTCTGTAAATCAGAAATTCTCAGACAAGCCTCACAAACTGAGACATGCAGGTAAAGGGGGCGGAGAAGTACAAAAAGGGAGACAGTATACCCTTGTTCCTCTCCTGCTGAAAGGAATACTAGCCTCAAGGTAATGATGTGTAACAAATTCACATGACAAATTCAGTTTTTCACCTGCCTCAATGCTAAATTTTTCAGGCAACAGCAACAGTGCAGCTGTCAGCGCTGATTTCAAATTCCTTGCTAGGGCTTTCTGGACTTTTGAATTTTCAAGCAATGTCATCACAGGCTTCTGCATACGCCCTCCGATATACAAACTTCTCCAGTCCTCCAGATCTTGGATCAGATGCTGCACTTCAATTACCCCATACTTGATGACCTGATGGACCAACAGATGCGCAAAAGTGTGAATTCCAAGTATCAAAGCAACAAAAAAAAACATGTTTTCACTCCATCTATATCATGTCTCAACATGCAGTTCATCTGCAAGACAGTCAGCTTCAATATACTTTCAAGGGCATTTCAATCTGCAATAAAAGAAGCGGCCCCCACTCCACTTCATTATGACCTGATCATTTACTTGCACCAAAGCATTGAAGTGCACCCCGACGCCAACACTCTCAGCTAGGTCGCACACCTGTGTTCAGATGACACTGTCTGATGCAAGTAAAATCCCTAGAGGGACACAAACATTAAAAAGTGGTGCAGTTCAAAAAACAGACAAGAGACAAGCGGCGCATGGTTTCGTGAAAAGGCACCCTTCCGGACCGCTGATGAGTTATATGTGTACTTCCTCACCATGTGATGTCCATACTTGGATCTGAAAAGCCAAGAGTAATGATCTGGGTTCACACTAATGTTCTGCACGAAAGGAAGAGCGCCTTATTACTACAATGATTCACCAAACAGCATAATCCTTGCTCACTTCTTGCATATCCTTTGAACATCTGGGCAAATCTTGACCAAGTACCCACACTTCACCTTTCTATGCCATGATCTAGCATCTTCTACCACGAAGATGAGGTCAGTCATTGGCATCTCCAATGTGCTAGACCTAGCATGAGCTTGAAGTGTATGACTGCTATACAATCCAGGCTGATGCATGACACCACTGCCGTAGGCAAATGCAAATGTCATGTCTGGAAACCTCCTAAGCAAGGGGGCTACGTGTTTAGCCATATCTAGCACCTGGATGTAAGGTGCCTAGATGAACGAAAGGCCCATTATAGACCCATTTTAATTCAAGCAAGGTTGATAGTGACTTTGAAATAGTATATACCTTTAGAGATGACCATGCTCAAAACAATATCCCTCATTATTTTCAGGCTCCGAGACTGTCTTAGTAGGAAACTCTCGATGAGGTCAGGTTATTGTATCTCGTGTGCTATGATAAGAGAAATCTTAAAACTCGTATGGCTCAAGCTGCTAATGAGACCCCTGTAACAAATGACGACAACGAAAACGTCACGATTCAGACATCTCATTTTGGTGAGTTAGCACAAATAGAATCTTGAAAAGGTACCAACAGCCGCTATCTAGCTATTATATATGCTTTGCACTTATTTTTATGTACCTAGCAGAGGTAGCAGAGCAACGACCTGCTTCAACCCTCCTACAAGATGAAGTAATTGTACAGCAACAGCGCTTTGACCCAGCTATAGCTGCAAGGCATGAGTATATTGGAGGTAATAGATATTCCCTAGTTGGTTGCATTGATATCATGTCACAGAGCTGTGACAGTTGGCAGTTTAAAAGATGCGTTTAATGAATCATCAAAAATAGGTGTTATGCAAATCATGATGAACAGTTGTGGAAGAACTTCCGGGTGGCTTCATTCTCCTAGAGGAGGGATCTGTTCACAGACTTCCGGCTGTGTCACTCCCAGGTGAAACAAATACAGAAAACACTTTTTGATGTAGCAATGCAAAATAGTAGATATTGGCAATCAACTTCTAGCTATGACGTCTCTCTGGAGTGACAAGCACAGAATCAGAGATCACTTGTTCTTATTCTCATGCAGTAAGTGCCCTGCTAGTGTTATTTTACATATCTGTTCATACCTCATGGATTCAGATGTAGTTCTGATGCCTGGAAGCACCTTACCAATGCTGCTCTCCACTCCAGCGGAGCTATCTCTCCTCAACTCTGCTCTCAATCAACCGAAACCAAGACACAGACTCTTTGCGGTTGTGAGTTTGTTTATAAAACCAGAAAGCACCGGGAATATAAGCAAACAATAGGGACGCTCAACTGATGATCATGACAATAGGGTACAAACCAATTCAAGCGACCTTAGCTTGCATCTCGTGCTCTCTGAATGAAGGTGTACCAGCCCAGGTGGCAACACAGAGCACCCACAAGGATGGAGCCTAGCAGCTTCTTACAGGACCTTGTTGCTTGCACAGCTGAGATCCGCCAGATTCGGCGCCAAGATGATGGCTCCGTTTATATTGTGGCTAAGGGTAGACAAAGGATTGTTAGAATCAAGGGAGATGGACAATTGGCCTCTCAGGCATGGGATGCAACTGTAAGTTGCATTTAAGGCATAAAGAGCCAACGATTCAGGATCTTATTAGTACTCTTCACATGTCAAGCTAGGCCAAACAAGGAAAGATTATAGGATCTAGGATTCAAGTAAATTTGGATGAATTACAGATGGGGTTGCAATCCTCTAAAATACGTCCTCTCTGTCCCTCTGACCTTCACCCTGAACTGCAAGAATATTGTACTGACCTTTCAGGATTACCTAATGTTTAGTGCTACAAGTCATTTACCAAGGTTAATAAGACCTGTTTGTGTCAGGTATATCAGTCTAACAATTACACAGGCTTCAAAATAAGCCCTCATTCTCTCATTGAGGAGTCGTGCTGTTCATAATTGACACAGAATAATGGGTACCATATGGATGTTCGTGTACTGCCTGAGGGTGAAGTACATCCTCTGCCACTACCATGGCGGCAGGGCCTTGCTCACTGGCCTGCTTGGGCTGCTAGGAGCCAAGACCCTGCATGGTTATCAACCAGGGCACTGCACCTGTGCAGGATCATGTTGCCTGCTGCGGTACATTTCAGTGGGGGGGCGCTGGAGCTGTCATACTGGCTGGCAGCCAACTTGCCCTTGGGCATTGAAACAAGGTGCTCTTTGGTACTGGATGGAACAGCGCTTGTTTGCAGAACTGTGTGAATAATGTTTTTGAAAAGATGGGAGATAGGGTGCAACTTGCAAGGCTTTGAATTGGAATTTTTGGCTGTATTTTGCAAATCAAGCTTCTCTCCTTTCCCTTCCCTTCCGCATTAACATAGGAGGTATATCTGAATCTCTGAAGCTTGATGCCGCTGGCTATGCCGCATCTCACTCTGCTAACATGTTCACACCTGCTCTATTACCTCTAATTGCACCCCTGCTAGGGTGGCCCTCCTGCAATGTCGAAGTAGTGCAGATCGGCTGCACATGGAGATCGATCTTCTCCAGGAGATAGGTACTGTGCGCTGTGGGGCCTGCCTGGCTCCAGTTGCCAGAGCCGAGGATGTGATGGCCATGACTGAGGAGGGAGTGAGCAGTGTGTTTGTGAACTCACATGGGTGAGGCCTGGACGTTTTGACACCTGATGCAATCAGTGTGCATGCACTTGTTTGTAATCTCACTCAACCAAGGAGAGTTGTGCTTTAAGCCCTCCTAGTACTGAGATCTCCTTCAAAAACTTGTAAGGGTGCATGTAGGTACGTCCATGACATGGCAACCTTGTATGGGTGCATGTAGGTACGTCCATGACATGGCAACCTTGTATGGATGCATGTAGGTACCTCCATGACATGGCAACCTTGTATGGATGCATGTAGGTACGTCCATGACATGGCAACCTTCAGCGTAGTCAATGGGATGTCTTATCAAGGGAGACCAGAGACTGAGCACTGTTGGTGAGTGATTGCTTCTCTATAGAAAGCTCTCACAGAGTCTGGATAACAAATATTAAAAAGAGGGATGGGATTGTTTGTTTGCGCCTTATCCAAGATCATGCTCCCTTTAGGTTTCCTGGATACGAATGGACCATTTGCAACTGCCAAGGTTGCTACACCCACCTGGTGCGTGCGCATAGTGTCTTAGTTGATTCTGCAGTTCTGACCTTGACGCAGCTTTTGAATGACTTGATCCACTTGTTTCTTCCTAGTGGATCCAATGATGTCTTATGTCCCTCATTTCCCTCAGCCTCCAATTCATGTTGCTGTTGTATCACTGTATTTGGTATTGCACACCTTTGTGTTACAGGGATGGAGGTATAAGGCAGTCCAACCAGGTCTAATCCCTTCCATGTTCTGGGGGCTGCGGAGACCAGCTCTGAGCAATGAGACAGCTGTACCTAATGGATCAGGCAGAGGACTGAAGCATGATTCGCCTTTGCGTCGGCATCTCAACCTCCTCATCGGTCATGGTTTGGTAGACAGCGATGAATATGAAGAGGAAAATGAGTGGAGGGAGCTCAGTCCCTCACCCCCTCGTTTGGCCACCTTACACATGTTCATGGCCAGAATGCAGAGAGCGCTTGGACAGCAGTTTGGATCAAATTGGGATCAGAATTGAGGGACCTTTTGCTGATTCTCATTATATGCTGATTTCAATCCGAGTTTGGATGTACAAGATGTACATAGCCTGACGACAGGATTTTTTCTAAAATATGGATTCACGTACATACTGCATGTACATATATTAGCTTTACAGGGAGGGATTCCTTGACAAGATTGGCCACTTATCAGGTAATGAGGACTTTTGTTTTAACATTTGATGAGTAAAAAACGGCAATAAAGAGGAAGCAATTTAGTAATACGTTACTTGTGAATTGCTGAAGTCATTTCATTTTGTCATGAATTATACAAACTCTTCGCCTGTTTAGTTTAGCTTGTCATTTTGCCCAAATGAGCTGAAAATAATAAATGGTTTCAGGTTCAGTGCCGCAACTCCTAAGCCAGCAGAAGTAATAACCACTCCTTCATTCACACCTACTGAGAATGAACTGTGCATGCATCAGCTTCACTTTTATGCAGACACAGGCACTTTTGAGGGGGCACTTATGGATCCCACTCTTTTTGCTATAACAGCCGCAAAGCCGTAGCCGTACTCAACTGCCTTACCAAGAGCCACACCTGAAAGTGAGAACAGTGACACTTAGCTGAATGAGAGTAATGCATGAAACAGATGACTAAGGAGCCAACGTAGTCTAAAACAGTGAAACATGACAGACTGACAGGCATACATTCCAAACAAGGTAGAACTGTAATCTAGAATGTCCTGCAGATTTACCAAAAGAACACAATCTCAGCCTCACCAGATACATAATTCCCTCCCAGCAAGAAGTTATCCCAGCCAGCTTGATCAAGGGCAGTCTTGGCCTTATCTAGTTGATCCAGATGTCCTATGTTGAATTGAGGAATGGCACGTGGCCAAACACGCACTCCAATCACCTTTGGTGCTGGGGCATTGTCCTTAATCAACATGACTCTTAGATCCTTGTCCACCTGCATACGGTTGTTGGCAATTTCATAGACACACGATGAAAGACATCAATTAGCTAAAAAGAGCAGCGTTGTGAACTCCACATAGTTGTCAGGACCTCTGTGCTCATGTTAATATACCTACCATGACCAGAGTCCTGTCACTACTCAAGGTCACGGCATGTCAGGCACTTTCAGAGATCCCTCTAGGCTCCAAGCCAATACAAGTCTCTACCTGAGCCACAATCTCCTCATGTGTTTGGTTCACTATGCCACGGTTTGTGGCGCCGCCAATGTAATTCAGAATGAGCATCTGTCCGTCTGGGCAGCGGCCAGGGAACAAAGAGCTGCTATAAATGGTGCCCAATGTAGTAACACCCTGAAAAATCAAACCATAACTGAGTTATGGGTTAATCTCAAGAAATACAGAGCACACAAGAAAGCTTTAGAGAGAAGTTATACTTATAGCTCTTGCACTGCTGAATGCTAGACCCTTAGGCTTGACTTCAAGGTGTACGTCCATCAGCCTGCATCCTTGCCTGAGATCGTGGGTGCAGCTGCCCAAAGCCAGGCACATTCCCAGCAGCATCTTTACGGTCATCCAGAATGGCCTCCTTGGGGTAGCTGAGTGTGACGGCAGCTACTGGAGGGTAGTCAAAAGAACGGAGAGCCTCACTGGCAGCTGGCTGTTAATCAGATACAAAAATGTGTGAGGAGCATACAGGGTGGTGAGTTCCTACTGGCTTCAAACACAGTGTGTGAGGAGCATACAGGGTGGTGGGTTCCTTCTGGCTTCAAACACAGACCTCGAGGCTCAATTACAGACCTCACATTTACTGAGTCATACACAGTCAAAGACGGGACCCTGAAACATGATAATTGTCAGGGGCAAAGCAGTAGCATTTAATTGCATAGGTCTGCGGAAAAAGGCGGGGATTTCCAGCATACATTTTGACAAAATCAAGAGTTTCTTGAACAGTTTGAATTTGAGGCCTCCTCACCGCTGCTTCGCTCAACAAATCAGCTGCTGTGTAAGCAGGTACTGTCAGGGCCACTGTTCTGGCTTGTACCTCTTCTGTACCCTCAGGAGTGCTGTACTTGAGGCAGTACAAACCATCCTCCTGCTTCGTGATGGACGAGAGCTTCCAATTGACCCTAAACCATGTGAGCAGCAGTGTTTAGAATGACCTGCCCTCATTTATCATTTTATCCACTATCATAACAAAGATTATCACTCAAAAAAAGTGACCTCTGCAAGTATCTAAGTTCCAAATTGCTTTTTACAAAGAAAACGATCCCATGAATCTCACTATCATGACCCTTGATGATGGTGCGCTACACTACTAACTTAACAGCTTCCTCAGCGTTCCTTTCAATTGCATCTTCTACTACACCTGCAAGTATCCTCGACCCTTCATATAAGAGTATGTTACACCTTACCTGATAGTATCCTTCACATTACTTCCAATGGCATCTGTCAGTGTGCGTAGTCCCTTATCGAATGAACCCACTGTCTGCCCCTTTGGTTTTGGAGGCAGTGCAGGGTTGCGGGGCTCAGCTGGACCTTTGTTCTGGAAGCGTTTGATTGAACCACCCACCAAGCTTCCACCTTCTGATTCTAGTGACCAGATCTGTGACAACAAGTTAAAACAAAATGTACTCAAGACAAGTGCATGGTTGAACATGGTATGACCAAACAATATGCTCTAACTGAAGTCTATACCTTGAGTAGGGTATTCCGAGATTCTTTCATGTCATCTGAAAAGCGTCCCTGGCTAAGCAAATTATGAGGATACTAAATATATAAAACGTCATAATTGCAAATCTTCAGCTTCAACTGCCTACATAAACAAAAATATTCTGTTACTACCTTTCCAAAAGCAGCTTTCATAGACAGCTTTGAGGGGTCCCCAGCATATACCCCTGAGCAGAATGGCTCAATGAGACGCTCAAACACCTCATCTCCCAGATTGCGGCGAATGAACTGCTCCACAGACTCCTCAAAACCTTCAGCCACAAGCAAATAAAATAAAATTTCATACTGGAGATTCGAGAGGTGATGCTTTCATGATCAGCTGCTACCCTCAATATTATATCATCATTCCATTGATCTACTTAATCAAGGTCAAAGTCATGAGAGGTCATTTAGGGTTTAGGGTTTAGGGTTTAGACACCTGGCGCAGGTGCTTTCAGAATGCCCACAGCACCCAAACCAGCTCGGATCTTCCCAATGACTGAGAGCAAGTCAAATGTTAGGATATCTGGGCCGGAGGGAGTGGCACGCAGCTTCTTCTCCCAGTACACAAAGCGAGGGGCTGTAGGATCCCCAAGAACCAGTCTGTCAGCTACACCTGCATCCACCTGTATTATGATAAGGTTGGCAGGAGCAGAAAAAGTGAAAAACAAGTTTGACATGTACTCCTCATCAAACTAGCTGTGTAAAGAGTGATATAAGGAGATATCCTATAAGACAAGTAAGATGTCATTCAGGAGGGCATGCTGAGTTTCATCATGGTCATGCCCAGCAAACCGTCTGCCAACTGGCTAACAAAAACAGATTATGGATTCTCGCTGTCGGAAGGATGCCACTAGCCTCACTGCTATTTGGAGCATGAAGTCATTTGGTTGAAAGCTATTGGGTCCTTCCTCCCAGATGTAACCATCCGCTGTCATTGAGGTAATATTCCCTCCTACCCTCTCCCTGGCCTCTGTGAGAAGGAAATTGGAGATGCCATGCTTAGCTGCTAGAGCTTGAGCTGTAGTTAGGCCAGAAATTCCAGCTCCAACAACGACTGTATCATAAACGTGTTGGGATCCTGAAGAAGATCTCGCAACTACCACTCGAGAGGTTTGACGATTGGAAAGAGCAGCAGAGGTGAAGCTTGATGACGACTGGCATGAGCTTTTGGCAGAACTGTCGCTGTTATCATTCTTCGAAACATGTAAAGGAGTAGAAAAACGAATCCTTGGTCCAAAAGCAACAAGATTCCGTTCTTTCTGAAAAACTCTGCTACTATTTTTTTGATGAAGGGACATTTTATAATCTGAATTGAGAAATTCGGATCTCGATATTTATCAGCAACTGACAAAACTGAACAATAAGGAACAGGCTTTAGTCACGAAACATTTATTTTTTAAATACAATATGCATAAAATGTGCATATAGCAAAATAACCTGCATAATGTTCCTACCTGTTCCTACCCCTGTAGAGGTGGTATCTCATCGCTTGAGAGTCCCCTTGGCTTGCTCTTTCAAAAACCCATCAGCACTTTGTTCTCATGAAACTCTTAAAATCTCCCAGAGTAGATTTGGGCATGAATTACCATCATCACACTCACTCCATTGGAGACCATGCAGCAGTCGGCAGCAGAGCAAGAGCTTTTGTAGAGCCATTTCAACTGAATCTGTGGCATCATTAGTAGAGTCTCCGTACAGAGATTTAGCATGCTGTGGATTAAGCATCATTGGAGCTTTAGTTCTGGTAAAAGGCTTTGATGTCCTTGCCAGCTCAGGACTGATTGATCAGGTGAGTGATTACTGCTTATAAATGCTGTATGTGGTTTGTGTTCTGAGTAGCTTGACGTAGGATGGACAAATTTTCACTTTATGAAACACCTATAATGTGCCACCTTGTGATCTCTGATTGTAGAGACAGAATGTGTGGCCTCTGACAATGTGTACAGACAAAATTACGTACTTTCTCTGTCCCTCACGCAGAAACTTAGCAGAAAACTAGTCCACACAACATCTGGGCCACTGTTTGTCCTGACATGGCCACTATTCAGGTAAAAACATTTGAATTTAGATATTCAAATAAATATGAAGCTCGCTACTACGGCTGAGGAGGAGCCTGTGATGAACAATGGATGAGTTTATATTGAACACAGAATTGTAGTAGCCGATCAGACACTGCTGTATTGACTACAATGAGCTCCCCATGTAGTAGCCGATCAGACACTGCTGTATTGACTACAATGAGCTCCCCATGTAGGCCATGAAGTCAATACTTTGTCCGATCAGACACTGCTGCATTGACTCGAATGAGCTCCCCATGTAGGCCTTGAAGTTAACACTTTTTTGATTTGAGACGATTTCAACCCTGATGCTGTGCAGTGCTGACCCAGCGGCAAGATTTCTGGCTGCAACCGTTCCCTTGCTAAACTTCCTAAGGCGAGCCTGGACTCTTCTGTACTTCCTGGATCATGAATCTGACACTTTCTAGACTTTCACACTTCCAAACTCATTCAGAACAGTGTCTGAACAACATTATGTGTAAATGGAATTAATACTGAGCCCTGAATTGAAATGCATGTAAAACTTTTAATAGATTGGACTGCACAGGAAGGTGCAAAAGAATAGAACCACTTCACAAGATTTAAATGTGTGTTCATTAACTGTAGACTTCTCGGAGTAGGATCTGGTGTGATACAAGACAAAGGTCTAGTCCTATCTGTTAGTAGGAGTGGGGATAGAAGTGAGCTCCTCAAGGTAATGTCAAACGGAGAGACCCTACCACAATGTCTTCCTCAAATATGCTTTGCAGTGATGCCACTTTGAAAGGCATCATGCAAAGTCTGTATCACTTCCTGCATAAAGCTCATACCAGGTGCTGGATGGATTAAGCTGTCTAACATTTTAGGAAACTCTGCACTCTGCATGTTGTTAATCCATTCACTAAGTTTTAAGTGTTACTTGCTTTTTCCCCGCACAGGGTCCTCTGTACTACTGTCTTGTACTGCTTTTCCCTGCACAGGGTCCTCTGTACTACTGTATTGTACTGATCTCAGTCGCACTGTTGTGCTGGAGGGACAGCCCTGCTGGTCTCATTGCAATCTCTCTCATGTGTGGGGGAGACGGCCTTGCAGACATCATAGGGAGAAGACTAGGCACGGTATGAGCAACATAAACTGATAGTGAAGCCCCTTGTATGCAGCTATGCATGTGTCAGGTTTCTATGGAACTAGAATTGACAACCCATAAGTAGACAGAATTTCTAAGGTTACTGGACTTCAATAAAAAGCCTTTCAACCTTGAAAACAATATTGGTCGTTCTTTGATAGATTAAGCTGCCTTACAATTCATCCAAGAGCTGGGCTGGGAGTGCAGCTATGTTTTTGGGAGGCACTATCATGTCATATAGGTGAGAAGTGTAAGCAATAGGAGCTGCTCATCCTTGCCCTGATTCCTTTTGGTTATTTTTAAGCTCCTTTTGGTTTGATATAAACTACTTTGAGAAACGTTGAGACCAACTCTGAAGTTGCCTCTGTACCACAAAGTTTGTTATAAAATTCATTTGCAATATACATTCATTTCAAGCATAGTTACGTATAGGAGCATGGCATTTACCATCATGTTCTTGCTGAAGTCTGGGGCTTTGAGGAAATTGAAGGATTGATATCTCCATGGCCTGTGCACATAGCTTGGTGTCGCTGTTCTGTAATCTGGGGCTATTCAGCTGTTACCAGCCGAACGTTTTACTGCCTTACATATCCGGCATTGCTTTCATAGCTACAGTGGTAGAGTCTCTCCCAATCAATCAGGTATAAATGAGATCATCTTTCCACTTTGGAGAGGGATTACTCTTAAAATATATACCTGCCTCCTGCATCAGCTGATCTTACTTAATCATCAAGAATGATGCTCCTGTCTCATCCACCCTCTCAGAGCATACATAAACATGTGCTCAGCATGTTATTTCCTTGAATATTCAGGTTGTGGATGACAATATATCCGTCCCATTTGTCTCTCTAGCGCTGAGCCTGATGGTCACGAATTCTCTCGTATTGCCCTGCTCATAGCGCATTAATTTTGATCTGTAATTTTTTAACATAATAGCAGACATCTCCCCATGTATCGACAAAAGATGGAAAGCTTACAAAGAGGAATGAGACTCAATGAGCAATAACAGATTTTCGAACCCACTCCAAGCGGGCAAGCCCCAACAATAGAACCTCCTCCAAGCCATCGCCACAGCTAAAAGGACAAAAGTACAATGCAGTTTTAAAAAATGGTGTAAAATATGATCTTTGAAAAGTAAGCACATTTTGAAAGACACGAAACCAGGCATGGATGATTTTGTAAATACAGTACAAGAAGAGTTTAATTTTCCTGAATTTCTCAATGAACTTTGTATCGGCTCAGCTCCAGATGAGACGTACCCGTCACCCCAGACTAATTCATTTCATCGCGCTTGTCAAGGAACAGACACCCTCCTCCAAGCTGGAATTAGCATTCCCATCGTTTTAGTGAAGGGAAGGTTCTCTGATGGACTTCAAAGATCAGTGATGTCAAATACATGCATTAATGATAATCAGCTTGAGAAAAGGCCGGCATCGCCACTCAGCTTAATTCATGACTCTAAAAGGCAGAAACATTGTCGTTCATTTTCACCTCAGCCTGATAGGCATGCAAAGAACAGCAGCTCTGCAGAGAGGAGCCCAAGAGTCATCATAAGAGACTGCAAGATCATTGTCGAAGAAGACTGTGAAGAGGGGGATGAGCCTCTTTGCAATATGAAGATGCTCAAGAACCTTTCAGATGAGCATAACTGGTCATGTCAGCAACATCAACATCTCTCAACAAAGTGGACAGTAACTGAGGATCAATACCACTCAGTCTCTCAATCAGTATCAAGCGCTATGCTGTACACTGATGACCTTGGCAGTTATTATGTGATGGAAGAATCTCAGAAAGACATGGAATTGCGCTGTCGTGACAGATGGCGACCCTGCAGTAGCCAGCCGTCGGTTGCACAAGGTATCTTTCATGCCCCAAATGTAGACTCTGGTCTCATGGGTGTGTATCCAGAGATGAGTGGTAGCCCTTCAGTGGCGCAGAGGCCTGCCCACCATAGCCATTCTATCACAAGGTCTTCATGCATGGCAGTCCTGCCCATGGACAGCCCATGTGCTGCTCAAAAACCAAGCTGCAACCATTCGTCGTTCAGTGGACCACGCATCAATCCTTGTAGTGAAATATGTATCAGGAATATTCCAGAAGCTGTTTCAGGCGCAAGCTTGGATGATGTAACTGAGGGTGATTTTGAGCCAAGAGGAAAACATGGCAACAACTCTGGGAATCCAGGGGACTGCGACAGTCTCAATCATCTGCTCCCTTCCTCATCTGCTCCCTTAACTCATGCCCTATCCGTTGAAAAAACAGCACATCCTAAGGTTTTTGACCCATTATTGCAGTCAATTCCACCTAAAGACATAACCACAGTTTCTTGTCCAACTGAATCAAGGCCATGTGACCTTGCCATTGAAGGAACAGCGCAGTCTCAAACTCTCAATGATCTAAGATTACCATTGCCTGCTAAAATGAGCATTCAAGGGACGCTAAATACTGCAACTCTCTGTACAAAAGCATTACTCTCAGGTGACAAGCAGTTCAATGAAGAGGTAACTGAAGAGGTAGCTGAACGTCCAATGTTATCCTCCTCAGGTAAGGCACTTCCATACTCATCTGGCTATTTTGCAGAGGTTGTGTGCAGCATCAGCAATTTGAGGATAGAGGGAGAGAGAGATGCAATGGCTCTTAAGGTTACCTCTGACAATAAACTGGAGGCAGCATGCCCTCAAAACATTTGCCCTGACAACCACCTGTTAGATGATGCAGCGTACCCCCTGTCAGCAACAAGTCCCAAAGACATAAGCCCTGTGAACTATCTGCTAGAGGAAGTAGGATGTCTCCCCACTTCAAATCCTGAAGAAAGACCGTTAGAGGGAAGAGGAAGAGGAGTGCATCTCCCAAGTAGGCGTGCAAGTATGGAGGTCGCAGAACTTTCTGGAGGTAGACTGTATTACCTAAGTAGGCCAGCCAGTAAGGAAGTTACAGAACTTTCTGGAGGTAGACTGTGTCGCCTACATCATCCAGATGACAGTATGTCAGAGGGTGCAATTCACTTTTTGCAACATCTTGGTTCAGTGCCAACAGTAGAGAATGTGGATGATACCGAGATTTTGTCAGCAGGTGCAAACATCAGAAAAGCCAAGGCTTCAAAGGAGCTGCTGGTGCACTACAATGAATGGCTGGACATGCAGACCTGTAAAATCGAACAGCTTCTTCTTGCTTTCTTACATTCACCAGTTGATGGAGGTTCTAGTAGTGCTGGTTTAGAAAGTGAAGGAGATGGCATGGCCCTTAACAGTGAGCAGCAACAGCCGATAGATCAAGCAGGCCTCTTGATAGTTCCCTATGACTGGCACTCCCATCAGGATGGACATGAGAGCTGGAAAAGCAGCTTACATAATGAGATTACTCAACTTTGTGGAACAGCAACGGAATTTCTGCAGCTGAGACAGCTGCAAGGAAGATTGTCCCGACAGCAGTCCAAGATAGACCAATGTCTGAGCGTGCTGTGCCTCGCGTCCCAGCGCCTGACTGAAATTGATGATAGAATTCTTTCCAAGCAGGCAAAGCTTTCGGAGCTAGTGGCAGAAGTGGCAGCTCTGCAGCAATGTGATGAGATTATGATAGACAACAATGATAATGGAGGTGGGATAGAATGTTATCATGATGAGTCTACAGAACAACCAGGGGGACAAGAACTTCATGATCCAATGTTGCTCCAAAATGTTGATGAAGAAGAGGCGGAAGTGGTGATACCTGTGAAGGAGTGGAGCATAGTACAGAACAAGGTAACCACACCTTTTCATCTCAATCTTCTTTTCTGAATTGTAAATAATCAAATTCATGCTGTGATCTTGTGCCATGAAATATGCAGCATAGATGCTTCACATTTCACACTTGCCTTCTCTCTTCACAGGCTTTAGGTTACTTATTTTCTGCTTGCAGATTGCCTCATGTTTTGACGAGGTTAAAAATAGGTTGACCTGGGTAGAGAGCTGCCTGCAACGCGACCTTCAACTCTTATTGTTGCAGGCTAAGACTGATGTATCTGAAGTATGAAGCTTGCTGCTTGAATCATCGTTATCCTGTTTAACAAATTCCAGAGAAGATAATCCAGAATCACATACAAATCAAAATGCAAGGGGAAAAAACACTACAATGAGCAGATTGATAAAGATTTACACCTCATTAAGAAGCAGAAATCAAACTTGAGAAAGGAAGTGCTTGTTGACGTCTGTTATGGTGGTACCATAGTCATGCTTGGTTTCTGTAAGTACGCAGATGCATCATTGAAAATAAAATTAAAACATTTCTTCAAATAAGAGCATACAAAGTCTACAAAATGCTCTTCCTCAAAGTTGCAATCGCTTGCATTATTGGGAGGTTACCGACTGTCGGACAAAGTCACATTGAAAGAAGTCTAACAAAACTGGGCTATCACTGCAGTACACGAGTTAGCACTACTATCTATCCTCATATCAACTCAGCTCAAACATTCCTCTCGCAACAAAAAAACTCTTCCCTTCCTTATTCAAAATTCATTGCCAGCCATAAGCGCGAGCCATAATTTAGAGCTCATAGCTTCACTTTCTGGCTCCTCTCCATGTATGTCCCTAGAATGAAGTCCGGACCTGGACACACCACATTGTAGTTCCACCCCCCTCCAACATCATGGTGTGTGGTATGGTTGTCGAACACCCATTGGACATACTTCTGAATGAGCGGATGTGATCTCTGGTATGATACGCATGGAAGGCCATCCTGTAAATCTTCATGCACCTCATGCATGTCCATGTGCATGGTATTCCAAAGCAAGTTGTGGGTTATGGCAAAGAGCACAGAAGAGCCCAGGGTCCACTCAAAAGGGATATCTAATAAGAAAATGGCATCCAGGGCTGCGAGGATGGCCGCGCCTGATAGCACCTGCACCAAGCAGCATGGCACATCACAATATCGAAAGAAGCGTGTGACAAAAACAAAAGCAATGCTCATAAAAATGTACCTCAAAAGCTGCCCCTAATTCACTGTTCTCACAGCATGAGAGAGCAGAGGAAAGTAACTGCAATATGATGTGAGGATGGCGGAAATAACAGCAATGTGATGTTGTGTACCTGTATTGCAGTGTTAGGGTAGTGGAAGTACAACGCATTAATGTCGTTGTCTTCTCTAAGAGTCATGTTCTTGTCCTTATGATGTTCTACATGCAGCTTGTTGAGAGGAGTCAATCGGTCCCCAAAGGAGCCAGCTCTGGCATGCATGAAGTACCTAGTCAAGTAAGAGGTGTTAGGTTATGTGATAAATAATGTAATACATTGTCTATTATAGAAAACAAAATGATGAATCAGGACAAAGAAATGAGATTTCTGCTGAACGCAGCAGGAACGCACGCATACAGCATAAGCAGTGGTCTCCACATGAAAGTACTTTCTGTGCCTTGGGTATTGATGAAGGTAGTGGGTCAACTGTTAGCTCTAAGTCAACTGTTAGCTCTAAGACAATATGACTCCACAAGCATTTCCTACAGCTGTGCTTCATACTGTATTACTCACCTGTGAATGATCCATTCCCCGATAGACCACACTGCGTATGTTAGGACTAAGAGCCTCATCAGAGGAACCTCGTCGGACAACACACAGAAACCTAGAGTTGCAAAAGCTGCTGATGTGGCTGCTGCTCTACTCGTTACTGAGGGCTTACTGAAAGAGTTGTTGTTGCTTGAGGAACTGGCATCATCAGCAGTACCTACAGCTGCTGCTGCTCTGGGAGGTAGCCTAGCTTGTGATGTCTGTGTGCACAGTACCGTTGAATTTACATGTTTCCTGATGGACATCGGTGCGTTAAGACTCCCTCGTCTAATCCAGTCCGGACGTTTTGCAGGCGATGTTGCTTTACCAGATGGCATAGGTGATGCGTTGCAAAGATTCAGCATTATCTTCTTGCTATATTCAATCAATAAACCGTGGCGTCGCGCAGCCTATTTTATTGTACGAATCAAACATGTTTTTGTGGCCCAAAAACAAGTAGGTAGGTAGGTAGGTTGGTATGTAAGAACATACGTTAACAGTAGATGTTATCGTAAAGAAATAATGAAGCCGTAACAAAATCAGATATTGATGTTCAGATGATTGTACAAATTTGTAGGTGTACCAACAGTGCCAGACCCAATCTCTTCTTAGCCCCTACTTCCTAGTGCTTGTTAATCCTGCCACTTTTACTTCGTCCAGACCTCTTCGTCTGTTGCTCTGGAACAGGGAGCACCGTGCCTTGCTGCAACTCATTACCTTCACTGGCAGTTTGCACCACCTTTTGAGCCTCTAGAAAGAACATCAGATCACGCACCTGCAGATGCGAAAAGTTCAAGTATAGAAGCGCTAGGAATGATATGATCTTGAGAACATGAGAACAGAACGTCAGATCACCCACCTGAAGTTGCAAAAGGGGTCACTTAGTGAAGGCTTTGAGCGCTTGGAATGATGTAATCTTATAGCACACTAGGACAGAACAGAAGACAAAAAATCTATTCCAGAAGGCTGTTAGACCAACCTCTTTCTGGCCAAGTTTGAGAAGGCCCTCACAAGATTGAATCATACAACCCCATGTCAATAATACCTGTTCCTGGAGATCCTTGATATTGGCCTCCTTGGCGGCCACTTCTGCCTTGGCATTCTTCAGCTGATTTTGAAAGTCTCTTTGATTAGATAGCAGTGTGTCATTCAAACTCCTAAGGAATTCTTTTTCCTCCATCAGGCGTTGGGCTGCAACGCCTGCATCCACCTTCTCAACAAGCAAAATGATGATTAAGTGAGGTTGACTAAGGTCAGTATCAATGATCGCATTCAATATCTCTGAAACTTCACTCAAACATTTGTATGGATCTTAAAACAAAAACATGCTTACGTTGTCGCCTGCACAGCCCAGGGACTTCAAACAAAGCATAAAAAACAGAAAAGTTGTCACTCCAGCGCTCTAGTAGATAGAGATCTCGCACCAGCTTCTTATCAACACTCTGCTTCTTTCTGTCTGCCTCCTTTGCAAGCTCCAATGCCCTTGCTGCCGTTGCCTCTAATTGGGAAGCCTCCTCTTTCGCCTCCTTGACACGTTGCTCTGCATTGCACTCTGCAGCGTGCAGTAGACCCTCATAGTAAGCCCGTTGGCTATCTAGCTGTGAGGTCAACAAGTAATTGTACTCTGCAAATGGAAGATGAAGATTATTTTGAGGATGTGGATGTGGAAAGGATGACGCTGTGCTGTACTGTACTGATATTTGACTACAACTCTCACGAGGTACAACCAGAATTGTTGTATGCCGGCAGCTTCTGTGATACTTACTGTGCGAATAAGTGTTGGATTAACAATTATAAGGAGTGATTTAATGACAAACTCCATTTCCATCGCCTTGATTTCACATCAGTAGCCCACGACATAATTGAAATGCTTCTGCACTGTGTGCTAAATGCATGAAAGGGTGAAAGAGTGACCTTGGGAGATATAATCCAGCTTTGATGTCATCATGGCTTCCTTCAGCTCCTCATCTCCAGGGTGGGGTTCTGATGCCTCTGCCCCATCATGTGCAATGTCACCTTGGCACATTGAGTTCCCACGGCCATGCCTGGCACTGCTTCCTCTACCTGCTCCCTGAGCTTGGGCTGGGGAAGGAACCTCCACCAGCTTGCCATCTGTCTTGGACTGAATCAAGCGATGTACATAGTTATCTCCAACGTAGTCCCATACCTGTAAGCAAATAAGACCATAGTCACACTTTGGAATCCAGAACCTCTAAGTAATGCAACGGGTCACCCCACAAGAAGATATCAGATGTACTTTGATGGATGTACAGCAACTTGTACATAATATCCAGGTCTCAGAACTTGCGATCAAAGCAGGCACTGAGCACATTGTATGATGAACAGCAATCCTTACCCGCTGCGTCTCCAACTCTAAAGCATAGCAATGCTGACTCCCCTTCCAATGATCGTACGCATGCCCAGCCTTGTACCGTCCACACCCTATGTGGCCGCAGATCAAGCAGATCCACAGATCTGTGCAGCTGTTACAAGTAGAACAATTGGATCCTTCTGCACCATTAGGCTGGCTGCAGTATCTGCAGACTGGGCATGAGGTGTCACCCCACTTCTGAAGGCACTCGGAGTGGAACTGGTGGTTACAAACTGTTGTCAGCACGCCTGAGATGTGTTCATCCAGTCGCTCAAGGCATACAGGGCAAGTGGGTAGCTCCGTGGTTCCGGCTGGTGGAGGTATGGTGAGGCCACTGACAAGGAAACTTGAAGCAACTCTCCCTCCCAATGGCCGCTGCTTCATAGGTGAGGTGTGGAGGCCTTGGCGTGACCCCTTTCCTGCAGGAGAGCAGGAGCTGGAAGAAGACGATGCCTTCGAGGCATTCTCATTCTTTTCTCTTTGGGAGGTTGTCTCCCCGCCACCTTGGCTTCTAGATGGGCACGCTACCTCATGTGGAAAGTAAGAGCATAGTGGTGATGATGAGTGAGTGGTGTTGCAGTCCGTGTAAGATGAGTAACTGCTGAGAGGCCTACCAAACACCTCCACACTTCGCACTCGCACCAGTTTGCAAACAATGTCCGGTTCCAAGCTACAGAACTACAAAAGGAATAACGCAGACTTCTTGAAGACATCAGGTTATCATCATATCTGATGACCTAAACTCATCATCATATCTGATGACCTAAACTCATCATCATATCTGATGACCTAAACTCACATCTTTTATGTACTTTATAGGAGGTGCAAACAGATGAAAAACACTCTCAAATTGATGCATGAGTGTAATTGGGATTTTGGAAGTTGTGATGTTTTGAGGGCAACATCTTCATTCAGAAATCCATTTTTCTGTTTGCACCTCCAGCTCAGTGACCCTTGTGTGACATATACAGCTGTATAATACAGACATATATGTCCTACATGCTTCATCCTTCAGTCTTACCGGCTTGTTGTTGCAGTCTTGTAAGAAAGATTGTGCATGCTCAGGGCCATTGAAGTGTACTAGTACCATGCAGACGCCCTTCTTGTTTTTACCCCCCTCTCGACGCAGAACTCGCATCTCCCTCATGTGAGTCAGGTAAGCACCACAGAAGGTGCAGAATCTGTGACCAGGGCACAGGCAAGTCATCGTTGTGCCATGGTATATTTGGCATGTTGTACAAAAAAACATGATCATATAATTTGAAATTTCAGCCACCTTTAAGTAAAGTTTACTTGCACGTTGCAGGACGTGCATCCCTAAACAGCTTTGGAGTTGGATTGTATGGGTTCCAACATTAAGAGTTAGCAGATACAGGAAACCTCTGAAAAATCTCGCTTACTCTGCTACAGACATATCTGCCGGGATTGCTAAACAGCACAGGGTGGTAGTCTCAACATTATGAACATATGCGTCCTCAGAATCCACATTTGCATTCTGCATGTGTTGGAAGGTCTTGAACATGCTGCTTAAAGA
The DNA here is from genome assembly GCA_002335675.1 of Chlamydomonas eustigma. Classification (NCBI taxonomy): domain Eukaryota; kingdom Viridiplantae; phylum Chlorophyta; class Chlorophyceae; order Chlamydomonadales; family Chlamydomonadaceae; genus Chlamydomonas; species Chlamydomonas eustigma. The sequence continues at coordinate 174,051 of BEGY01000057.1, read as the reverse complement.
GCACTGCATTGGCTCTATCCCCATGTTGCATTACAATCAGAGCAAGTAATATCGAGATCCCCAATCAGATAGACGAAGGCCAAATATTGATCCCTTAGAGAACCCTTGTCACAGAGATCGCCTAAGGACTCACCCGCTTAATGTCAATTTGACGATAAAGATGTATAACACCCGTTATATGTTCAACTCTTGGGTTTCCTGCAGAGAACTGAATAGTGCAGGTATCGTCCTCCGACTCGTTTTGGGCCTGGTCACCCTGGGGCTCAACTCGAACATAATATGCCATTTATGAACGAATCAGTGACTATCTTGAAGATGATATGCCCTCGATGAAGTCACCAACCGCTCCAAGCTCATGCCATATAATATCACAAATAATTAATAAAAAAAGCCTCTTAAAGACAGACTGCGATGGGCTTGCCGACGACGTAATGCTGTCTCAATGGTCTAGCGACTTCTACGTGCGAAGTCAAGGGGAGGAATTTTGAGAACAAATAAGGGTAGCTGAAATCTGCATCGCTTTACTTTTGCACTGTTCACTCAGTCAGCGGCTTCTATACTCAGTCTTTTGCCTCCAGCTTTCGAACACCAATTATCCCTGCAGCATTGTTTCATTCTATTTATTAAATGGAGGGTCGAAAGAGGGCTTTGCTGCAAGAGTTTGACTCGTGCATTGCCCCCAAGAAATTAGAGCTTGAGGCAACTTTGCCTGCTATTTGGAAGCAGTGTTATGGCGTATCTAGCTTGAAGGGACATGGCAGCTCAGCGCATGGCCTCATCGCCCAAAAACCAAGAACCGAGGATCAACAGAGAATACTTGACGGCTTATTTAAAGAGTGTGATAAAATAGTTAAAAAGCTTATAGGCATCAAGAGCGGCGCCTGGTTCAAGCAACCAGTAAACTTGAAGGCAGTGCCGACTTACTTGAATTTCATTCAGCATCCCATGGACTTAGGAACAGTCAAATCAAACTTACAGGATAAGCTCTATAACTCACCTCTGGAGTTCAGAGATCATGTCAACTTGATTTGGGACAATTGTGCCATATTCAATGCGGAAGGGACACCTGCTAGGGTGGACGGAGAAACTTGCAGGTGAGAATTGCAAGAGAGAAAAAAATTGTCATGTAATACATTCAATATTCACAATATAAAAATATTGATCCCCTATTCTCAGAGGTATATGGAGCCGGGCATGGAGGGACTCACAGATCGAGGAAAGATGGAAGAAACTCCAGTTTGAGATTGACCCTTCAGTAAGTTACACCTCTCAGATGTGCATATTATGATGCTACTCAAACATTGAGCAATCTACAGAAACCTGAGCTGGTAATCATATTCACAACGTGCATTCTGCCATGCGGTGTCAGGTCGCACCTCTCCATGAGCGAGTCGGCGTCCTCTCCATGCAACTGAACAGAATGGTGCAGGCTCTGCCTCCATCCAATAAGCCTGAAGGTCCTGGGAGAGATATGACATTTGTGGAGAAGCGGAAGCTGAGCATTCAGCTGGGACGCTTATCTTCAGATCAGCTTAGAACTGTTCTAGAAATAGTCTCTGAGGACCCTAAAGTGAAAGCTGCTTCCTCTGATGAGATGGAGGTGGAACTGGATGAGCTAAGATCTGAGACGCTGTGGAAGCTCAGTGAGGTTATCAACAAGCCTGGGAATAAGGTAGCCGGAGGGTCTGAGAGTAGGCCTGGGCCTGCATCAACCCCCCCTCCCCCCTCACATGCAGCGGAGAAGAGACCTCCTCCTCAGTCCGCTGCTAGCATTCAATCCTCAGGTAATCGTGGCTCTCATGTGTGGAAATGTGTTGAAATGTCCTGTTACCTGAACCTTGTGACCCATGCCTTGGGAGGAGCTTTCATGTCAGATATCTATAATGAGATCATGCAATTTGGATTGTCTGCTACTCCACTGAGACATTGCCATGTTGTTCACACTTTCATTATGCAATTTGGATTGTCTGCTACTCCACTGAGACATTGCCATGTTGTTCACACTTTCATTATGCAATTTGGATTGTCTGCTACTCCACTGAGACATTGCCATGTTGTTCACACTTTCATTATGCAATTTGGATTGTCTGCTACTCCACTGAGAGATTGCCATGTTGTTCACACTTTCATTATGCAATTTGGATTGTCTGCTACTCCACTGAGACATTGCCATGTTGTTCACACTTTCATTATGCAATTTGGATTGTCTGCTACTCCACTGAGACATTGCCATGTTGTTCACACTTTCATTATGCAATTTGGATTGTCTGCTACTCCACTGAGACATTGCCATGTTGTTCACACTTTCATTATGCAATTTGGATTGTCTGCTACTCCACTGAGACATTGCCATGTTGTTC
>BEGY01000057.1:141673-171686 GCA_002335675.1 Chlamydomonas eustigma | reverse complement strand
TTCACACTTTCATTATGCAATTTGGACTTGTCTGCTACTCCACTGAGACATTGCCATGTTGTTCACACTTTCATTATGCAATTTGGATTGTCTGCTACTCCACTGAGACATTGCCATGTTGTTCACACTTTCATTATGCAACTTTGGATTGTCTGCTACTCCACTGAGACATTGCCATGTTGTTCACACTTTCATTATGCAATTTGGATTGTCTGCTACTCCACTGAGACATTGCCATGTTTTGTTCACACTTTCATTATGCAATTTGGATTGTCTGCTACTCCACTGAGACATTGCCATGTTGTTCACACTTTCATTATGCAATTTGGATTGTCTGCTACTCCACTGAGACATTGCCATGTTGTTCACACTTTCATTATGCAATTTGGATTGTCTGCTACTCCACTGAGACATTGCCATGTTGTTCACACTTTCAGGTGCAGGAATCTCTCATTCGGACTCTGGGGAGCACTCACCTGGGGACGTGAAGGGGTCTACCATGGATGACCCAAGACAAGGTAATGCTCTACCATGGATGACCCTAGACGAGGTAATGCTCTACCATGGATGACTATTGACTAGCCATATTGTACACCTGTTTCATCTGGTCTACCCTGGATTGAGTACTGGTAGGATGTACTGCTGGAATGAGGACGTGGGGGAACTAGTAGGAGCCTTTTAGTGCCAGTGTATGCTGAGTTGAGAAAGGATTGCTGAATGGTCCATGTGTTGATTGGTTCCTTGTCAGGTGCTAGCGCTTTTGTGAGGGACCCCAGAAATGTGGTTGATGAATCAGCAACGAACCCTAAGGAGCAGTCTCTGTTTGTAAAGGACAGAGCTGCTGCAAGGAAGGTAAGAAGTGTCCCTCTACCATGTTGCAAGGAAGGTAAGAAGTGTCCCTCTACCATGTTGCAAGGAAGGTAAGAAGTGTCCCTCTACCATGTTGCAAGGAAGGTAAGATGTGTCCCTCTACCATGTTGCAAGGAAGGTAAGATGTGTCCCTCTACCATGTTTCCTTTCATTAACTGCAAGCTTTAGTGCATCAGTTCTTGGACCATCTGTGCATCTACAGGTGAATGATCCATGTCAGCTAGTGTGAATCCTTATGCCCACATTGTTGTTGCTGAAAATGCTGCTCCTTATCAAATGCTGCACTTCAACATCACTGACTCCTCCCACTCTACCTTCATATCTAGGATGTCAACATCAATGCTGCAAACTGGGACTCCTTGACAACTGATCAACAAGAGACAGGAACTTCTGAGCCTCAGCCTCAGGGTGCGGAGGGGGGCGGAGATGATGTCTGGAAGAGCTTCCAATCTATAGCAGAGAAGAAACAGCAGCAGGTGTGACATCATTTAGCCTAGGAAGCTAAGTATAATATGACTAGGAAGCTGAGTATAATATGACTAGGAAGATGAGTATCATATGAGAAGCTGCTGTCTTGTCCACGTGGAGGTGTTCACTAAGATGCATGCACAGGATTTCAGCAACCCACAGCTCATGCTTGCCATTATTGACTCTGTGATCCACAGAACAGATGGTGGCCCTGTCCTGATGTCCTGTGTGCTTGTCAACTGTCATGCAGGAAGAGGAACAGCGACTTGAAGCAGAGAGGGTAAGTCCTTTATTGGTATTTCTTATCCTGATGAAAGTTCTATTGTTTTGAGCAAGCTGTGTTATTTCCAAGATATGTTTAAGTACTATGGTCTTAGCTGAGGATAGATTCAATGCTGTATGAGCAGGCAGAGAAACTTAAGAGAGAGGAGCAGGAGAAGCTGCTGAGAGAGGAGGAAGAGCGAAACCAGAAGTTGAAAGAGGAAGAAGAGAGGATACAGGCTGAGAACCAGAAGCAACGCGACGAGCAGATGGCCAAAGAGCTTGCAGAAATAGAGGTATTTTTAGTTGTGTCATCTAAAAATACACAGCTATTAATTGAGCTTTGTAGTGGAATTGTTGCTATGATTTGTGTATGTATCATTCTGTCAAGCTCATGAAGGTCTCCTTTGTTCATATGTTTTCTTTTCTGCAGGCCAAAGCGGGTACAGCTAACTTGAGTCAACAGAACGACATTGCTATTTTGAACACCATGCCTGCACCCGCTGCGGATGGCTTGGCAGCTGTAGGCCTGGAATACAAAGACGATGATGAGGACATGAATTTTGAAGACGAATAGTGACATATTATATTAGATTTCAATTAAAAGTTGGATTATATTGCGTTTGGACTTTCACGCGACATGACCTCGAAGGTATTAGATACCCAACTTAGATCTGGGAGATGTGAGATCTACTGCACACGATTGACACACATTAAGACTGTGTCAGGAGATAACAGACTTTGGTCTAGTTAATGCATTGGATTGAGATAAAATTGCGTACAAATTGGGGCTACAGTTCGTTGTTAACTTCTTACTTGTCCTATGAATCTCCAGAGGCTTTCTACAGCACCTTCCTGTAGCTCAGAGTGCCGTAGTAACCAAAGATCTGTTCCAATAAGCAGAACGCGAAATGTTATTGCACCAGCTGTGAACCATGTTTCTTCTGAAAGTGTTAATAAGCGCAACACAGTCGCCAGTCTCCTAGCTCTAAGCCTGTTAGGAACATCTAGTCCTGCAAAAGCAACTGAGGGTTTTTTGAGAAGCACTGGAGCGAGGTGCGACTCAATGCCTTTGTGACGTTTCCTATCTCGATTGAGAATCTCTATCATAATTCCATTTTACAGAGGCATTTTGCCGGATGAGGAAGAGAAACTTCTTCGCTTGAGACAAGAAATTGAAGGAGAGGCAAGAAGAGCACTAGAGGATGAAAGAGCCAAGTATGAGAGAGAAAGTAGGCTTACTCAGGTAATTCTTAACATGTCCATTCTATATCTGATTCTCACAGGACTTTCCAAAGAAGGTATTTGCTCCTGGTGGCTAGGTACGAGAGATCTTTCAGCCTAGATGTAAAACGAGCCCTCGTACAATACCTATGTGCATGCATGCATGAGCCTGTTAATTTAGGGAACTGCTGCCATGGAAAAGATTTATTGATTTTACTGGCTCCCATGTATGCATCTGCAGGAAGGGAAGCTGTGCGGCACCCCTTTCGGTATTGATGTGGTGGGTATCACAGAGGCCTTGGCTATCATAGGAGCCCTAGTAGGTGGAGTGGTCGCCAGACAGCGCAAGGAAGAGCTTGAGAAACTGAATGAACAGCTGAGGAAAATTAACTTGCAGCTGCGGCAACAGGCCAGGGCTGGCACCATTTACGCTCCAGGTAATGGGTTAAGGATCTTAAGGTAATTATGATCTTATGGTCTATGGTAATTGGGGTGTCAAAGGATTAACAAGCACAAGGAGACAGGGACCTGTTCTACTTATAAGTAGAACATTACATTACTTGTAGAGTAAGCAAGCAAATAATGCATGCTCACATGGTCTCCATTTTTTTAATTCCGTTGACATCACTCTGCACTTAAAAAAGATGTCTCTATGGCAACTGATAAGGCTGCTTAGAGGGCACTCATGCAATGGGTTCCATACTAAAAACAGTTCTGCTGGAATCATATGCTCAGCCTTTGCATTGATCTATAGATCATGCCTTTCATTGTTTGACATCCTCATTAATGAATTCTCCTCCCAGCAATTGACTAGCTTCCATGCAACCCACACTACTTGACAACCGTGTTACTGAGTCAGTCTTCTAACTTACAATGTTGCTATTACCTCATGAGGGTGAACGCACCCACCTCCTCAGATTTCTGGCCTACTATTCTGTTACTACCCGTGCAGACTGCACCAATTTGCCTCCCCAGGTTAACATCGCAGATTCATTTACCTCTGCAGGTTTGACGTACGCTCCCCCTCAGATGGCTGGTGGTGATTCCCCTGCCACCTCAAGAGGTTCATCAGTGAGGGCTGCAGCAGGCGCAGCAACACGTACAACCGTAGTAATGGCTCCAACTGCAACAGCTCCCGTTGCTGCTCCTGCTGCTGCCCCTATTAGCTCTGCGACTGTCCTATCTATGGAGGAGGAAGATATGAGCCAGGATCAAGTGGCTTGCAGGTACAATCAATTAAACTCAAGTTAGGATCCTGTAGATTGCAGGTGTAGTAGGCAGGTGTTAGCACATGAAAAACAACGTTCTCTCTAATATATCAATACATGCTCACTGTTTTTGGAACTCTGCCAACTACTCAGGGATGCATTAAGAGCCGGTAAGCGATTGCTGAAAGAGAAAAATGGTGCTGCGTCCATGGTTCGATTCGAAAAAGCTCTGATGCTCTCTAAGGCCCTCTCAGACAGAGTAAGAAAGCTGATAGACCTGCACTACTGAACAACACATTTCTGTTTTATGATTATAGAAGCTGACAGACCTGCACTATTGAGCAACACATTTCTGTTTTATGATTATAGAAGCTAGCAAGAGATTATCCTGTGCTGTTCACAAGAGTGGTGGGAAAAAACTGCTCTGTAACCTTGGTCTGCTTGAGGGAGAAGAGGGTGCATTGTATGAGGCATTCACATCAGAAAGTGCCTTATTGTTGAACTCATCCTTTGAATTTTCCAGGTGCAAGAGCGTAGGGCCAACAGAGGACTTGCTGCCGCTGCCAGGCTCCAGGGGCAGAACCGTACTGCCATCAAGCACCTAGAGCGAGTGCTGGACATTTCAAGGGAGATGGCGGAGTACACTGGTGACGCTGATGCCTACGGAACAATTGCTGATTGGTGAGGTGTTGTTGGACCTTCTGCTGGGATAGGTAGTTTTCCACAACGACACGTATGTGCTTTCTTAAATTGATACAATTATCACAACTGCGCTCATCATCATTGTGGAGTAGATGTCTGCTGTAAGTTATTGAGCCATGTTATCTGACCTGGCATTCTCATAGAGGTGCAGCAGGGTTGCATTCACTTTTCTAAGTGCTTATTTTGTTGACATGATAACTGCAGCTACACGGATATGGGGGAATTCGAGAAGGCAGCTCAGTATTACGACAAGTACATCTCGTGTATGAACTCAGCAGATGGGCGCCCTGTTTAGATATCTCCCTGAACCAGGGCATTTTTACTTTTAGCAGTAATCTCTAGTTGTAAAGAATTAACGTACTGCTCCCTTGAGACACTGCCTCATGAGCAGGCTTCAAGATTGATCCCTTAAAATGATGACAACAATTTTTATTACCAAATTGCTGGCTTTTGCATTGTTAGCTTCTTAAAAACCAATTTAAGAGTGATATCCCATGAGATAGTCCTAACGACAAACAGCATACATAAGTAGGTAGGTACGTATGTACAGGTTTGTGCTGTATGAATTCAATCCAAGTGAATATCTCTCAATTGCTAAGTTCATCGTTATGCGATTGAACATCTGGTCTCGCCCTTGCCTTGAGATTGATTTTTCACACTCCATTTGCCATACCCGCCTTCCTGATCCTTTACATCTGTACGTCATATACTTAGAGTTATAACAGATTATCAAGATAATAAGATAATTTTCAATATAGCACCTCTTGCTGCCCGCGGTGCTCATCACGCACCATGGTTGGTGCAAAGCCGTCACATTATGACGTGCATGGACAGCTATGTGTATTGAGCATCGATGATGATGAGGTTAATTTACTAGTAATAGAACAGCTGCTCAGACCTCAAGGATGGAAGGTGCGTAATGATTTGCAATTGGGACGCTTTTTACATTCTGTTTGATACCACGAAATTTTAACTTTTCATGAAGGTTGTCTCGGCAATGGACGGGGAAGAAGGCCTTGAAGCATTAGATGGGGATACTTGGCCTGACATCGTATTTTTAGATTACACCTTGAATGTTGGTGACTCTGGTGATGAGGTGTGTGAACAGAGATGCTCTTCCGTGATCATGCCGTTATGATCCAGTTCGGCCTGTCGAGCAGGTGTGCAGAAAGTTGAGGGAGAGGTTTGGAGATGTGCCAATACCCATCATCATGTGCACTGCACTGACTTCTGGGCACAAGGCACTAGAGGATTGCAAACTGAAAGGAGCAACTGACAACTTGTTGAAGCCGTACGACAGATCTACTATGATTGCAACTGTTGAGAAATACTGCGGTCTCAAGGCAAGCTTGGGAATGAATGATACTATCTTAAGATGGTGCATTTCTGCTCTACACACTTGGCTTATTTCTCCCCACAAACAAATGTTCCGCTTTCCATATCATACAGGCTGTCCCTAAAGTTGTCACACCTAGTAAAGTGCTTACAACAGCATCAGATGTTTCAGCCACCTCCCTTCCAGCAACAGCGTCCACCACCGCAGACATTTCAAATGCTCCTACATGCAATCCTTCAGCCAGCCTTGAGGAGTTCTTGAAAGGACTAGATTTGGAATACTGTTGGAAGGTAATACCAGATATCTTGTTGGAAGGTAATACCAGATATCTCCTTGCTACCCTGCTGGAAGTCTACAGAAAGAGATTTGAAACATACAAGATAGGATAGAGGGCACAATTTGTGCACTTTGTGCAGATTAATGTGCAAACAAGTCACTTTGCCATGAGCATTTTTAAAATCAAAATACTCGTATACTACATATTTTGTTCCTGCAGAAATTAAATGCCGCTGGTTACACTATGGACATGCTCAAAGCTGTAGATGATGCAGCATTGAGAAAGGCGGGTATAGTCATAAAGTCTCAAAGGGACAAGATCATAGAGGGTGCCAAAAAGCTTTGAGTTCATGAGCTTCGCCACGCAAGTGTGTCATGTGTGTAAAGACGAATAAAAAAGAATGCCTTAGCTTAAGACGCTCCAGTCCATCCTCTTAAGGTGTCCGTGCAGACACATACCAGCAAATAGTTACTCAAATATTCAATATCGGCCCTCAGCTCTGAGTCCTCTATTCTCCTTCCTGTGTCTACCTGCAAATGCTTTGTTAAAGCACAGGATTGGTAGATATATCCCTTATCATAACCTCATCCATAAGTCATGACCTGAGCATCCTTATGGCCTTGTTTCTGGCCCTTTTTATATCAAGGCACTCTGCCTGTTGGCACCTTGTGTACAGACGGAGAAATATGCTGCTAAGTTGGCTTATTATGCCAACTGGACTATCCATTTTGTTATTCTTCTGTAGTTTTCCACATCTCTCAGTCCTCCACATCCTCCTCTCAATTCTGCAGCCATCACTCCTGTGTTGCAAGGTCATTCTTTTTAATGCGCCTGGATTCTATCTGTGTTGCAAGGTCACTCTTTTGATGCGCCTGGGTTCTATCTGCTGGATGATTGTTTAAGAGATCAATCGCCAAATTGATTTGGCCTCTTCACTTAAATATCTGCAGTGGTTTTATCAAATTGCTTGTTCTTAAATATTGAGTCGACTTGTCTAAACTATGATTTGAAATCAATGAGGACAATAGAAGGGCAGTAAGTTTTGCAATTAAAGGATGCTGAATAAATGTACGGCTGTAAAATTTTGTGATGATGCGTTTATGTTGTAGTGCTTCTTTTAACAGAAATGAGGGTCCACTTGAGGGACTCCTGTCATTAAGTACTGAAGTCATGTGACATATGGAGCTTTCACAAGTTATTGTATCTTGCTATGTGCACATAATGACGCAAACATCCTTTCGAAGATTATTCACGCATCAGGCAGACTGCTAAGCACTCATGCACTAGAATGAACATCATATTTAATAACCTGATCGTACAGTGTACCAATGTTTGTTAGTCCTAAAATCATGAAGATGATTCAAGCAAGGTATATTAATTTTCATCCCAGTACATTGGATACAAATCAACTCAACATCATAGGAGGTGTGGACTGCAAGATCTTCTTAACAGCCTGGATGTTGGCTCCAAATCCAGTTTTACTATTCCTACAGACCAAACCCACAACAATGATGAAGCAATGGAGATATTGTTCGTTTCCTAGGAAACATAGTCTTAAGATGTAAGGGATCTGTGCTAGTGAGGATGTCTGCATGATGTACTCAGCAGCGCAGACAACAAAAATCTTTTAGGGAGTGCACTTCATACAATGTATCTTCTGATATTTGATGAGAGAGACATGCGCATGATGGTTGAAAATCTCAAAATTCAGACGATGGACGTGCAGACACCACCTCACTACCTCACTCACCCAGAGCTCATTACATCAAAGGGGAAGCAAGATGATGTCAATGAGGACAGAGGTGGTATGTGGTCTCGCTTCTCATTAACCGCATGGAGCACTTCACTGAGTGCACGTTGGAGTGCAGCCTGCTGCTTCAGCTGCTGTTTTGATGCACCTGGTTATAGACTTCAGAGAACTCAACACAACAACTGAAGTGTGTCATGGTCATGTCAGATATCATGCTTACATGAAGTGTGTCATGGTCATGTCAGATATGATTACATGAAAGCAACTAGTTCAAGGAAAGCAGGACAAATACGTTTCCTGCTGTACCCACCTGTGTGCTTCATGGAGGTGTACCCTTGTTGTTGCTGCTCATCACTGTTCACCACTTTTACATTTATGAACCTGTCAGCACAAGCACTTTTTGAGTACGGAAAGCCAGATAATATAAGATGATTGTGACATGGTACCTTGATAATGATGAATGCCGCATTTTAAATTTCAAATCCACATAAATGCCTCTTCTTGATGACCTGTAGCTCACCATTGCTCCCAATATAGTCTCTCATCCTTTGAACCAAACCAGGCTGCTTTCTTCCGTACCTCATAGAATGCTAAACACAGCTGTTTGCAGAGATGGAAAGAGACTGAGAGAGTTGCGAAGTAGTTGGGGACAACTTGAAACATTTAAAATGTGTACATAATGTGAGGCTGTGCCCAAAGTGAGCTATCATGTCTCCTAAAATGATCAGAAGCATACCTGTTGTTAACAGCTCAGAACATGCTTTCACACCTGTATGGCATCAGCAGGTCGCCTCTCCACAGTTGAGCAGAAATCAGAGATACTAGCCTCCACTCTGGCTTCTATATCAGAGTCATCGCATTTCACCTAAAAAAAGAGAGGCCTTTATTTTCAACTCCACCAAAGCGATACATTCTCAAATGATAAATATTTGATGCATACAGAATAATAACTTGCCAAGGTTTGATTTAAAAAATAAAAAATTCTCTAAAAGAATGCAGAAGCTTTAAAGTCCCTCTACAGACTTCTGGGACTTTGAACTCAGAGTCTTAAGTCTTAGAGCCCTGGTCTTCAAGTTTTGAAGGCCTGTGTCTTGTAATGGTTGTAAGCACTAGAGCCAACGGATCACGTGATGTTGAGAACATGCGCGTTCCAACATATGAACCCCGACTTCAGTTCATATCGCTTGTATGTAGGAGAGGAAGCAGAACCTAATTCACGCCTAAAATACTTGAGATGACAGTAGAATGTCGTTAGGATCAATGTCACTCTTTCAGGACTCACGTAGGTGATGTCAAAGAGCTCAGAATCAACGTCCTGAGGTCTAACATATCCTAAGGCTCTGTTGAAGACAATGGTGTGAATAAGGCCTGCGCGGTGGAAGTCATCTCAAAATTACATGAGGCATGATTCACCAATCACCATTGCCAGTTCACAATATTTGTGATGCTGGGTACTCGATCATGCCTATAGACATGTTCAAATGGTTATTCATGAAATAACCAAGATTGGACGACATACATCTTAGAAGCTCTCTCAGCTGATGTGGCCCTGCTTCCTTCAAGGATGGGGTACGAATGAAAGAACATCACCTTTGCTGACGCTGCTGAATTACATTCAAGTTTCTTACCACTCCCGGCAATTCAATTGACTCGCAATTAGACATCGAACACTTTAGGTAGGGTTTTTGTGATTCAAACGAGTCTGTAACTGGTACTTGATTTGAGAAAATCCTGACATATTAATTTACCAATGTTACGCATGTCACACAATGCTCTGAGTTGCAGCTTTGAGTTCATACTTCAAGGTAGGTACCTCAGCAACTATCACTCATCCCTCAATAGCCTCGTCATCACTATCTGAAAAAGCAGCAGCTGGTGTCGCGGTTGAATGTCTCCCAATCACAGGCATCCCTCTACCTCGACCACCGTAGCTCCCTCTCGCTGTCCCACGGCCCTGCAAACCCACCTTCATTCCAAAACTGAGGCTCACGCCAGCACCGGTACTTGACGCAGGTTGAGAGGCAAGAGGTGGGTATGGTGACTGGGGTGGAAGAAGTGGGGCTAGGGCTGACTGGTAGGGGGTGCCACAAACTCCTGATGATGTCATAGTTGCCCATCCTCCAACACCATCCCCGCCAGGAGTACTGTCAGGCTCTGGGTGTAGGGGTGGAGGCTCAGTTGGAGGTAAGGGAGGTGTGGGTACTGAATGAGTAGCCTGAGAGCTCGGACTGGAAAAGGCTTTTAAGCTGGAGGCCTTCTCGATCCTAACAAGGGACATGAACACACATTACTGAAGTCACTAGTTCATGAAATGGCTACAATGCCAAGAAGGCCTTGCTACACAAATCTTAATCCATAAGGATATGATAAACAGTTACTCCCAAAGTTTGTAACACCTGTGGATAAAAGAGACGACCATCCTTCCATTACAACAAAGGGTTCAGTCATTGATCACTCACTGCTTCTGAAGCCTCTGCATCTCCCTCTCAGCTTGCTTTTGCTCTTTCTTCATACGTTCATTTCGTGTGCGATCAGCTGTCATGGCGCGCATCTCTGCCAGCCTCTGCACCATCACAGATATCAGGTAGCTGTGGCTTCCAGACCACAAAAACAATCAGGTAGCTGTGCACTAGCTGGTATTTTACTCATTTCAAACACAGATCAGTTGTTGCAAACAGGCATTAAGCTGCTCTATGGTGACTGGGCAAGCCCTGTAAAGATGTACCTTTTTGTGATGATGATCGTAAGAACTCAGGTGGGCGTCTAGCTCCATGGCTGTGTTGTACTGCTTTTGACATGTCTGTGTGTGTAATGGTCAATGTTTCAAGTACAGGCTGTTGTGCTCATAAAAAAAAGTGAGTACGGTGAAAAATATGCATATAAGAAACAGGCAAGGTAATGATACCAACTCAAAGTGGCAAAGCAAAAACCTCCAATCCGTACCCCTTTTATCCCTTAAATCGTTTATGAGTTACCAGTGCTCACCTCACACAAGAAAGTCTTTTTTATCTCTGTTATCTCCTCTCTGATCTTTGCCTCCTTTTCAGCTAAGGCCTACAGTATCATGATGTGTCCATGACATGACATTCAAGTCATATTGGTATTCAATCCCATAAGAATGTGCACCTCAAGTCGTGAGGTGAATTGCCAACTGTGTTAGTTGTTGACTCACAATCTGTGCCCACCTCTCTTCGCTCTCGCCTCTCTTCGTCTTCGTCTGCTTGGATTTCTGTCTCCAACCTTTTCCGCTGTACATTTTCAGGATTCGTGAAAACATCATCTTGTTCCTGTTTCCCGAGCCCTAGCCTTGTGCCCTCATCCACACCATTACGTACTGGCTCAATAATGCCTGTTCACCACAGCTTTCAGCAGTTGAATTACAACACAAATCCTATCTCTTAACATTGAAGTTTTATAAATGCTCAAAAGAGAGTCCTTATTCTAATACGCAATTGCAAAGTTATTACAATGACTTACCATCTTCATTTCTCCCTAATCCTTTGCCTGCCTACAATAGAAGGACATATGATGCTGTTAGAAACCACATCTATGTCTTTGGTCGGTCATTGCTACATGAAAGATGTTTCAGTCAACGTTATTTTGCAAGCTTGTGTAAGAGAGATACCTTCCAGCCCATTTTGAGCAGCAACTTGAATCCAACATTCGTATCAGGCAAAGGCTTCTCAAGCGATGCACCATATTCCTCTGTTACATTGTCTTCTTGCTCTTCTTCGCCTTCAAACAAGGAATCTCCGAGATATGCCCGGCGGTACTGAGACGTGCGTTGAACAAAGACCAGATAGTATGTGAATTAGAGAGCTCAGTGCGATCAAATTCTTACGGCTTGTTCATTCGTATGCTGTTCACCACGAGGTGCGGACAGTTTGGCATCTACAACGACAACGTTTTGCCAGCCTAAGCCAGATGATTCTGTCATCTCTCGAGTCTAAATTGTACATCCCTTGCACAGATCATGATCGCATCCCGTACACGTGTTTCGAAGCGTGAATACGTGAGAAGGCACAGCACTGTATGTTCATGCTGAAAGAACATATTTAAGAATTCTAAAATGTCTAGAGGAAAAGTAAGGAGTGTTTTTCTGATCATTTGATGTCTGCTTCTTGTGAAATAACTTTACTGCACTTTGCAGGAGCTTGAAATTATCCTCTTAGATGTCAATTCTCTCATGCAACATCATTTAGTGGACGTCTCTTCAGTGCTTTTCAATTTTGCACTTGCTAAGGTACCTACACTCCAAATTATCACCTCATAATTTCAACATCTGAGTTATTTAATTCAATCTCAATCTTGATTTATGTTTCTACCTAACGCCAGACCTTGAACAAACCTGCACATGAGATGGCTATCATAGCTTATGGGAGTCAAGGTAGATACCCCCGCATGTCTGGCTTAACAATTTTTCAGGTTCATGATTGAGTTGTGCATCACCACATTCCATACATACACAAGCCAACATTACTCACTTTCTGCTTCACATAGCTGCCATAGTTTTGAATCCTCTTGCTGGATACCATCTACGACTTCAAAAACGTGTGCAGGCACTAGTAACAGCCTTAATGTTGAGTGTGAGAGTGATGGATCTCCAGATCAGTACCTCAACATTTCAGTGCTGCAGGTATGTTGGGTTGTATCATGGGCTATATGAGTTCTGTGGGAGATGAAGCCATTGAACTGCTGAAGTATTAGTGTAAGTTATAACTGAATCATAGCGCTGAGTTTGTTAGAAAAGGCTTAATTCAACAGTGTTAGTATAGCTACGTGGCCTTAACCATGATTTCATGCTTTTAGGACCTGCGCAGCCCAGGTCTAGATACTCTGCGGCTCCTCACCTCATTGCCAGCAGGGAGTGAGAATGCAGATTTCGTGGATGCCCTGACGGTAGCAGTGGACTTGGTGATAAAAGCAAGCGCTGCGCGTGTCCTTGAAAAAATACCCAAGAAGCTTACTATTATCTCAAACTTTGCTAGGAAGGTAACAGGAATGTTGTCAAGGCTTTGAAGTCGGCTCTCTGCATGATACACATGCAAGTGCTTATATTGTAGCTACAACTCCGCAGTTTTGAATTATATTCATCCTACATTCCTCCAATGTTTGCATTCCTCCTAATTATTTGATAATTTGTCTCCTGGCAGCACCAATACGCTTAGCCATATGGTAAAATGTTGTTCTGAAATAACTCATACTCAAAGGAACACCACAGAATATCTCTCTTTTGTCTCGCTAGTCATGCCTTTTGTATGCGCCTTTCTCAGGCAAATGAGGTGGATGAAGAGTTCCGGCAACATATGATTGCAAGCATGAAGGCTCAGCTTATCCAGCTACAAGTTGTGTGCTTGGATGTACCTCCAGCAGCTCCTCCAGCTGCCGCTGGTGTCTTGGGGCTTGAGGACCGCATCTTGCGGCATCACGTTGGGGCCGATGACCATGTGCAGTACGCAGCGACTCAGGAGGAGAACCTTGAGATGCTGAAGGAGATACACGCCGAGGTTGGAAAAGGAGAGATCAGGTACCCTAACTGTTTTCTTAACAAGTTATTGATGTACTAGGAGCATGCCATTGCTAGCATCTCGTGATATTTACCGAGCTTACTAAATGCAGAAAACATGATTGTAATGATTGTTGTGTACTCTCTGACTGGGCAGCAAAAAGGCATCATGTTTTCTGCTGATCTTGCGTTGCTCCCTTCTCTCTAACCAGAATGATCAAAAACATCTCAGGACTATTTGGAGTATTTAAAACAAAAGAAGTCAGTTCTCAGTGTGTGAAAGCTGAGCTTGAGATTGGGAAGACAATGAGGTTACGGGTGAGCTCTTATAACTATGCAACCTATCATGTTGCCTCTCAGTATTACATTGAAGCCTAGTGATCGTCAGGATACCTTTCCCTGTGCAGTCTGTCATAGCTCTTTTCCTGTGCAGTCTGTCAAAGTGCTTGTCAGTGCACCATTTCCTGTCAAAGTCCACCTTAGAATCACATGCCTGTAAAATTGCCTGTCAGCCTGACATTTCCTGTTGAACCTATATCAATCTTCACCTCATCATCAAATTGCCTATCAAAGCAACTGCGAGTATCATATCCTTATTCAAGAATCGACACATCCACCTTGAGATCATGTTTTCTGCAGGTAAGAATTTACAAGAAGGTGAGTTTTGAGAAGCTTCCTCCACTGAAGACCAAGTGCAAGATGGAAGGTGGACGGCTGGCGGGAGTGAGTACTAGCCGGGAATACTTCAAGGTTGGGGAGGTGGGGGGGGCGGATAGTGCCGCATCAGAGCCTGTTGCTTTTGAGAGCCTTGCAAAGGCCTACAGGGTGGTGGGAGGGTGGCGGTCGGGNGCCTGACAGGTGTGTAACATGGAGTCCCCCCTGTTGCTTTTGAGAGCCTTACAAAGGCCTACAGGTGTGTAACATGGAGTCCCCCCCCCTGTTGCTTTTGAGAGCCTTACAAAGGCCTACAGGTGTGTAACACGGAGTCCCCTCTGTTGCTTTTGAGAGCCTTACAAAGGCCTACAGGTGTGTAACATGGAGTCCCCCGCCCTGTTTTTCCTGTTAAAAAAGGATGTTCTCTAAGAAAAGGGCCATGCAGGGAAAATATGAAGTTTTAAGCAAAGGTATACATGTCTTCTTATTTTAATATGTTCTCAGCCTAATGATATAAGAATGCATCCTGTTTCAGATGATACAGAAACGCTAATAATATGCTCTCATTCTAGGAAAGATTTTGAGCTGCTAAATTAAAATTTCTTGCTTCTGTTGTGTAATTGTGACTGGTGGCCAATAGGTATGGGAGGCAATATGTTCCTATGGACGAGATTCGAGAGAGAGAGATGACGTACTTGCCTGGAAAGACTCTGCAGTTGCTTGGTTTTGTGGATTCAGAGCCCTTAAGGACAGATCAGCGCTATCTGTTCATTAAAGACCCCCAAGTGAGTGAAGCTGTCGCTGACTTCTCAGGTGAGTGAGCTGTATATGATCATGTATTTTAGTTGTCTTAAAAGACAATGTTCAAATTAATGTACAGATGTACATTTAAGAACATGATCATGCATGTACATCACATTGCTGTACAGCAAAGGTTGGTTGAGATCTCAGTATCCAACATGGTATGCAACCCGCAGTTCTGAACCTGATTTAAATTTTTCTGTCAGGTACTCCTACCCGAGCAAGACGACGCTTCCATGAGAGCCTTGTCGGGACTGGTCCAAGCAATGCACGAGAATAAGAAGGCAGCTAGTAAGTGACAGGCATGCTTCTGACACATATGCATGAGAGGCCTAATGCAAATGCAACCATACGATTTCCTTGGACAGACTTCACAAGGCAGGCCCAATGTAATCAAACTGGAGACTGAAAGATTTGACCTGTCTGCTGATGCTCTTACAACCAGCACTCGCTCTGATAAAGTCCTGCTCACCCGAACTCGCTCTGATAGGGTCCTCCTCACCCGCATTCGCTCTGATAGGGTCCTGCTCACTGCCTGTACTTGAACGTGTGCAGTCGTCCGCTACGCTCGCACAGACAAGGCACATGTAGCCCTGTGCGCATTGTTGCCACAGCTGGGATCAGCTACAGAGGTGGATCATTGTGTGATGCTCAATCTGCCTTTTGAAGGTGGGTAGTGGGAAGGCCCTCCATAATAGCTAAGTACACATGAGTGCTGAGGTACCACCTGCAGGTTATTTAACCCCAGAATGTTTCTGTTCATGAGCCACTGTTATGCTCCTTGACTTACTGGTTGAAGCAAGCTGTGGTGGATGTAGAGGATATTCGTACCTATGCATTCCCACCCTTGGCCCCCCGCGAGGAGTTGCTCCCGACAAGACAGCAGAGCCAAGCAGCGCAGACCCTGGTTCAGACCCTTGATCTCACAGCCTCTGGAGAGGAGGCTCTCCAACCTGAGACCACTGCAAACCCCACACTTCAACGTTTCTACCGTGCTCTGGGTAGGCTGGCACTTGGTCAGCCGGAGATACCTGGAAAGGAGGAGGAGGTAAGCCAACAAAGAATGGCACTGCTGGTTGTTGCAACAATCTGTCAAAGCACCTCTCGTGTGATACATCTGAGAAATAAGGCCTCTGTTTGATACATCTGAGGAATAAGGCCTCTGTGTGATACATCTGAGAAATAAGGCCTAACTCTTGCAGCAAGTCATGCTAAATATGTTTCACGTAGCTCTTGCACAGCGCAGGGATGTTCAAGAGTGTGGCATACCATGCACAGTCAAGAGTGTGGCATGCCATGCGCATTCACAGTGGACACATATTATCCATTGAGTCCACTTTCCGTATGTCACTGTCTTACCATCAACCGCTTACCTCTACTCCCCTGAAGAAGTTTTCACTGCTACCTTCACTACAGCTCCCAGGCCCTGGCAGCACAGACAAGCTTGTACAAGCATCTCTTACATACCAGCCCTCAAGCTCTGCTGAAAGGTAGCTGTAGGATGCTTATTATCCTTATCCATATGACAACGTTAGGAGTAAGCAGTGATATGCAGGTCCATAGGTTTGAGGTTAGTGTGGAGGTATGAAGGTAACTTGTGGCATCCGGGCTCCTTGGGTTGAGATAAGTATGGAGGTTTCGAGACAATGCCTTGATCCTACAATCAATTACTATGGTTGCCGATGCACTTCACTGACTGGTGGGACAATGTGAGTTAAGGTGTTGCGAGTCTATGTCCTTGACTCTCTTATATATTAGGAGGGTAAGAGATGTAATATTGACCTGTCACAAGCTGCAGGAGTTATAGAGAGTGGTGTGTGATGCGCAGGTCAGCGATGGCAGCTTTCAAATCAGCATTTGTGACTCATGAGGTAGTGAAGAGGACATACCATACGGATGAGGGGGTTAGGTGAGACACATGGTTGCATTTGTGCTGTAGAGGACCCCTAAAAAAAATTGAAGTGTACTGCAGCATAAAGAATTAGAGCTCTGCAATCTATTCAATGTGCTTTTTAGAGATGCATGGCATCCAAATTGCATAATTGATGATAGGATATTATGCTGAGATACTGTGTAATATGTACTTCAAGACACTGTGTAATATGTACTTCAAGACACTGTGTAATATGTACTTCAAGATACTGTGTAATATGTACTTCAAGGCACTGTGTAATATGTACTTCAAGACACTGTGTAATATGTACTTCAAGACACTTTCTCTGTCTACTTAGATCATCAGCAGATGTCACGTCAGAAGCTGCTGGAATGAGAGCCAGTTCTGTTTGTCTCAGTGAGGAGTACCCAGTAGAAGAATTTCAAAAGCTGGTGGGCTGTGGGAGGCTTGAAGAAGGTGTAGCTGCTCTTGCAGAACGTGTTCACTCCTTGGTGGACAGAAGTGTGAAGGACAGGTAGGGCTGTCCCTTATACTGTATTGCAAAAGCTGTAGACTACGATGTGTCTTACAGTAAAACTTTTATTTCCATTCAAAACGCAGGTCATATGCAAAAGCTTTGGCTTGCTGTACAGCCATGAGACAAGCTTGTGTCAGCGCAGACCGGGCTACCATTTGTAATGATTTTTTGCAGCAAATCAAGGCGAAGTGAGTCATACAAATTGACTGTTATAACATCAGCTAATGATATGAGATCAACCAATGGCACTCCAAGGTACGGGACCACGATGTAGAATCATGTTCTAAGTTTTCATGGAATATGAAAGAGATTTGTTCACACAACTTCAGGTACAAGGAAGATTCATCCCACTCAGACTTCTGGATTATGTTATGTGCATCAAACTTGACTTTAATTAGTTTAGAGGAGTCTAGCAGCAGCTTTGTCAGTGGAAGAGAGGCAGAGGCTTTTACTGACGTGGTTGCCAGAAAAGCTCCATCTTTGCAGCAAAAATTAGATCAAGTAATCATACTCGATGACTTGGAGGATATGGAGTAAATTTACGGGTTGTACGGGGTTCACACTGCTACTGATTTTGTGGATAGTACTCACTTCAAAGATCTTCAAAAAGGAGGTGTTCCTACCCCTTTCTGATTTGCTCACGATGATCAGATTACATGTGTATGGACGTTTAAAGTACACAGGCCCATCACCTTCGAGCACTGTAGGGTTTTGCAGGAAAGAAGTACCATCTCGTCAATGCACCTCCTTAAAGCGCGTTTTTAACGCAACAATACTAGAATCAGCTCCCCTTACTGTCTTGGATATAAATGAACACCCTGTCAATTGTAATCTTGACAGCGAAACCTCACCAGGTCTCTTATTGCAGCTTGTCAATATGTATGATCGTTTCCCTGATGATCTGGGCCTGAAAGTACAGATTGTGGAGGAAATGCTACTGGCTAGTAGTGGTCGCAAGTTCGGACTCCGAAGGAAACGCCCTGCCCCATCGCATAGCACTACCAAACAATCTTTGAGGCAAATTTCTAAAGCTAGATTGACACGGGAAGAGGAGCAGATTTACTGTCGTATATTGCAGGTACCACCTAACTGCAAGTCTTATTTTCACTGCATATGTGCATTTATTATAATGATCACATTGATTTATGTGAGTTTCTTTCTAATAAGGACGCCAAGTTGTTCCAAGACACCAGCTCCAGGATCTCAGCAAAGCGGCAGGGTCATGTCTCCACCCTTGCTGAGGTGTGCGCCAGTGTTGGATTATCAGATGTGGACTATGCACGCTTTGTTTTGGCCACAGCTCCAAAGGCACAGCAAGCTCTGTCAAAAGCTTTCAAGAGATACATAGCCAAGCAAGCGCGTCTCCTTGTCGGATCCTCAGTGTCTGTCCAGTCAACGAGTGATCCACTCACAAGGCCTTCACAGAGCAAAGAAGGAAAGTACGGAAAATTCACACAGCAGATGGATGACCTGATGCTGGCTGGAATGGAGGGTTTAATGCAAGCAGTGTACCGATTCCAGACATCAAAGACTGAAGTAAGAGAAGGGCAGAGCCTCAACAGAGGAGGAGCCCCTGCTGGTCAACTTGTGGTCATCAACGATGGGAGGATGTGCAATCATACAGGAAGAGAAACAACAACATGGAGCACTGATGTAAAGGTCAGGGAGGTGATGCAAGATGCTGATGCATCTCAGGGAAATCAAGGAACAGAGATGGCGGTGGACCCTCTGAGTAGTGTGGAAGGCATAAGGCTGATCACATTTGCACACTTCTACATCCAGAAATACATTATCGCAGCCATCAAGGAGGCCTCCTTCAACCAAGTGAGCTGAATGAACTTTCATGCTCATGATAAACAACGCTTGATGAATTAATTGTTAGGGCTTGTGGGTTACTGCCCTTATGTTCTCTAACTTTCGTGTGCAGGTGTACATACCACGTCGCACCCTAGATTTAAAAAGAAAGGTCCAAGAAGCTGCATCCATTCATCGGGAAGCTGATGGGAGGCCAGATGTTGCTGCTATAGCCAGAAGCCTGAAAGTATCAGAATCAGCAATACGGGATGTACTGCTGGTGCAATCATCCTCTCATGTGGTGAGCCTAGAGCCTGGCGGCTCTGAATCCAATCCATACGAGGATGTGCATTTGGCAAGGGTGAGACATGAAGGGTCTCTGAAAGGGTTATACATATGCTGAAAGGGTTGTTCATATGCTGAAAGGGTTATTCATATGCTGAAAGGCTGGAACTGCTTTTCAGGTTATGTAAAGTTGGCTGCCTCATGCCCTCATATATGATATAATCGGCTGCCAATTTTCAAGATAAAATTATGCCTCTCTCATCCCTCTCAGCCTCGATGTCTGCAGGAGCTGGACCGTTTTCAGTGCTCTTCCCTGGAGGGTTCTAGTAGCTCAGCAAGTGTAAGGGGAGGTACAACAGACTCACTTGAAGTGGCTGGTGGGAAAGCATCTGCAGAGGGCAAGGGTGTGGCTCATGGCCCTAGCAGCAGAGGGGACGCAGAGAGAGAGGTGGCAAGCAGCGTGGCGCGTCACCTGCTTGATAGCCTTTTACGTGGCATTATGAAGGAGAAGGAGGCACTGGTATTGATGAAGACCATGGGCCTGGGTAGGTGAGTACATGTCTTGATTAACCCAGCTGCCGACCCTCAGTTTCTTACCCTCACAAGGAGACTGTGGTAGTTCTTTGTGCTCGTGCAAGCAGCAGGTGGCAAGTATGAACCATTTTATTGCATTTCTTCTTCAACTTATCACGTTTTCATAGTTTTATGTTTGCTAAAGAGCCTGCTTCAATTTTGTATTTGAAGTGAGGCATAATTTGGTGGATGCATTTGGCATCCACAGTACAAACAACGACTCTCTGAGGCGCATGACTCAGAGGCCGCTTTTATATCATTTGTTTCCATTCATTTTAAAGGACTTGGATCTGGTCTTGTTGGAGAGTTCCTCATTGTGTGCTTCCAACGCTGTTGCAGGAACCAGCTCAAAGGCGTGTCCTCCTATGTAGTGGCTGAGGAGATGGGGATGAGTCGCCAGGGAGTGGATAGGTTGAAGGCCAAGGCTTTAGAGAAATTGCGATGTGCTTGCCAGGAGGATGTTCAGCTGGCCCAGCTGTTGCAAGAAGTTTGTGAGGAGCTGTCATAACATGGTGGATAACGATGAGGAGCTTTGTTGTACGATGATTGCTCTGAAGTAAAGGGGCAAAGTCGCTCTATCCCAGTCGCTCTAACCCAGTCGCTCTATCCTAGTCGCTCTAACCCAGACGCTCTAACCCAGACGCTCTATCCCAGTCGCTCTAACCCAGACGCTCTATCCCAGTCGCTCTAACCCAGACGCTCTATCCCAGTGACTCCTCCTCTGTTTACTCTGTTATTGTTTTCTTGAGTGCCGTTCTTTCTCTGAAATTGCAATGCATTTTTGGTTCTCTTTGTTGTTTTGAGAGGTATGGACTTGACCTTCTTACCAGGATTTGCATGGTTTTGAAGTCTTGTGAACAGTATCTTTTCTGCACCCCAGCACGTCTTTTTGCTTATGAGCTTTTCTTGTTGTTGCTTCTTATTTTAATGTCCTGTACAACAATTGTGTTGCCACAATTTCAGGACCCAAGACTCAATGAATGTGAGATGCAACTGCTTTTCAACCTCTCATCTTATCTGTAGCCCTTGATCTCACTCTGCTGATATCCTGGCGGTATGTTCTCTGATGTGAGGATATGTTCTTACTCATGTACTTTTTCATGAACTATCGTCCGCCCCTTGTGTTCGTGTTGAAGTTGACTCATGTTTTTCTTGTTCACATGGAGGCATTGCCGCACTACTGTAACTACTGTGCATCCCATCTGTAACTCAACTGGTTCTGTCTCGGCACCGAAATTAAATGAAAACAAAATTATAGTCATAGTAGAGAGTGGCTTGTACTGCAATTGTACTGCAACGCATCACTGTGATATTATACAGTCATCATGGTTCTGGGCGACGTTAAGGATGCTCAGACCCCATGGGAAAATGTCACTAGCTAGTATTAAGTGTGGAGAGCTCAGGCAGTCAGGCTCTCATCAGCAAAGCCCATGCACAATGGAGCTCTAACGTTGCCCATGGCTAGAAGGGAGGCTGGAATGGTCCACACGCCATCCCCCACCAGTAGACCGGCGGCTACAGCCATGCTGAGCTGCTGCTGACCCAGTGGATCTATCCAGGTCCACAGAAGATTGACGAGTGAGCCAATGCACATATCCACCGCTAGATAGGCACCCAGGTAAAATGGGATACCTACAGTAATAAATAACCCACGTCATTTACACAAGGTACAAAAAATCTACACGACCACTGATCGTTTTGTGAGAAATTCTCCCAGCAGTGCTTAATGGCGGAAACGTTTCAAGTTACAGCTAAACTGCCAGTTAAGTACAAAACAAAATGGCGCTGTTTGTTTTGGTAAGAACCTACCAAATCTTAACAACATGGATGGTACAGACTTGCCTATTGCCATGGGAACAGGCAAGTACTTCCGGTAAGCTGCTGGAGAGAAATCTCTGGCGATGTTGAGTGCTAGCGTGATGAAGAAAAAAAGCAGCGACAAAGCCCCGCAGTGAGGGGGCATGGTGTTTGCCAATCCCTGACTCCCTACTACTGCCATGGCCCGGTACATCTGAAAACCCATACAAAACAGAAAGCAGCTCATACAACAAAGCAGCTTGGAGCACAATAAACACATGCCAATGCATGACTCTGCAGTACTCATCCTGCACTAAAACATGTGGGGATATGAGTCCTGATGCTCTGCACTCTTTCTTATACAAGAGACGAGTAATAATTCCTTGACTAAAATTTTGAAAAAGGTTACATTGTAGGACCTTAGCAAGAGGGCTTGGATATGGACCATCCGGCTGCCCAACTTCCCCTGTGCTCCAAAACAGCTGCATAGTAGTTAAAGGTTAAATGTTTGTTTGGAAGATTTTTTAATATTTAGGATACTGAATTTTGCACTGTTCATGCCCACAAGTTAACAACAAGATATTATATGCAATGTGTGAACATTGAGCCGGGGCATGTTGCATCCAGTCATACCAGAAGGAGGAATCAAGGAGAAATCAAAGGGAAATCAAGGGGAACAGGAGCAGAATGTTAGTCTCTCTCCTTGGGGTAGTGGAATTACCTGGAAAGTTAAGGGTGCAAGGAACACTCCCATGAGTGCCCCAACCACTTGGCTCACAAACATAGCCTTTGGGGCTGAGAGAGTGAGATAGCCAGTCCTGAAATCCTATAAGGAGTGCAGGAAGGAATTGATGAGATTTCAGTGGATGAAGTACAGGCTCTGAAGTACACATCTGACTTGTTTACTGAAGGCCCTCCTTTGGCATCCTACTAGCTATCTTCGATGCACACGCCTTGTTGTACCTGCATTAAATGAGCCGCTGTTGATGTAGCAACTAGGACGATGCTGCACGATATCTGCAATAATTTGAGAGAACAGCAAGTTACAGAAAAGGTGGATCACATGTAAAGCATAACAGATAGCACAGCTGGCAACATGATATTTAGGACTGCAGCCCTCAGTAATCAAAGCTGTTTTAATCCTAGCATGAACCAGTAAGGTATAAAATGTTGAATAGGTTGTGGACTTGTATTGCTGTACATGAGACCAAACTTCATGCATACCATGTTCATGAAGATATGCTGCAGAGGGTTATACTTGACACGTGATGCACATGATAAAACACTCATGAGGCTTCAAGCCCTCACCAAGCCCGATGTGATGCCACCCTCAGCTCCATTCCATGCAGCAAACAGAACAATGGACAGCTTGCCATACATAGAGGCCTGTGATTGACCAAGGTCAACAAATTCGAATGAGATGCTTTAGTCTACTCATGAGATAATCGATCATTGCGAGAATCAATAAGTAGAGTGGAAGTTGAACCATAATGTGAAGCAAAAACACTCTATAAGTGGTGAGATGGGCACTACTTCAAATGGTATGCTGCCACCAAGTGTCGTAGTACAATTGACTCAAAAATCTTATTAGGCTGAGAAGACAGGCATATGGATGCATGGTTTCAGAAATGTGTGGACATGGATTCTCACAGGTGAGAAGATCACAACTAGACTTTTTTTCATTTAACTCAGATATTACGCACCATATCCCAATCAGTTAGACCATCGCCGTATGTGTTAGGCAGAGCAAGGAGAACTGCAAGGAGATAGGCTGTGAAGACTTGGTACCTACAATCAATACCAGATCAATACCAGATCTGAGTTTCATACTTTCAAAATTCAAATATTTATCTTTAGAGCATTTCTGAGCTCTGCACAGAACATAAAGAATTTTAAGTACTGCATGCATCAGACTCTGTTTCATTCACAGGTAAATGAATTTGGTTAAGTGATGGCACACCACTTCATCTTGGGATACAGGAGAGGGATGACAATTGTCCCCAACAGCATGAGAGACAGGTAACCCAGCACACTGAGCCACCATGGGAAACGATCAGCCAGAAAGACCTGAGGATACAGGCAGATAGTGAGCACTAGAGTCACCCTGTAACAGGTACCTGAGGATACAGGCAGATAATGAGCACTAGAGTCACCCTGTAACAGGTACCTGAAGATACAGGCAGATAGTGAGCACTAGAGTCACCCTGTAACAGGTACCTGAGGATACAGGCAGATAGTGAGCACTAGAGTCACCCTGTAACAGGTGCCTGAGATGCATCAGCTGAAGTAAAGAAGAGGTGACCATATGAGGTCTCCTAGTCTTTCACCAGCCCAGCGCTCTTTGATTATTTGTTTTTGGCCACTCTTTTTCTGAATAAGCATGCCCAAGACACACCTCCAGATGCTAGGGGCATGAGCGCTGTTATGTAGAGCTTCATTCAGTCCTGTAATGTCAGTCTTGTTGAGCACATGATAATTATGTAGCCCCTGTCCAGTCACTTTTTCCCAGGTAATCTCACCTGGCACCGGAGCTGCTTCTCCTCTTCAGTTTCTTTGACCTCCTGGAAAGTTTCAACTTTTGACTCCTCTGAAGAGATTCCCTTCAGGAGATCCATCTCATCCACAGAACTGCAGTTTCAAGAAGTTTGAAGGTGTCTCAGCATTAACATCAGTAGAACTTGCAACAAATGAATGCATGCTGGAAGGAAGTAACCTTCAAAAAAGCAAGATCCAGTTAAACTTCATGCTTCAAGCACAAGGCTTCGTCCTGAGGTGCAAAGACATCATTCCATAAACCCTTACCTCAGATGCTGACCAGGACCAACAATAGTTCCAATTCCACTTTCATTGTCGACACTTGAGACCAATGTTGAACCCAGGCTCATTTGCTTCCTCATGTCAAGGATTGACAAGAGCAACACCTTGCAAATGCTGTACAAGCCATCGCTCTGCAAGATGTGGGAGCAGCATATTCAAGTCTGTAATACCTATGCAGTTGCTTAAGATGAAGGGACAAACAAGATCCTTGAATAAAGATGAGGGCTTGCAAAGAGATGCTGCAGTGTTGAGGATATTAATCATACCATGAAGATAGATAGTGTGATGAATATTTTGTAGCCATAGAGTCCTGCAGATCAATAAAGAAGCATTTACTGATAAAAGAGCGCTCAGGATCTACAGCAAGGAAATTTAAAGTATTGAATAAGTGTGCAAGGGCTCAAAGTGACTTACCTTGCATGCTAGATTGATCCGTGTCTTCTGGATACCTGCCCACATCACAACTTACACAGACTTAGCTGCTTATTGCCAGACGCAGGAAAGAGTCACAGCAAACCATGGTCTAACATTCTGCACATAGTTTTTGAGTATACTCAGGCTTGCGCTTCCCTCACTCTAATTGCTATGAAGTTAATCAATTCCCTCTCCTTACCAAATGCCTCTCTTGCTGTTAATAACAGGCCACAGAATGCCCCAGCTCAGGATCGCCCCCAACATGATGCTGACAGTGCAAAACAAAGCAAAGAGTAAGTGAAAGTAATCATGCCAGTGATTTCTGACACAGATTCATGTTATTTTGAAGGCCCTGATTATTTCTCCTTGGCTGAAGAATGTCTTACCTCCAGTCTACAGCGTGAGAGCAGATCATGCCAGTTCCCACCAGGTTGATTGCAAAGTCAAAGTTCTGCAGTGAATATGCGAACATAGTTCAAATCAGATTCAAGATTTTCAAGCTTTACACATTAAATGCCACCTGCTTTATACTGAATTCATCTCATGAAAGGCTATCTATATTGCATATGAGTAAGGCTGGGCACTACCATGCAGCTGACAAAAGTGCATGGCAAAAAAGCACATCTCACCCAGCTCCACTTGAGGGCCTGAAGCCCGAATGTAGGAAACTTGGCGAAGCCACCACATGTAATTCCAGCTGTCTTGCAAACAGAGCAAGCTTTCCCTGAATACAACCATTTTATGAAACCCCAAACAAAGCTAATGCTCATCCATCTGCAGTGCAAGAAATTTGAGGAAAGAAATGTGGAGATAACACTCACTACATATGAGGATGTGGGTGGAAACAGATGGGCATCCATAGGTGAGTACAGAGAAGGAGGTCGTGCAAGTGCTCACCTCACAAGCATATTCATCTGCCTTTTAGCTGTCGCCTCTCCTTTTTTTGTGAAGAACCCTGGACAAAGGGATACATATGACTTAGGAAAACACGAGATCTCCAGGAGTAACATAGCAAAACTTCATTTTCTGCAATGTTGGCACTTCATAATCATTCACCATTTATGAGCACGCCTGTGGCAGCTCCTGAGGGGTAGGGTAGCTGGTAGTCTATGATGAAGAGCTTGCGGAAGAAGACCACGGTGAACACACCTGAAATAAATGGGCCAGGCATTTTTTAAACATGCAGAAGTGCAAGTACTCCTGTACAGGTTAAGACTGAAGATTCAAAGTGCAATATTATTTGAAATATAGTACTTCACTCCTCTTACCATCGAACAATAACTTATAAGCAGTGCAAAAGCTCACCAATAATTGAGACACAAAGCAGGAGGGGAATGGTTTTTGAGATAATAGGTTCATCTGTCTCCTGAGCGTGTTTATAAAAACAAGACATCAAGACAGAAGTGTTTCCAAAATGAAATTACCAACCCAACCCATTGAGGACAAATGAAAGGCCAGTGGACACAGTGGCTACATACAGACCTATAATGGGATTGACAGGATTGAAACAACAAATTTAACCTGCACAGAGTCCCCACTCAAAGGCACAGGCGTGTTCATTATAGCCCATGTTGAATTACTCAGTGCTCCCAGCTGAAGAGCAAAGCCTCCTGAGAAGGCCAGGTTGCAGCATGCTATAATGAATGTCTGTACCACTGTGGTCCTGCATACAGGCAATAAAATCAGCTCTACTAAAGTGAGGGGTAAAAACAGCTCTACTATAGTGAGGGGTATATACAGCTCTACTTCATCGAGGGATTAAAAAGGCAGAGAGCTTAGATGTCAAGACAAAACCTTGGGCTGCTATTAGTGAGTATCTCGACATTGTATCGCACTTACTAGCTGACACATAAGGCAGCATGCACATAGCATAAGAGGACATTATGGGTTTAATGAATAATGAATAAATCAAAGGTGGCTATGATATCTTTTGAAGTTGGAAGGAAATCTGGTTCAGGAAACACACTCTTGTGGGGCCAGAGCCAAGCCCTTCAATCCCATTAGGCCAGAGACCCAGCTCCATCCCTTGAGCATAACAAACGACAAAAGACCTGCAGGAGATATTAAGATGGAATAGAGATGAAGACGAGAATTTTTGGAATATAAACAATGTGACAAAGGTCGGGTGGTGCAGGGTCCACTAGCATTCTAAAGAAAATCAACATAATATCTCATATTTGAACTTTAGGAGACAGCAAGGATCTCAGTACCACCTGCAGAGGTGTTGAAAGTAGGGAACAGTCCAGCTGTTAGCATCAATTTATGTACAACAATGCAGAACACTGCTCCAAGGCTAGCTCCGATAACCACGCCCCTGATTCATTTTAAGAACAAAAACACACAGTGATGACAAAATCTCATGGCTTCAAACAAAACCCCTAATTTAATGGTTGTAAATGATTCTGGCGGCTTTAATGCATTGTTGCTTATGGTTCTATTATTAATGAATCAGTTTGCAAGGCACATAAGCTTAAGGAACAGATGCATGCTTAGGTAAGTAATCATAGGGTAGTTTTATCAGAGGCATGGTGAGGTGGTGACCTGAAGGTAATTTGCTCCCTCCAAGATGTTAAGTGTATGCTGGGGTCCACGTTCATTGCCAGTTGCCTTGAATTGCTCTCTTCAAAATGGTTTGATGAGGGTTCTGAGTTTGCATTTAAGGCTATACGCTCGTCGGTATCATCATGCACGCCATCCATGAAGTTTGTAGTCTTTTGTCCAAAGATATTTGCTATCTTTCTTCTCAGCAGCTGAGTCATGGATCCTACCTGAGCATTACTTTTTGACGCAAATTGCTAACAATTATATTGTTACAAGAATAGGATGACGCAGGTGTACGGCGTAAGTTTTATCATTCAGAAGCCAATGTTTTGGTTTCGAAAACAGTGATAATAAACATTCGGAACTTTATTAGCGTCAAATATGTTTATAATACTTATCAGTTATGATACATAGTTCAGTACACACAGAAACAGTTCTTTAAATAAATTCAACTAAAATTAATTAGCTAGCGATTAATAAGCCGGGGCAACAAATTTCTTGTGCATTCGATACCATATGCATTTTCTAGATGTGTCAAGGATAGGCAGGTAAAACTGTTTCAGTCCTGCTAATTAGGCAGCAATACTTGAAACAAAGCACAAAAAATCAGATACTGGTTAAGTGTCCACATCTAAGAAATAGTACATATGGGTTGTTGCTGACCTTTTTCTATATCTGAATTATACGGTGTATGTTTATAAACATACATCTACTTGTCAAGGATGTTCTGGGCGGTTGAAAAGGGGCAGAATGAATATTGTGGCATCTGACATATCTGTATTTTCCTCTAAACTTGATTCAGAGAGGAGTGAATCAGTGGAGAAGTGGCTGAAACCTTGGTGGAGGATGATGACCCCCCTTGATGAAGACAGCTGTCCAACAGCAATCGCTTCTCCTCTTTGGTGTAAAAGGGTAGGAACCATCTAACTTTACTGCAAATTCAAAAAGTTGCAAGTTTACACACTGTACAAGGACAGAATGTCAACAGCTGTGTGATAAGAGATTCATCAAGAGTCATCAGAACTCAACCATGCATCAGCATGGACCTTATTATCTAGGACTGACCTTCTCCCAAAGACATCTTCAAAGTTCCGTTTGAGCCCTCTGTTGTACGGCCAAGGATGTATCCGATCTTTCTCATACATCTCAATTGTGGTACAGTTGGCACTCATCATTTGAAAATGCATGATCATGAAGCCCGCTAACGCCAGCATGAAGGCAAAGTTGAGGATCACAGAAATGAAAATGAAGGGAGAGCTGCAAAGCAAGACAAATGCGAAGCCATTACAAAAGAAAATGAAGGAAAACGAAATGCAGCAGCAGCATTGTAGCACTTCACACGTTAGTCCCCCCTGTGAAGGCAAAGATCATGACTTCTGTCCATGCATCATGTCACAAACAGCATGCATTCATGGAGACAACAGCAAGCCTTCACAAACAACAGGACTTAATGGCATTGAGTGAAGCTATCAAATTCAGCGCTCCCAGTACAGACCTGGCAAGGGCATGCCTTAAAGATAAAGGGCTCACCTTGGACCAAACAGCTTCCCTTGCAGAAACTGTATCATGGAGCTGAGCAACAGGAAGAAGCAGCTTGTGGACCCCAAGAATGCGTAGAACAAGAACAAAAGGAAGAACTACATGGTAGGACGAAGTTCAGCCTTGACTCAGGAACACAGTTGGGGCACACTCATCATCTCAAAGTATTTCCCTTTAAAGGTACTTGTCCTTTGTCCTTACTCGTCTATCTTTAATGTCCCTGAGCCACATCAGTAGCTTTCTATGCAATGTTGATCACCCAGTTTTTAAAGGTGGTCCATTTTCAAAATGCACTACTAAGATTGTTTACCTTGT
Organism: Chlamydomonas eustigma; assembly: GCA_002335675.1. Lineage (NCBI taxonomy): Eukaryota > Viridiplantae > Chlorophyta > Chlorophyceae > Chlamydomonadales > Chlamydomonadaceae > Chlamydomonas > Chlamydomonas eustigma. Next base: position 142,143 of record BEGY01000057.1, on the reverse strand, counting down.
AATTCAACAATCCCACACAGTTGATCACCCAGATACAGTAGTGGTCCATCTTCAAGATGCATCTTCCGCTGACTGAGCAATGGTGTGCACGCTCTGGCTTCCATGCTTGACAGCGCTTACAAAAGCGAGGTCTCCGCGGATCTCTCCTATCTGTGAGACAAAGTCAAGTGCAATCATTGTAAAGCAAGGTCACAAGTGCAACCATTGTAAGGCAAGATCACAAGTGCAACCATTGTAAGGCAAGATCACAAGTGCAACCATTGTAAGGCAAGATCACAAGTGCAACCATTATAAGGCAAGATCACAAGTGCAACCATTGTAAGGCAAGATCACAAGTGCAACCATTGTAAGGCAAGATCACAAGTGCAACCATTGTAAGGCAAGGTCACAAGTGCAACCATTGTAAGGCAAGGTCACAAGTGCAACCATTGTAAGGCAAGGTCACAAGTGCAACCATTGTAAGGCAAGAT
>BEGY01000057.1:130029-141668 GCA_002335675.1 Chlamydomonas eustigma | reverse complement strand
AAAGCAAGGTCACAAGTGCAACCATTGTAAGGCAAGATCACAAGTGCAACCATTGTAAGGCAAGATCACAAGTGCAACCATTGTAAGGCAAGATCACAAGTGCAACCATTATAAGGCAAGATCACAAGTGCAACCATTGTAAGGCAAGATCACAAGTGCAACCATTGTAAGGCAAGATCACAAGTGCAACCATTGTAAGGCAAGGTCACAAGTGCAACCATTGTAAGGCAAGGTCACAAGTGCAACCATTGTAAGGCAAGGTCACAAGTGCAACCATTGTAAGGCAAGGTCACAAGTGCAACCATTGTAAGGCAAGATCACAAGTGCAACCATTGTAAGGCAAGATCACAAGTGCAACCATTGTAAGGCAAGATCACAAGTGCAACCATTATAAGGCAAGATCACAAGTGCAACCATTGTAAGGCAAGATCACAAGTGCAACCATTGTAAGGCAAGATCACAAGTGCAACCATTGTAAGGCAAGATCACAAGTGCACAATTATATTGAAGTCTGAGAATGGAGCTCTGAGATTCCTGTGCTACACAAGGCTTTTGAACTTGTAAATAACAGATGAGTCATAGAGTATTGATTTTTAATCTAAATAAATATCTCACCAAAGTAGTAGTTGCTGTAAGACAGCCTCTCCAATTCTATCCGTGCTTGCTACAGGAACAAAACATCATGATATCCAAGGGCTGTGTGAATGTATGATTCTTGATAGGCATGCCATGCTTTAAAAACTCAATGACAAAGAAGTAATACATGGCATCATTGGCAGCTTTACCAGACTGTGTTGAAGTTCCAGTATTGTCTTGTCGTTAATGAACCTGAAACACAGGACCAACCTGGTCGTCTGAGAAAGGATGCCATCCTGGAGGGACTCCTCCCGGGTCTGTTGATACAGTTATCAAGTATGACCAAACAATCATGATCACCTACAGGCAAGGAGGTGTTCAAAAGCAGAATCTGTGAAGCCCTAGGCCAGAGCGTCGACGCACCAAAATTGTAAACCAAACAACAACTAACAGTGAGCCAAATATTTTCAACAAGTTTCCACTTCTGAGCATGGGTCCATATGTCGCAGGGACGACCGCGTAATAAGTAAATCCAACGATTCCGACAACAATTAGCACCATTACAGAGCCTAAAATCTGCAAGGCCTTAGAACAGTATTGAAAACAGTTTAGAAACTTGTTTGATGCCAACATTGTTACAGCACCCCCGGTAGCCGGGGGAACAGATACTGTCTCCCTACGTCTCCCTAAGTGAAGTAAATGTGATTGAATATATACTGAGTACTAGGATTCACTGTCACCCACGTATTTTAAGAATTGCATTTCACATTTCCCACACCTGCATGCACTTATGTGCATACCTCAAATAATTGCCCGAAGGCTCAGGTCACATTGTACAGTGTTTCGCTGTATCTGAAGTACCTGCTACTGAACAGTTTTGCATAAACAGTATAAAATTTTCATAGGCAGTAAATTTTTGAGTCGTTCCAATTTTTAGGCTGGCTTCAAAGATATTGCTTTGTAGGTAGGTACCTGATTCCTGGCTTTTAGTTCCAACAACAGCGAATTGTTTGGTTGAACTCATTTCAGACCACATGCTGCACAACCTAACTATTAAAGTTTCTACGTCTTTGGTAACCAATACATGATATTAGATAGCATCCCTACAAAAATGATGAATTTCTCAGGACAGGTGCAGTTGCATTGCATGTAACAGAGGGGCGAGTTGAATGTAATTCACGCCTTATTGGAATGTGCAATTGTTTCAACGGGTCACAATTTAGCCTCTGAACTGGTGAGAGTAGACATTGAGTCTACAGCATGTACTGCCTCCTGGAGCTCTAACCAGATTGCCTGTGAAGAAACATAACTCATAAGTAATGAGAGAATAAGAATGTGAAGTGCAACTCATTGTTTGGCACGATCAAGCATGCATGCGCTGAAAATAGTTTGCAAAACAGAATATCCACAGCAATAAATCATGCAAATTAGTGCTTGGGTCTAATAACATAGCAATGTGATCCCTTAGTTCTGTGACTCATCTGTAGAACAGAATGAGCTCCCATTTGGATGTCAAAGATCAAGAAAACCACACTCGATCGATTTCCATTTTCATCTTGTGTTTGCGCAAGCCAACTTTAGGGCCATGCAACCAACGGCCTTAAGTATGCATTACTGCTTGATACTGCAAGCTCCCATGTTAATCTCTCATTTTGTAGTTGCAAGAGTTGCTGATTTGATCTTCACGCCATGACATGCCCCTTTCATGTTCTTTAAAGTCAGTAATACTAACCTTGTAGACTAACCGCTGCCTCTTCATTGCACTCTGTCCTTCAAACTGGTCTGAGACAACTTCAATGGAGACATGCCGTCCATCCCCATACACATCTCGCACTTCCACTCTTTTAGCCTCCAGCGCTTCTTGGATCTTCATGCTCATGCTATTCATCAGTGCACTGGTGACCTGACCACTCTGAGGTGCTTGTGCATCGCCGCCAGAGGACTGGGTGAGAATTACTCTAGGCGGATGCTCTCTCCATAATGGAAGGGCTTGAGAGAGCCCTAGAGTTAAGATGTCAAGAGCAATTCAATCATGGTTCTTGGTCCCTTCTAAAGCATTGTTAGTTGTTACCTGGAGACGTTAAATGGGTAGCTCGCTGCGCCTGTGTGCGAATACATCTTACTGCTGCACATGCTCCCCGGGAGTTAGCTACAAATCGAGATGTTTTACTTGAAGTAAGCCGCATTCTAAGCTGATGTGCAACGCCAAGGGATTGGCGTTACTATATGTACTCCTTCTGTCGTATCCGAAACCACATAATCTTCGCACTTGGAAGACTCATCTTTAAGATGTTAACTCGATAACAAGCGATGTAAAATTTGATTTAAGTGTTTTCAAAGTGCGTATTACATGCTGCAAAGTCTAGTGAACCGCCGTCCTGTGCAGACACCATCTTCTCACAATGTCTCATCCCGCACATCTATACACTTGAGACAAACTTCTGATGGGTGTATGAGCTTCATTTCTAAGGCTGCTTGTCATGCACGGGTGCCAACAGATGAGTCAGCAATCCTAGGTACCCATGCACATGACGTCGAAGGCTTAAGGAAGCTTAGGGTGAGCTTGCATGCTTTGCCTAAACCATCCTCACATTTTTGTGAGTAGTTTTAAATAACATTTGTCAAGCATCTTCTCATTTGCAATGCACATAATCTGCTAACAGTGTTTGTCTTGCTGTAGGTTGTTGACCTTCAAGCCCAACTTGTGAGCTTAGGGCTACCCAAGAGTGGCCTCAAAGAGCAGCTTATTCAAAGGATTATTGATGCAGGTCGAGGTCCTCCAGCTTCAAGATCATCACTTGAGCAAAGTTTAATGACTGCAGACAAGGACGCAGTGGAACCCTGTCCTGAGCCCTCATCATCCTATGCAGATGATATGGTGCACAAAGAGAATGTTTTTGGAAGGAATAAGGAGAAAGAAGAAAGTAATGCAACTGCCACTCCCAAGCAAAAGGAGATAAAGAGCAAGCTGCAGAAGCTATTGAAAAAAGGAGCCGCCAAGCAGCCGCATCTCATACAATATGAGCCTGAACCTACCAATGCTCAAAGTCAGCTACATCTCACACCAAATGTCACTCTCCAAGGCGGTGCATCAACTTCAGTTCATGAAGCCTCCCCAAGAGCTGTTATGCCACAATACAATTATCAAGAACCAACAAGGCAACAAGGTCCCTTTACGGATTTGCAGAGAGATACGAGGGACAGTACTGCAGGGTCACCAAATGATGCCTATGGCATGGATTATTTACCAGGTCCTTCAGGGAGGAGAGCAGAAAGCAGTGGCAGCCCTTATCAGTTGAGCAGAGGTAGAGAGAGTGCACTATCACAAAAGGGGGGGGGCTTAAGTAAGTCCTCTGCACCTGCCTCGAGGTTTGAACCTAGGAGTGATGAAATGAGCTCCTTCAGTAACAGACAGGGAGACCTCCAGAGCTTAAGGGAAAGAAACAGGAGTAGTTATGATAGTATTGGAGGCAAGAGAAGAGGAGGAGGAGGCCGCGGAGATGTGCAGAACTTTGTGCACAGATTGGGTCAAGCGTTCGGTACTGATTCGCCTGAAGAGGGTGCTTCAAATGAACGAATAAGTGCTAAACCCTCTTCCTTGCCACGAGATGGTTCAGCAATAAGGGCCTTAAGTCATGATGCTGGAAGAAGGCACTCAAGCAATTTGCAGACAGAGGCAGGCCATATTTCTAAGATAAGTAATGGAAAGGATGAACCACGGATCCACTCCAATCCCAACATCTCCAAAGTACCAGGATGGGGGGGAGGCAACAGAGAAGCTGTCAAGCCCTCAACCCGTCCTCAGATTGTACCGCCGCGCTGTGCAACTGCAGCTGATGTACAACACCCCAGCTCCCCTCAGTCCAGCCACCCCCAGGAGAAGAGGGGGCGCTCCTGGGCAGGCCATCGCCCGCCTGTCTTCTTCTCTCAAGGCTTAGCTCAAGGTGCTTTACCGACCAGAGTCAACGATGAAGATGCTCATTGGAATATTCTGGGAGCCCCTGTCATGCAAGCTCTGGATAGTGATATTGAGAGATTGACAACGCCAGGTGTACAGATGCAACGTAGCTCTGTTGCCTCATCAGGAAGCAGCCTCATCAGGATTACCCAGCCCGCTATCAGGGTAGATCATAGTGGCCATAAGGTTGAAGAGGTGGATATTGCCACTTGTGAAGACCTGTTAAGAAAGCAGCATCTGCCTGAGCTCCCAGAGACTCCCAAGTTGTACCGCGGGGAGAGCTATGGGAGTGACCAGCTAGATCTTGTTTGGGAGGATAAGCAGGTCTGAGTCGTAAACGTGCAGGTCATCACTCTTATGATTAGTGCTGAATAATGGAACTCCCATGTGGGCAGTACATCTGGAAGGTTTCTTGTGAACTACAGTCTTTTTGAACCACTGGCCTAATCAGGCCTGACTCAGCAAGGCTCTAGGCAAGAAAGTTCATACATATTAGTAAGGTATTCACACTCTACTTTCTTGCAATGCTTCAGTGGTTCATCAACAGCAACCCTACTGCCCTACTCCTCACCATCCTTGGCACCAGCATGTTCCAAGCCTCAAAGCATCGTGCTCAACCATCCGTAGTGTTGATGAGAGCCAAGGACGTCATCATTTTTGACGCAGGTGAGGAGCTCTGTGTCTAAACTTGCATCTGCACCATGCTTATATGCGCCTTGAACAGTTCTTGAGCTGTCAGCTGATGTTTTCAAGGAAGACATGGTCCCAATCTGAACTAAAATGGCCTGTGCTTTCCAATATTTGCATCTGTGTGCAGCGCATTTTGAGAACCTTTTGCAAATGTGGCATAATCTCATGTGGCATTATTTCATGTGGCATTATCTCATTGACATGTTGACATCATAGCATACGCTTCTTGTAGGAGACATGATGTCTCTGATCTCATATTCTTTTGTAAAGCATCTTGTTGCTGTGAGATGAAGCCTCTCTGCCAATTTTAAATTTCAACATAATCTCTCATCTCCTAGGAGACGACACTCAGCGCCAGTTTAGTCGCATGGAGCATGTCCGTGCCTCCAAGGTGCATCGCATCTTCGTAACCTCTATGACAGCTGACTGCGTGGCGGGGCTGCCAGGACTACTCTGTACTATCAGTGCCTCTAGGGAAAGTGGCCATGAGGCTGCAGACATCCCAGTGCATTTATATGGCCCGCCTGGCCTAGCAGAGTACATTAGCATGGTGCTCAAGGTTAGAGAATTCAGGAGCATTCAGCTTCTGCTTGTCATCTCCTAAGTTTTATTCAGCCAGAAGTTTATGTTCAAGGTTCAAGGTTGGTATAGATTTGGTATAGGTTCCAGGAGCAGTACGCCTCAGTACGTAATAATTGAAGCATCCATTTCCATTCTTTTGTAGTCAAGTGATAGATCTCGTAACCAATAAGTATTAGCATGTTGTTAATTGGAAACCTTTGTACACTGACACTTGGCTTTTATCTAAGTTGGGTTTGTTGTCTTTTCCGCAGATTTCCAATACATATCTAGAGATCAGCATCATCATCCACGAGTTCAGCATGCAGCCAATACCTCCGGAGTCTCAAACCCCCGTAGTTGTGAATGAGTAAGTGCAGGTTGTCCATGATGGTGATACCACCTGCTAACATCTTGTACTGCTAGTGTTAGTTGTAATGTTGGCATTACATAGCCATCAGTTCCATACTGTAGCTACCCATTCCTAACACCTTATGCATACTCGGGCCTACTTTTATGTACAATGACTTGAGGAGCTGAAAAGAGGCCTTTCACGCTTTGCATGAGGCTAGCTAACGTGTTGCCGTTAATAATGGCTCCTCACCAGTTGGATGTTTGAATACTTCACAGGCGAGCCAGAATCTTCCGGTCCATGATGCCTCCTGATCAGCTCAATCCACTGGGCTGTATTGATGGTGATATCTCTACCTTCATGCCTACTCGTGGGAGAGCGGTCAAGTCCAAAGGGGTTAAGGCCAGTGGCGGTGTGCTTGGAATGGATGTGCGGATGGGGTACCTTCCTTTCCCAGAAAACTCACCAGGCGATCCAACGAGGTGAATGAAGCACTGACAATGCTAGCAAAGCATCAGACTGTCATGATCAATGTCTCATTTTCAGGGCCATTGTCTAATGATTGGGGTCCCTGTGGTAGCCGTGCATGGCATGGAAATGGATGCTTGTTTTTTCCTATACCTTGTTATGTCTTGTGGTGAAACAGGAAATTGCCGGTCTACTTGTACACACCTTCAGTGAGATTTAATTCCCAACCCTATGAAACCAATGCTTGTATGAGATGGGATAAAAGAGAAGCACACATGAGATCCCTTGCATTTCACACATGAGACCCCTTGCATTTGACACATAAGACCCCTTGCATTTGACACATAAGACCCCTTGCATTTCATGTTCTCTTCGTTGACTCTATGACCTCAATGCTCCTTGATGAAAAGACATGCCAGTTGTCATCCCCACAGATTCATCTTCCCCAAATGCTCTGAGCAGGCGAGATTTGTCACCCATGGCCTTGAGGTGGAGTATTAAACTGGATAGTGCCGGGATGATTACAGCCATCCCTGTAAGATCCCATCGGCCAACTCTGGCTTATGTGTTCCACGAGCCGGATCGCTCCGGGACATTACTGTTGGACCGTGTGGAGGCTCTTGGCGTGCCAAAAGGGGCGTCCTTAGGATTCCTCAAAGATGGCAGGTCCATAGTCACAGCAGAAGGCCGGCTGGTGACACCTGACATGGTGCTGACTGAGGTGAAGCCAGGTAGGAAGATCCTAGTCATGGGCATGTGCTCCAGTTGCGATACTCTGGTCTGGCATGAGGCTACCCATGGTGTGGATGTCCTGATAGCTGGTGGCACCATAAGCTCTGACGTGGCAGCTGCTGTTCCTTCTGTGGGATCCCAGCTGCTAGCAGCCAGCGCCTTGGGCAAGACTGCTGCGCAGATACAAGCCAGGCATGTGCTCCTTTCTAGGTTTGACTGGCGGGTGCATGGTAAGCATGTGCACCCTTATGAGGATCCTGTAGTCAAGAGACTGGTTCTAGAAGTGGCTAGAGAGCTGGAGCCACAGCATCGGGTGACTGCAATTCATGACTTCTGGGTGCATGTCATGGAAAAGCATGAGGGGAGGGATTGGAAGGCTGACTGATATGCCTTCATAAGCCCTTCCTCAACGTTTAATGTATCATTTTTCTCTGCAGCATGACCCTATGACGTATGCTGCAAGACTGGTGGAGTGATATACTAAGTTGAAATGCTAGCATGTAAGTTTGTTTGAATGGGCCTGTTTGTCACGGTCTAACACTGCACTGCACCGGTGTAACGCTGCGCTAGAACTAGGTTATGAGGCATGTTGCCTCACTACTAAAGGTGGGAATTTAGATCAGGCGACCGGATTCGCCTGTCAAGGTTGCTGGGGTTCTACACTTCTAGCTTTGCTTCTAGGAGTGCAACTTGCCACCCTTGGTCTAACAATTAGTGACCTTTGAACTGATCCAATCTATATCTTAATAGCCAAGTTGCCCACAGTCGATGATCGATAGATCGACTGAAGCTGGAGACCAGATACCTTTGATACGTTGATACGTTTTGATGCTTACACTGTGCAACATGATCTAAAGTGTTTGGCACTGATACCATGCATATAAAGGCTTTTGCTTTAACAAGTTACCTACCTTATGACTTTTAGCGAAGGTTCAGAGGCTCCATACAAGGGTTGTACAGAAAAGAAACATCTGAATTTTTATTCTGTTATAGTTGGGATCAAAATAGGTGCCCATGAAGGTATGCCTTCAATCGTTTGGATCCACAAAATTATCTAACGCGATAAACCCTGTGCCCTACATAGTACGTCAAGTTAAGCAGCGCAATTCGATAAGCATTCCTTTTTGAAATGAACGCAGCTAGAATGCTGCAGCGCTCCAGAGCAGGAGCTACTACAAGCCAGAAGTCTATCCCCTCTAATGTCCGAAACAGCTCTAAACTTCGTAACATAAGGCTTCGTATTGCTGCAACAGATGAGCAACAAGCTGTTAACATGGTAGGACAGGATGCTGAGGTTGCGAGCTTTGTCCAGCCGACAAGGCGACCGCTTCCTGAAGTAGACCCTGAGCTTGCACGCGAGTTAGAATTGGAGGAGCTAGATTCAGCTCAGGAGCAGCTTCTTAACTGGATGATGCAAAACGAGGAGGAACAAGAGCAGGACTTGGACGAGATGGTAGACTACGATGAGTTTGGTGACGAAGAATATGAAGAAATGTTTGAGGAAGTTCAGGAACTTCTTCAAACATCAGATGCTGAACTGAAAGTTGGTGACAAGGTGGTCGGAGCAGTGTATGAGGTTGACGAGGACGGGGCATACGTGGAAATTGGGCAAAAGTATTCCGGATTTGTTCCTCTCTCCGAATGCTCATTTGCACGCTTGAAGACCGTAAGTGTAAAAAAGCAACCCTTCGCCCATTTGTAACAGGCTTGTCACATTTAATTACCCACACATGTAGCCATTGGAAGTCCTCCGCGTGGGAATGAAGAGGGAATTTTTAGTTGTCGAAGACGAGGGCAACTACGGCCAAGTTATCCTCAGTCTTGCTGCTAATGAGGTACGTAAGCGTCAATTGTCCTTCGTCATACCCACACCTCTAAATTAGTTTATAAACTATGTGCACCAGGCATCTGTATTCTGGCAGCGAATGAGGCAGCAGCAAGAGGAAAACATGACAGTACAAGTCAAGATTGAGAGCGCTAACAGAGGTGGCTTGCTTGTTAAATATGGACCCTATGAAGGCTTCATTCCTGTCAGCCAGTTTGGGCCAGTAAGTGTCAGGAAAATAGTACATATTTTGTGGAAGCCCTAGAATGGTCTCAGCTAACTGCTTGGAACTGCCCTCACCATGCAGCAAATTAATCCAGAGTCAATGGAGGCATTAGTGGGCAGTGAGCTGCCAGTGAAATTCTTGGAAGTCGATGAGGTAAGACAGAGCAGAGGCCATTGTTGACTCAAAGGAGCTGCTGTAAAAATGGAGTGAGTGAGTCATCTCACACCCTGTGGGCTGTTACTGATGCTACCTTCACCATGTTATTAGGATAAGGAGCGTCTGGTTTTCAGCAACAAGAGGGTTATGGGGGCAACTTATGGGGACATGCAAGGATACAAGGTGAGCATGATGCATGGCGCATAGCCCAGCAGTGGGGGCAACCCACTGCCATGAAGGCAGTGCCTCCTAACTCCTATCGCAGGCATTTACCCAGAGAAATATGTCAGGGTACCTGATTCTTATGGCATTAATCCAATGAAGGGTTTAAGAGCTCCTGCTTCTCGAATTTCCCCCTATTGCATTGCATGTTTCTCGTTGTCTGGGCGTTACACATGCTCACTGGCTACTACTCCTGGACCTTGCAGATCGGGGATGTGGTTGAGGGTACAGTCCAGAGCCTGAGGCCATATGGTGCATTTGTAGATTTGGGTAATGGCACCATTGGATTGCTGCATGTCAGTCAGATCAGTCATGATCGGATTATCAGTGTGGACAAGATTCTGAGGGAAGGGGATAGGCTGAAGGTAAGGGGTTGAGAACTGGGGTGAAATATCTATTCTTGTGGCTGCAAGATATTGAAGCTCTTATTTAGTACAAAGGATTGATGCTGTCCTAAGCATACACTAACATTATCTATGTTCTGTTCAATATCTTAAAACTGAGGTCCCTTGCGATAGAAAATCAACTTTCTTAATGATAAACTGGAATGTTTCCAATCACATGAAAGTATTCATTTTTCAAGTTTCTCAGTTGGTGTTATTTACAAGAAACCTTTCTAGTAATACTGAACAAAACTGTGCATAAAGGTCATGGTACTGAGCATGGACCGACAGCGTGGCCGTGTCACTCTCTCAACTAAGAAGCTAGAGCCCACACCTGGTGACATGCTCCGGGACCCACAAATGGTGTATGAGAAGGCTGAGGAGATGGCAGAGCTTTTCAGGAAGCGCATCCAGTCTGCCGAGATGAATTCTAGAGCGCAAAATGAGGCCAACATGGGTCTCTATACGGATAATGCTGCCCCCTATGGTGGGGAGGCTGCAGCAGAAGAAGAATTCAACTTCTGATTGCACATTGGCAGATGAGACCAGTATTCTTAAGTTTTTGATACGCAGCTGTCCTTTTCTTTGCCAATCATTTGTCTGTATCCTTAAATCTTGTGGTCGAGTCTAGGTGTCAGCTCGATGAACAATCTGTGTCGACTGATGTTCTAGTAGGACCTGATTTTCTTTCTGAGTGGGAGTCTCATCATCACTGATGATTTTTGAGCTTCGGATGTCTGGCTGTGTCAAGGTGTCAGTTTAGAGGTCAGTTATTGACATACATTCTCTGAGGAACGAGAGTGAGGTACATGTGACGAAGAATAGATATACTCCTTATCATTTTTCTGCATTAGATTCCTAGTTAATGCTCTGAATGGGAACCAAATAGGTAGATGTGACGAGCTATTTATATTCAGAAACAGTAGTCAAAAAGGATTTAGGAGATGAAATAATAATAATAATAAAACGCCGAAGCGTAGCTTGACGTAGAGGACAGAAGAACTCTGCCTCACCGTTCAAAAGTATGAAAAAAGCTATGGAGGGTGATCCAAAAGAATAGGAGGGGAAAAGGAGTTTTCAAGTTTACAACGGGTACGAAGGATGCAGGAGAAAGAGAAAATAGAGTGACGAGTCAAAGAGCGATATAGCCGAAGAGCAGCCGGGATGGAGATGCCTAAGAGGTGCAAAGTTGTTGGGAGAGGATTAAATAACGTACCACTGACACCAATGAGAATAAGATGTACGGTAGGGGTGCTGGAAGGGAATGGAATAGGAGGAATAGGGGTTAAGTGCAAAGGAGAAGAAATAGGAGGGAGGGGGGGAGGTGGAAAAGTGGAAAGAGAGGGGACAGAAACCGGACGGAGTAGGGCATGGGAGTCATGTCGGGCTGAGAGGGCAAGGCGCCAACCATTGAATGTAAGTACTTGACAGAGAAGAAGGTGCTGACTAGATTTGCGGGTGAGTGTGTGGTAATATGAGGTATCAGAAGTATA
>BEGY01000057.1:118557-130018 GCA_002335675.1 Chlamydomonas eustigma | reverse complement strand
TATGCGAGTGACTTAAGCCTTCAATGAGAAGGATATCTGGACGTAATTTGTGGGGATCAAAGGTCGGTGGGAGGTGGGGAGGTGTGCGGGATGTGAGCCAAGTGGGTAGTCGAGTGGAGATGACACCAGGGGGGAGTTGAGAGGTGGAAGTAGCATCCATGATCATAATAGAGTCTCCTAACAAGTCATTGCGGAGCGTGGATTGTAACCGGCATACTGCCTGGTTATGGCGCAGGATGTATAGTGCTTTCAAGTGAGGGTGAGTACAGCCACCAAAAAGGTGGCCGGGGGTATCATGTGGGAAAGAACAGATAGGGCAAGATCCATTAGTAATTGTTGTACGTGTTGTATGGTATGGGCGATGATGTCGTAATGCTAAGGCTGATGTCCAGAGGTTGGCGTGGGTATGCAAGATATTACGTACAGTCGAAAAAGGAATAAGGAGGTCCCAGAGGAGTGTCCGACAAATGGGAAGGATGTGATGATGTAAGAGCCGGAGGCGCGTGTACGTTGGACATGGTCTGTGAGTTTGGCCATCAGTGATATGGGGGCAGTGGGTGGTGTGGTATGAATGAAGTGCCACAGTGAGGTTGGAGGCAAAGCGGGTTTGCTGGGGGGAAGTGTTTGTGGTGGTAGTTGTAGTGGTATATATGGACGAGGAGGTGCTAGATTGGCAAAACTGAGGAGAGGTGGTGAAGGATGGGTGCACCATTTCTAAGGCTAGGGAGGGATTGTTTGTCGTCGTATAGGAGGTATTGGAGGGAGATGAGTTAGTGGGTGAAGTAAGAATGGTGGGGGGTATGGGAGGCTGTGGGTGGGAAGATATTGTTGGATATTGTTGAAATGGATGTGGGATTGGATTAATTGGAGGAGTGATGTTGTGTGGGGATGATACAGAGGAGTAAAATCAGGTGATTGATGAAACGGGTGTGGTATTGTATGTCGGGGTGAGTAAAGAATTTGCGGCCATGCGGGGAGGGAAGCAAAATGTTGGTTCGAAATGAGATGGGATGAGAACGAACAAGTGGTGGGGTGTTGGAGGGCGTGTTTGGCTCCGTAATCTGCAAGTTCGTTGCCATGAATACCAATGTGTGATTTCACCTTTTGGAGTGTAATGAAGGCACCCTTTTGGAGAAGCAGAATGATGACATGGCGTATAGCTAAAAGGAGAGGGGCATGTTTGTGTTCAGAGAGGGTAATTGGATGTTGGGATAAAGCACGTTTAATAGCATAGAGAGAGGCAAGGGAGTCTGTGAAGATGAGGATGTGGTCTGGGTGTTGTGGTTGTGGAGCAGGTGTGTTAAGAGTAGGAGAACGTGATGATGAAGGGACGATTGTACTAAAAGGAGGCAAAGAGTCGTTATAAGTAGAAGGAGGGGTGCGTACAATGAGGTTGTGATGTAGACTGAAGTAGATGCCAGTGAGCTCTGCCCTAGTGATGGTGTTGGTGTCAAAAAGGCCATGAGGATTAATGGTGTATATGTGGTTATGGTGAGTGGAGTAGAAAGAGGCCCCGAGATGATTGTGTCCGTGTTGGTCAGAGATACACGAACCATCGGTATAATAAGCAATTTTATGGGACCATGCAAGTGATTGTGTAGGAGGGAAGAGGCTGATAGAGAAAGATTGGAAGGATGGAAATGGGGTGGTCGGGATGGGATTGGGGATATATATGAGTTGGGAAGGTGAGAGCGGTGGCGGTAGGGAGGTGATTTTGTGTTCGGTGATGGGAAAATGGTGAGCATGGGGAAATGGTGGCAAGTGGACGCAGAGCGGGTGTGATCCGGTGTTAGTGATTTGGAGGAGAAGGAGTGGGAAGGTGGGAAAACCATTTTTGAACAGTGGTTGTAGGGGGGGATGGTCAGGAGGAAGGAAGGGAAGATAAATTTTAAAAAACATATACTCCCGTTTATGAAACAGATACCTAACTGTCAATGATGTGTCACTTCGTTCCACCGTTGTACCAAAACGAGTCCCCTGAAGTGTTAACAAATTTCTTAGAGAGTCTATGCATTTAAAATAACTGCAATTATACGTTAAGCACTATCAGTACAGATCGAATATGTCAGGAACAGCTGAAGCTTTGGAGAGACATCCTGGCAGGTACATAAAGATTGCATTTTAATGTTCTAATTATTCACCTTGAGTGATGTCGATTTGACTGATTCGTTAGTTCACGATCTGTGAGTCGTTTTCATAGAATACGAGTCTCTTCATCCAAGAAGCCCATTTCATTTTACGTAAACTTAAGTAAGAAACTGCTATCAGAGCATGGGGAGATCCAACTGAGCGCTCTAGGTCAAGGTCAGTAGGTATCATAATTCCCTGAAGCCTGATGATGATGCCTTCCCCTGTAACTGGATATTTTCCTTCCAATTCAGCAATATCTACCCTGGTTAGCATCTCTGAGATTCTGAAGAAAGATCAACTTGCTATTGAAAAAAGTAAGTGTATTTGGCATGCATGCAAATAATGCTATATTTAAGAAAAATTGTACATATCTCTTGAGAGCTGACCTTCCTTCTTTGTTTCTCTCAGAGATCACAACATCTCTAGATTCCTCCACTGAGGATGGGCGGCAAAAGCCCAAGCTAGAAATCCTGTTGGTAAAGGCTTCAACATTTGAACAAGTTGCAGAGCAGCAGGCAAGAGACCTGGCCAACAAGCAAGTAGCAGCTGCTGAGACAGCATGATAACACATCCTTGATTCCCTTATGGAGGACCATGGTGTGTTCTGGTAAAGATACTGAGCATGTTTTTGTATTTCTACTTTCCTCATGTGCTTGAAATTTGTGTGTTTCAATGCTAGCCTGTTTTTGAAGTAGCTTGACATTGTTCTAAGACAATTAATGGATTTAGGTTTCTCACTGCTGCCTCTTGTTACTTCAGAAATCGCGGAAGCTACCATTTAGAAATGATGTCCAGCTGAATGGAAGAGCCACACATTATTGATCCCACATTGCTTTGGTTCTCTAAGGGTCTTGCATGTAATCAACATCAGAGCTCTTGTTAAAAAAGGTTACTGCACAAGCTTTATTCAGTCTTCATCGTATCATGAAATTATTTACTTAAAATAGTCATAGGCAATAAAATAAAAGATGCATATTTTTCATCACTGTAGCTGTTCTACCTTATATTTAAATTGTGCTATGATTAAAGAATTACGAACATGACACTCACGTCTGTTGGCTCACGAGTATGCTATGTGCGCGGGCACAACATGCCCCTTGTACTGAAGCTTGGATATCATCTCAAAAATATATGAAACAACAGATGTTACATTAGAGCAATCCTAAGAGGTCTTATTTCACCTGTTCACCAATTAACGTCATGTTGCTACCCTTTTAGCCCTAAACCCTTTAAGCTACATAGTGGCACAACCAGGGATCAACTCATCTCTGCTGTTTCAACTTTCTCTCAAGCTCCAGGAATGCATCCAGGCTCACTGACCCTGAGTCCACAAGTTTAGCACTAATACCTGTGTCTGGTGTTTCCTGCATTTACATGTCGTCAAATCTTTAAATAACCTGGGATTGAATACAGGATTAGGTATGTACAAATTATGTGTAACACAATCCTCAATTTTATCTCCCAAGATCCCCTCATATGTAGTCATGAATATGACATTCTTCTCATCGTCTTTAAGACCACGTGGCGGAATCTTCATATTACAGAATCATTTACATGAGTATACATTAGCGTAACTTGTCCTGTATCTTTGCATTCACCATGCCAATCAGACCGTCTTCTACGCGCTCAGATTCCCACTTCTTCATCTCTTCACGGTAAACCTCCCAAACGCAAGTTATGCATCCATTCTGTGTTGAGTGAGCTCTTGCATGAGTGCTGTTGTGTATACCTTTGTAACTTTGATACCTCGTATTACAGGTGCTTCATCGGATAACGCAACATATTACCTGGCAACACTCCTCAGGACCAGGTTCAACAGGCTGAGCTCTATGGATGCGCCCAGGTTTAAAGCAACAATGCCTGGATATTTTAACATATATCTGGGATTGTAGGAGATGATTGAGAGGGACAAATCTCATAATATCTTTATATGTTTGCAAGCAGCCAAAAAATATCTAGATCCACGGTACGGGTAGATCTTTTCTCGAACGCCGCCAATGTGGATTCAACTACATTTATTCAGAAACGTTTGGCTTGATTTAACGCATTATGCTTAGAAACGTCTCAATTCAGCAACCACGACCTCATCGACTGCCAAGAGTTCCTCGCAATGTGACCATTTCAGCATTGCCGTCATATCCCGTAGAGGATAGGGGCTCTAGGTATGTTTATAAATCATTTTACTTGTTACTGATGTACAAATACAGCATTTTAAGGTATTTTGCTGCTCAGGGTCCTCATCTCCTCAAAAGGGAGCATGTGGAATTACCTACAACAGAGCAAGGTCATACTTCAGGAAACTGGACAGGTCCAGATCTCTGGAGTTGGACTAGGTGTGCATGTCACTTGCATGTGTATTCTTAAACAATGAAAAGTTAAATATGTCAATATGTTATGGGATGTTCTGGACATGTTACTTGACTGACCATCAACTTTTCTCTCCTTCAGCCTTGCCTAAGTTATTCACTGTCACAGAAGTCTTGAAAAATGACAAGCTTGCCACTCAGTCAAGTAAGTTCACAGAATTGGTTCTGGAAGTAGCTGACTGTTTCTGGCCTTGACCTCAAAATTATAGAGCTTGTATTGGTTTTGAAAACAGCTGACTAGTTCTGTCCTAAACAAATTATAGAGCATGCAGAGCACAGAATTGAACTTTGACTTTCTTGAACAGACATTTTGACAACTATGGAGGTTTGGACTGGTCCCGTAGAAGACACTGAATTCAAGCCCAGAGTAGAGGTCACCTTAATAAAAACACCAGAATTCGACAGTCTTATTGATCAAAAGTGTGTTGAGTGGGAAGTCATCAGACAGGCATGGAGAGACGCCAAGTCCAAGTAATATGTGAATATTTGAGGGGTGACATTGATAGACAGTTTCTCTGCTAATGATGTATGTAAATCCTCCTTCTTGGGAAGGTGTCTTGACTTCTCAGATTTCAAAAAATGTGTGCCTGCATTATACGTAATCAGAGTAATAAAATATCATGAAATTCACGATGACTACGCTCAAAGTTTGATAGAAAGCCTGCATGGATGATTGTTATCAATGCACGCCGCCTGGAATTGTAACTTGTCAGGTCACACTCCAACCTAAAAAACAAAGAATGAGATCCGTTGACTTCCCCACCTCCCCATTTCCGGCTTAATAGAATGTTGATCAAAGCTCTCTCAAACGTGGTTTCTACAGTTCACTCAACAATACCATTCCTGCTACACGTCCGAAGCTTGTCAGGGGGGGTGGCTCTTAGATCTAATTATGAGCAGGCATCCGCAGATCCATCGTACGTAACACATGCAATTCTTGAATGTCTTATTCTAGATGAGTTGGAGCAGTGACCCTCCAATCATCGTGTGGTGTTTGCATATTATAAAATATGAAGCCAAGTACCCATGGGATATTTAGTTTGTTGGATACGTCAAGAAGTTGCATCTTCTTGCCTGCTTTAGGAAGTGTTTCGTAGGATACAGAAAATTCGACCTCTGGAAAACTCTACGTAAAAGCAACACGATTCTTTCAGAACATGGGAGAGTAAGTTTCCAGGGTACTGAGACAGGTCAGTAGCATGTTGCAATCAACAGTTCCAAACTCACTGTCACATGTTATGTATGAGATCACAAATTTGATTTTCCTTCCAATCACAATACAATGACTGGAATACTGGCTTGACAGCCAAATTTTCACCGTGCTATTTTTGGTTTGCAGCTGTCTGCAATGCTTTGGCTCTTTCTGAGGTATTGAAGAGAGATGGCCTGGCTGTTGAAAAAGGTCAGCAGTTTAGGGCTACAAAACCGAATATAGGGCATAAGCATCCTGTCTCTCTTGAATGACACTGTACTCATCACATTGCTTGCAACTTACTGTTCATAATGCAATAATCAAATCACTTGATATCTACAAGGCTGATTTACTGTATATACACTGTGCATGAGGTCTTCAGCTCTTTTCATGTGTCTTTTATGGATTTCCACTTTCTCCACATACTCAGAATTGAAGGTGTCCCTCCAAAACGATGGCACAACTGAAGCAGAGGCCAGTGCTGAGGTTGTGAAAAAGTCGCCTTCGGTAGAAATCCTAGTAACACTAGAAAAATCGCCAAACTTCGAGGAACTGAGAGAGATGTGTGATAATGAGTACGTAAGGATGGGCAAACTTGAATTTGAGGAAAGGGAGCGGCGTCGCAGCCAAAGGTCCCTGCAGACTAAAGCCTAGAGAAACTCAAATCCTGATAAATGGTTGGTAGACATACAAGAGGTACAGGTCTAGGAGTATGGCTGGTATTTTATTGTGGCCAGACAAGAGTTTGCTAAGTTGCAATAACCTCCAGTCCATGGGGTGGAGTGTCCTAATCACAGTCAAGCTATAGACCTAGGGCCATGGATTCTCAAAGGAGAGCAGCTAACACAAACATGTCGTGCAAGGGTAGTGTCACTGATGCACCTGTAATAAAGCTCATGAGATATGTCGAGGTGTAACCTAATTGAAAACCATCCCTCTTGTCCAGGATTGGTCTTCCATAAAAAATGTCGATACTGGTAGCTTTTCAGTATTTTCAGCTGTAATACTAGCCGATTGTAATGGCTACCTCTCAAATCTAACGTAATCAAGGTGTAGAGGAAGGGCTACACCTCATAAGCAATGACTGCCTCCTTTGTTTCTTCAGCAATCACATGGTGCAAAAGTGAGAAGAACATGGCGAAACTGATAAATGATAAATTTAGATGGCCTTCAATAAGCCAATAAGCACGCTTAGAGTTTTATTGTCAGACCCTGCGAGCTGCAATAATGGGTACTACTTTCTGGAACCAATAAGGTTGCACGTGATATAGAATCCTACAAGATGACAGCTATGATTCATCACATATAAGATAACAAGTCCATGATAACCTGTAAGTACTATCAGCCCGTCGTCCTGCTGACATATGATCCTGATGATGTCCTGACATCATTGTTGGAGTTGCATGTTTTTTTACACTCTCAGCTTAAGGAACTCATTTCCCTCCTTGCTCAATGATCAAGAGTCCTGAACTTGCTTCCAGGTCCCTCAAATTATATAAGTTATAAGTATCTGCTAACATGACTCTTCCGTGGTCTTAAGTAGAAGACACTGCACACGGCTCCTAAATTATTGTGATGCGTAGCTGTCTTATCATGGACTTGTTATCTTATATGTGATGAATCATAGCTGTCATTTTGTAGGATTCTATATCACGTGCAACCTTATTGGTTCTAGAAAGTAGTACCCATTATTGCAGCTCGCAGGGTCTGACAATAAAACTCTAAGCGTGCTTATTGGCTTATTGAAGGTCATCTAAATTTATCTTTTATCAGTTTCGCCATGTTCTTCTCACTTTTGCACCATGTGATTGCTGAAGAAACAAAGGAGGCAGTCATTGCTTATGAGGTGTAGCCCTTCCTCTACACCTTGATTACGTTAGATTTGAGAGGTAGCCATTACAATCGGCTAGTATTACAGCTGAAAATACTGAAAAGCTACCAGTATCGACATTTTTTATGGAAGACCAATCCTGGACAAGAGGGATGGTTTTCAATTAGGTTACACCTCGACATATCTCATGAGCTTTATTACAGGTGCATCAGTGACACTACCCTTGCACGACATGTTTGTGTTAGCTGCTCTCCTTTGAGAATCCATGGCCCTAGGTCTATAGCTTGACTGTGATTAGGACACTCCACCCCCTGGACTGGAGGTTATTGCAACTTAGCAAACTCTTGTCTGGCCACAATAAAATACCAGCCATACTCCTAGACCTGTACCTCTTGTATGTCTACCAGCCATTTATCAGGATTTGAGTTTCTCTAGGCTTTAGTCTGCAGGGACCTTTGGCTGCGACGCCGCTCCCTTTCCTCAAATTCAAGTTTGCCCATCCTTAGGTACTCATTATCACACATCTCTCTCAGTTCCTCGAAGTTTGGCGATTTTTCTAGTGTTACTAGGATTCTTGCCGTAGGCGACTTTTTCACAACCTCAGCACTGGCCTCTGCTTCAGTTGTGCCATCTTGTATGAGGGACACCTTCAATTCTGAGTATGTGGAGAAAGTGGAAATCCATAAAAGACACATGAAAAGAGCTGAAGACCTCATGCACAGTGTATACAGTAAATCAGCCTTGTAGATATCAAGTGATTTGATTATTGCATTATGAACAGTAAGTTGCAAGCAATGTGATGAGTACAGTGTCATTCAAGAGAGACAGGATGCTTATGTCCTATATTCGGTTTTGTAGCCCTAAACTGCTGACCTTTTTCAACAGCCAGGCCATCTCTCTTCAAGACCTCAGAAAGAGCCAAAGCATTGCCGACAGCTGCAAACCAAAAAGAGCACGGTGAAAATTTGGCTGTCTAGCCAGTATTCCAGTCATTGTATTGTGATTGGAAGGAAAATCAAATGTGTGATCTCATACATGTGACAGTGAGTTTGGAACTGTTGATTGCAACATGCTACTGACCATTCCCAGCACCTAGGAAACTTATTCTCCCATGCTCTGAAAGAATCGTGTTGCTTATACGTAGAGTTTTCCAGAGGTCGAAATTTGTGGATCTTACGAAACACTTCCTAAAGCAGGCAAGAAGATGCAACTTCTTGACGTATCCAACAAACTAAATATCCCATGGGTACTTGGCTAAATACTTTATAATATGCAAGAACCACACGATGATTGGAGGGTCACTGCTCCAACTTATCTAGAATAAGACATTCAAGAATTGCATGTGTTACGTACGATGGATCTGCGGATGCCTGCTCATAATTAGATCTAAGAGCCACCCCCCCTGACAAGCTTCGGACGTGTAGCAGGAATGGTGTTGCGGCGTGAACTGTAGAAGCCACGTTTGAGAGAGCTTTGATCAACATTCTATTAAGCCGGAAATGGGGAGAATGGATCTCATTCAGGGAATTCAATGGATCTCATTCTTTGTTTTTTAGGTTGGAGTGTGACCTGTTACAATCAAACTGCGTCATGCATGACAAAGCTCGTACAAACTAAAACAAGAAAACTGAGGACAATTTCAGAGATTCTCCTCAGGAGTGTTTACTGCTGTATATTCATGTATTAAATGCCAAGCGCTTTTTCTAAAGATCCCTTCCTACAATAATGTATTTTGCAACTGCATATCTTTGTACTAAGAATTGTGATATTTGTTTTACTGCGCGTGCTGTAATAGTGCTGGCATAAAGTGACATTGCTGTTGCATGAGTGTTCACATTCCTTGTGAAGAGGACTTAAGAGACTGTTAGTAGCAGCACACAACTTCTGTTCAGAGAGTCGACTACACCAAGAATCGGTTGAAATGTGCTGAGAATCGATTGCAAAAGTACGCTTAAAATTCTTTGACGATCACTGAACACAACAAAGTACTTGAAACTCGTCTATGAGTCTGCTGAGCATGCAGTCGTAGTTAGTATCGCTGACACGACCACATTTTGGTGACCTTACACGCCTCAAATGCTTGCGTCTTCAAATCAAATCAAAGCGACTTATATATTAGAAGGATTCTGCAATTTACTACACTCAAAACGACAAAGGATACATTATGAAGTTATGGGGGGGCGTAATATTTGCGCAAGCTGGCTCAAGAACCGGAAAATCACTGTAGTTCGTTAAATCACTGGAGCGGAGCCCTATGTACTTGACATGACTCCTAGCCTGCTGAAATTTGATTGTAGGTGCTCTTGTGACAGCAGAAGTGTAACAAGCCATTGTAAACATAATGTGCATGAGCTAAAAAACGATGAGATTTCTAGAACTGCTGAGATGCCAGAGTACATCATATCAGAGCTCATGGCTCCTTCTTCTGGCTTCCATGAGGGACCCATAGAGGCTAGTATTGACGAAGTAAAAGCTGTTGCTGAGGAAAACGGATTTTGCGTCATCCTTCATCAGTTCAATGTGATGAATACAGGAGAGAGCCTAGCAGAGCATGTGAAGCACCAGGTCCTCCGGGGAGAGGCTTGCCCTGGTCCATGGCTAGAGGTGAGATGGATGACCTGAGCTGGGGGAGGTCCATGGCTAGAGGTGAGATGGATGACCTGAGCTGGGGGAGGTCCATGGCTTGTGGTGAGATGGATGACCTGAGCTATGGCTAGAGGTGAGATGGATGACCTGAGCTGGGGGAGGTCCATGGCTTGTGGTGAGATGGATGACCTGAGCTATGGCTAGAGGTGAGATGGATGACCTGAGCTATGGCTAGAGGTGAGATGGATGACCTGAGCTGGGGGAGGTCTATCTGCTAAGTGTTGGCCTGAAATATTATTAGCAGGACTGACTGCAAGTTTGCAAATATGCCTCTGCTGTATGTACATCAAACGTATATACATGAATATGCAAGTATCTATTTTTTTTAAGGCCTCAATGCTCATGATGTTTTCAATTCATAGTGTGCATTATGAAATAAAATGTGTGCTTTGCTTTCTCTTAAATGGCTCTGAATAGCCAATTTAGGTTGGGCTTGTATGGTAAAAGGATGCGCCTAAAACATGTGGATTTGAACATTAATGAATGATGAATTCTCTCTCACTCTTGGACTTACAGGATTGCTATAAAGTGTTGCAGCTCTCGAGGCTTGCTCGTTGGGAAGCTGGACTCTGAACAGCAAGCTTTCAAGCGCTCTGCCATGTTCTGGCGAGGGACAGCAGGAACCATTAGGAACAGTGAGATTGTGGTCACAACGCCAGTATCTCTGAACTACGAGTGATGAGAATTTGGTTCGTTATCAGGTGTGTGTATAGCCTCAGCTCATACTGTTTCATCCCGTACGCATGTTGCATGACTTTGTTCCCAGTTAGTAGTGCAGAAGGTTGAAGGTGCTACCAATGCTTTTTCTGCTCCATAAGGCACTCATGACCAGTCTCATTTGATGGTGGGAAAATCAACCTGCCTGACAGCTGATGTCATTGATCGGCTCTATGGCACCAGCAATGTGCGCCTGAAGCTTGAGGCTATTGAGGCATCAAAGGGTGGTTATGTATGTGTGTCCATTGATGTCAAGACCTACAACGGACGCATGAGGTCACATATGCCTTTTGATTGCAGCTACTTGGACTTGCTCTTTGATTACAGCTACCTGGACCTGCTCTTTGATTACAGCTACTTGGACTTGCTCTTTGATTACAGCTACCTGGACCTGCTCTTTGATTACAGCTACTTGGACCTGCTCTTTGATTACAGCTACCTGGACCTGCTCTTTGATTACAGCTACTTGGGCCTGCTCTTTGATTACAGCTACCTGGACCTGCTCTTTGATTACAGCTACTTGGACCTGCTCTTTGATTACAGCTACCTGGACCTGCTCTTTGATTACAGCTACCTGGA
>BEGY01000057.1:90268-118478 GCA_002335675.1 Chlamydomonas eustigma | reverse complement strand
GACCTGCTCTTTGATTACAGCTACCTGGACCTGCTCTTTGATTACAGCTACCTGGACTTGCTCTTTGATTACAGCTACTTGGACTTGCTCTTTGATTACAGCTACTTGGACCTGCTCTTTGATTACAGCTACTTGGACCTGCTCTTTGATTACAGCTACTTGGGCCTGCTCTTTGATTACAGCTACTTGGACCTGCTCTTTGATTACAGCTACCTGGACCTGCTCTTTGATTACAGCTACTTGGACCTGCTCTTTGATTACAGCTACTTGGACCTGCTCTTTGATTACAGCTACTTGGACCTGCTCTTTGATTACAGCTACTTGGACCTGCTCTTTGATTACAGCTACCTGGACCTGCTCTTTGATTACAGCTACTTGGACCTGCTCTTTGATTACAGCTACTTGGACCTGCTCTTTGATTACAGCTACCTGGACCTGCTCTTTGATTACAGCTACTTGGACCTGCTCTTTGATTACAGCTACTTGGGCCTGCTCTTTGATTTCAACAAGGTTTGTGCAAACACAAAGAAATTTAAGGCACACCTATGTGCCAGCTGACTTCTCCTTGGCCTTTAATTCGAACGGACAAGTGCAATTGTAATTGAAACTTACTCATGAAGGCAGATTTTTTGTACAGTAGGGATCATCATTGCCTTTACTTCATGTTTGTTATAACTTCTATAACTTCTTATTCTTTCCATTCATGACATCCTGATTTGTGATCATAAATTTATTTACGCAGGAGCATGAGGTGCATTGGTGCCTGCTGCATGTAAATATCATATGCTGGTAGCTACTTCATTGTATCTGCCCCACAGGAGAAGGTGCAGATGGTTCACGACAGTCTGAGGAGTGGTGCTTCAGCCTGAGGCTTGAGATCGTCAATCCTGTCCTTCGATCTTTCATGCTTCTTTCAGAAAGAGTTGAGGCCCACTACGATGTACAGGTAACCAGGCATTACCAGGAGGAACAAACGTATTATTTTGAAATTCATGAAATTTTTGAGTTCTCAGAGCCGGTCCAGAATGAAGTCCCTGTAATAAATTAAGATGAGGACATTGCATTACCATGCAGTGCTTAAGGAGATTTTTTGACATCATGCTCACAACACAGTTTGGGAGCTCATGAAAAACTGTGCCTAGCCTGCATCTTGGAAAGGTGCTCTCCCATATTTTAAATGTTGAGTTTGGCATAATTGCAGCAGCAATTATGCTGTTGAGAGCAACATTAGTTGAATAGTGCTCTGCATTTTAAAATTCTTTCAAGACCCTCCATGCTCTCAGAAGACGAATGTGTATAAGCATTGCCTTTTGGCTGATGTGCTTGTCTCATTTATGTCCATTACCTCCTCTCACAAAAGCAGATTATGGCCATACTTTGTCATTCAAGCTAAGCCTTATTTCTTCTATTTTTATGTATAATTTCAGATAACTTTGACTCGAGAGCCAGTGACTTTGGAGAGAGTACTCATCATTTCCCAGGTATTTGAATAGGTTTGTTTATCTTGATACATGGACAGCAATGTGCAATACATGTGGATGTTAGTACCAGCACTAACCAGCACATGAACTTGTGTCACCTGACCTCCAGCATCAATAAAAAAAACTGCAATAACTTGAATAAGTCATCCAATGGATGTGTTGGTTAGTTGAACGATGTCTGGAATGATGTGAAACATGAGCAAAACATTTTTCTTGGGACATTGTGTTGTCATTCATTGTACCAAAATTGTGTAGAAATTGTACCAAAATTGTGTAGAATGTCTTTCTATAGTACATGAGAATCTAGCTCTAGCTGTGTATGTATATTAGAAGGCAGCAGTTTCTTCAAATATGTAACTATCTCCTATTCTCATCGCCAAGGGCTCAACTCCCAAACCCATGACTTTTCATTCTTATTTCCAGTCTGATATCACAGAGGCTGTTATGGCTCAGAAGCAACTTCAGAAGGCCATGGACCTTCTGGCAGATGAGAAGCTGAGGACAAATGTATTGCTTCAACGTCAGCATGAGCTGATAGCATGCTTGAGTAAGATTGACAATGCTGTGAGCAGCAGCGAGAAGGCTCAAGTGATGGCTCACAATCTTTATTGGATAAGCTGAGATTAGAGATGAGGGACGTCAATCATACCAGGGGGGACCTACAGGGGGGATCTCTGTCTGGAGGAGCTGATTGGGAAGGGATCTATAAGCCTGCTCTAGCAGTGCACAAGACCTGCATGCTATGCATGCCTTTCAAAAAAAACATGGCTTGTGAAAAGGTGTTTTCCTATACATGCTCGAGCGTGACATCCTGGCTCACCTTGGGGGGAGTGTCCCTCTGAATTTGATACCAAACTAGGGGATCTGTAAAAGTAGAAGACATGTTCACTAGTGGAGGGTTTATGTACTAAAAACTGTTAAGGAAGTTTGGAACTTACTCTTCAGAATGATGTTTGAAAAATATGTCATCCTTTGCAAATTCTTTCCTTGAATGGACGCAATTTCTTCCACATCTTAAGAAGTTTCCAGTCAGGTAATCTCCATTCCAGTCTTTTTATGACTAACTTATCACTGCCCACAGTTTGGTAAAGTGTACAAGGGCACCTGGAGAGGTTCCACTGTGGCTATGAAGGTCATGGCAATGAGTGATAAAATGAGTGATTCTGAGAAGCGTGAGCGCATGGCTCTGATGGAGACTGCTATAAGCAGCTCTCTCTCGCACCCCAGCATCATCCAGACCTATACATTCAGCATGAAGCCCATCATGATTTCAACAAGATCAGGTTCTCAGATGTCTTCTGGTAGTCCAGCAACAAGTTCTGGAGATCTCCATATCCTGAAAGACTTCTCTGGTTTTGAGGTGCAAGTTGTGTTACTAGATGAGTATTGTGACTTGGGGAGCCTGCGCAGCAGATTGGATCTGTTCTCAGGGATGCAGTATAAGCAGATGTTGAAAACTGTGCTAGAGCTTGGATCAGAGGTTGCCAGGGGCATGGTGCATCTGCACTCTCTCAATATCCTTCATTCAGACCTGAAGGTAAATTTGTCAGAGCTACTGTAATGAGTGCATATGCTCTTTGGAATGTATTATATTGGTTAATGCATACCTAGGATTCATGCATGGGCCTTGTGGTGTGGAATAGATTGATGTGTTGTAACATAATTTAACCTCTTGATTCACCATCATTTTTTTATGTATTCTCTTATGAAGGCTGTGAACATCCTTCTTCAAAACAACCCTTCAAAACCATGTGGATTCATCGCCAAGGTATCAGACTTTGGCCTGTCTGTCAAGATGGATTTGGCAATGACACACATCAGTGACCTCTCAATTGGAACTTTGACACACATGGCTCCTGAAGTGATTCTGAACGGTCATCAGAGCAAAGCCTCAGATGTGTAAGTATGGAACAGATGAGGATGATTTAGTGATAAGTATGGAGCAGTAGATGAAGATAATTAATGAGAAGTATGGAGCAGTAGATGAAGATGATTAATGATAAGTATAATGGAGCAGATGAGGATGATTAATGATAAGTATAATGGAGCAGATGAGGATGATTAATGATAATTATGGAGCAGTAGATGAAGATGATTAATGATAAGTATAATGGAGCAGATGAGGATGATTAATGATAATTATGGAGCAGTAGATGAAGATGATTAATGATAAGTATAATGGAGCAGATGAGGATGATTAATGATAAGTATGGAGCAGTAGATGAAGATGATTAATGATGAGTATGGAGCAGATGAGGATGATTAATGATAAGTATGGAACAGATGAGGATGATTAATAATGATAAGTATGGAACAGATGACTAGGATGATTAGTAATGATAAGTACGGAGCAGATGAAGACGATTAATGATAAGTATGGAACAGATGAAGATGATTAACGATAAGTATGGAGCGGATGAGGATGATTAATGATAAGTATGATGCAGATGAAGATGATTAATGATAAGTATGGAACAGATGAGGATGATTAATGATAAGTATGGAGCAAATGAGGATGATTAATAATGATAAGTATGGAACAGATGACTAGGATGATTTAGTAGATTTAGTGATAAGTATGGAGCGGATGAGGATGATTAATGATAAGTATGGATCAGATGAAGATGATTCAGGATAAGTATGGAACAGATGAAGATGATTCATGATAAGTATGGATCAGATGAGGATGATTAACGATAAGTATGGAGCAGATAGAGCAGATGAAGATGATTTAATTATAAGTATGGAACAGATGAGGATGATTAGTAATGATAAGTATGGAGCAGATGATGAAGATGATTCAGGATAAGTATGGAACAGATGAAGATGATTCATGATAAGTATGGATCAGATGATGTAGTGGTCATGAACCCACTATATAATAACGTCATAAATATTAATATATTTATTTCCTGTAAATCTAATCAAGTAACAACGCAGTCGAGTTAAATATTGGGATCGAGTCCCAACTGCCAGACCTCTTGTAATAACAATACAAGTAAGTACTCATAAATATAAGTAACATACACCCTATAGGTGCCTGTCTACTACAGATGAGGATGATTAATGACTGCCTGCTGTACTTGCTGTTGGCTACATGCGTTTTTGTTAGGCTCAATAATATTCTGTCAGAATCAGAAGGCTGGCTCGGCAAAATCATGTAGGCCTGCCTTCGTTGAAGTGCTGAAGCAAGTACAGTCCCATATCAGAAGATTGGACGAATCGTCCAGCTTTCAACAGCAGGTGTGGAAGACAGCTGTGCATCACAATTTAGGAGCCGTGTGCAGTGTCTACAGTGTCTTCTACTTATTAGGACCACGGAAGAGTCATGTTAGCAGATACTCATAAGTTATATAATTTGAGGGACTTGGAGGCAAGTAGTTCAGGACTCTTGATCATTGAGCAAGCAGGGAAATGAGTTCCTTAAGCTGAGAGTGTCAAAAAACATGCAACTCTAGCAACTCCAACAATGATGTCAGGACATCATCAGGATCATATGTCAGCAGGACGACGGGCTGATAGTACTTACAGGTTATCATGGACTTGTTATCTTATATGTGATGAATCATAGCTGTCATCTTGTAGGATTCTATATCACGTGCAACCTCATTGGTTCTAGAAAGTAGTACCCATTGCAGCTCGCAGGGTCTGACAATAAAACTCTAAGCGTGCTTATTGGCTTATTGAAGGCCATCTAAATTTATCATTTATCAGTTTCGCCATGTTCTTCTCACTTTTGCACCATGTGATTGCTGCGGAAACAAAGGAGGCAGTCATTGCTTATGAGGTGTAGCCCTTCCTCTACACCTTGATTACGTTAGATTTGAGAGGTAGCCATTACAATCGGCTAGTATTACAGCTGAAAATACTGAAAAGCTACCACTATCGACATTTTTTATGGAAGACCAATCCTGGACAAGAGGGATGGTTTTCAATTAGGTTACACCTCGACATATCTCATGAGCTTTATTACAGGTGCATCAGTGACACTACCCTTGCACGACATGTTTGCGTTAGCTGCTCTCCTTTGAGAATCCATGGCCCTAGGTCTGTAGCTTGACTGTGATTAGGACACTCCACCCTCTGGACTGGAGGTTATTGCAACTTAGCAAACTCTTGTATGGCCACAATAAAATACCAGCCATACTCCTAGACATGTACCTCTTGTATGTCTACCAGCCATTTATCAGGATTTGAGTTTCTCTAGGCTTTAGTCTCCAGGGACCTTTGGCTGCGACGCCGCTCCCTTTCCTCAAATTCAAGTTTGCCCATCCTTACGTACTCATTATCACACATCTCTCTCAGTTCCTCGAACTTTGGCGATTTTTCTAGTGTTACTAGGATTTGTACCGTAGGCGACATTTTCACAACCTCAGCACTGGCCTCTGCTTCAGTTGTGCCATCTTGTTTGAGGGACACCTTCAATTCTGAGTATGTGGAGAAAGTGGAAATCCATAAAAGACACATGAAAAGAGCTGAAGACCTCATGCACAGTGTATACAGTAAATCAGCCTTGTAGATATCAAGTGATTTGATTATTGCATTATGAACAGTAAGTTGCAAGCAATGTGATGAGTACAGTGTCATTCAAGAGAGACAGGATGCTTATGCCCTTTATTCGGTTTTGTAGCCCTAAACTGCTGACCTTTTTCAACAGCCAGGCCATCTCTCTTCAAGACCTCAGAAAGAGCCAAAGCATTGCAGACAGCTGCAAACCAAAAAGAGCACGGTGAAAATTTGGCTGTCTAGCCAGTATTCCAGTCATTGTATTGTGATTGGAAGGAAAATCAAATTTGTGATCTCATACAGTGAGTTTGGAACTGTTGATTGCAACATGCTACTGACCTTTCCCAGTACCTAGGAAACTTATTCTCCCATGCTCTGAAAGAATCGTGTTGCTTATACGTAGATATCTCCAGAGGTTGAAATCTTTGTATCCTACGAAACACTTCCTAAAGCAGGCAAGAAGATGCAACTTCTTGACGTATCCAATAAACTAAATATCCCATGGGTACTTGGCTAAATACTTTATAATATGCAAAAACCACACGATGATTGGAGGGTCACTGCTCCAACTTATCTAGAATAAGACATTCAAGAATTGCATGTGTTACGTACGATGGATCTGCGGATGCCTGCTCATAATTAGATCTAAGAGCCACCCCCCCTGACAAGCTTCGGACGTGTAGCAGGAATGGTGTTGCGGCGTGAACTGTAGAAGCCACGTTTGAGAGAGCTTTGATCAACATTATATTAAGCCGGAAATGGGGAGGTAGGGAATAATAATAGTAATAAAATGCCGAAGCGTAGCTTGACGTAGAGGACAGAAGAACTCTGCCTCACCGTTCAAAAGTATGAAGACACAGTAGAAAAAATAGCCTAGTATAAATAATTGTGAGCCTTATAAACAATTGTGCTAGCAGTTATTAATAAAACCTTTCCTAAATGACTGCTCCGCAATGCCACAGCTGTCAAGTTTGGAGCTATATCCAAATATGAGCAACCCCATATCCATGTCTGCATAATCAGCCCACGACCTTCCATCAGGGTGATCACTCCATCCCCAACAACCTAATAATAAGTGAAAAGTGACATAGCGCCTGGTTATAGCAGATGCTGCTGCAATTATCTTATCCAATAATATACCCTGAAGCCACCATCAAGCTTAACCATCCAATGTGAGAAGGTACCTTAAAGGAGATGATGTGTGCCTATTAGTTTTTCTGAACACATGATGAAGCACTCTCTCAAGAATTGGTCAGAGATGTTGGTCTCTGCTTGCACAAGTGTTTGATGAAGAAACTTTTGCTGGGCATCATGCCGCTACTCAAAGCACTGTACAAAGCCACCCTCTGCATATATACAAGGAAAAATGATATTATAAGCGTCATTGACATTGAAGGTGGACAAATAAAGGGCAACTTAGTATCAGCACTGTAAGCAAAGCAGGTGTGAAGTATGTGATGCGCACATTTTCTGCATGGCGAGTCAATGTCACATGTCTCATGCCATGTGCCAGCTGAAAGAAAGGGACCCCAACAGGAACCAACGCTGTAACAAGGTCCATCACATCTTGTGGAAGACCAGAGCAAGCTGAGAGAGCTGAGTCCACTGGTATGCACCCAAGACAATCAGCTGGGTTTCAGCTAAAAAGGTGTGAAGTGCTGTGACAGGTCCTGACTTGCTCAAGACAGCACACTGAGGAAAGGTGTACACAATGCCATAGCATTTGAGAGCTTTTTTTATGTTACTACCAATGGTAGCAGCAATGTCGGTACAAAGGGCAGAACGAGATTTAACGTCAGTGAGACCCCTACCACCGTCCTTGTAATATGGTATATCTGCGTTTTCAATTTTTTTAGCGACGATATGGTCTGACCGCTGACTAAAGCTCGAAAAACTACTTGTTTGCCTTGTGGCTTGTACTCTATCTCAGTCATGTCAAATGAAGCCAAAATACCGTATCAAAAAAGCTTAGTTATTTGTTTTTAAGAAATAGTGATGGTTGAGGACTTGCTGAAAATTCAAATTCGGCGAGGTCCGGAGCAGAGTATGAACCAAGTCCGAATGGGAGGGGAAAAGGAGTGTTCTAGTTTACGACGGGTGCGAGGGAGAAAGAGAAAATGGAGTGACGTGTCAGAGAGCGGTATAGCCTATTAGCATCAGGGATGGAGATGCCTAAGAGGTGTAAAGTTGTTGGGAGAGGATAAAATAATGAACCACTGACACCAAGGAGAATAAATGGACGGTAGGGGAGCTGGAAGGGAATGGTATAGGGGTTAAGTGCGAAGGAGAAGAATCAGGATGAGGTATGAGGGGAGGTGTAGGAGGTGGGAAAACAATGGTACTTGACGGAAAGGGAGGAGGGTCAGATAGTGCAGAGGGACATAAGGGTGGAAAAGTGGAAGGAGAGGGTACAGAAACCGGACGGAGCAGGTCATGGAATTCAATGGATCTCATTCTTTGTTTTTTAGGTTGGAGTGTGACCTGATCAGTTACAATTCCAGGCGGCGTGCAATGTTAACAATTGTTAACATCCATGCAAGCTTTCTATCAAACTTTGAGCGTAGTCATGTGGCACTGCAGAGTGGTAATAGTGGTAAGCAGAAACTGAAGGCTCAAAATTCTGATATGATGACGCATTGGCATAGCTGGAGCATTTTTCTCCAGTCGCGACACAGCACATCCTGGACAAACTAAACCTACACTGAAAGCCCTTATAGGTTGGCTCATGCTCTTGCCTATCTTCTTTGATGTACATGGCGGTTCTCATACCTTCCACTCATGGTTTTGAGAGATTGGGGTGGTGACCTCTACTGCAGTTTTCCTTCAACTCCCCAAACCTCCTCGCCAGTACATGGCTGACCTTTTTGCAGCTTGCTCTAGACTTCCCAAGTTTCCCAGGAACAGAGCTTGAGAACTCACATACTTGCAGCTTTCCTGATTATAGATAACATGAAGTATAACTGGATTTGAGCATCAAAACAAATGGACGATGACACGTGATGAACTCATAAAAAAAGCAACCTCAAATTACCACTGCAAGTTTTGTCACAAACATGGATGGTAGTTAAAATGCAAGGTTTCTAATACATTATTTGAATAGCGCCCAATCCTCTTGTTTTTGAAGAATCATACCCCCTGCTCCTTGGGCAGGTAAGAGTCTTACCTCTAACCATGGGCCAGGACAAACATCTCCTAGCATGAGCTGACGTTGAACATGTTCAGCCAGGTTCACATTGGGACTCAACTCCAAAAACTTATGTAGGAATATGCAAGAGCCAGGGTGCAATTACTAGGAATAAAAGTGTTTAGCTTCAAAATTTTAACACATTCATTTGTTAGTAGCTCAGTGAGGCATGTGTACCTGACGATTAGGAATAGCACCTTTGACCTTTGTAAACGATTTTCTGCATACTGAAGTTGACTTTTGGTGTATGAAAGAATTTGCTGCGATGCAAGCAACTGAGTAAACTGAGCCTTACAGTCCTTCAGGTCTAGAAGGGCAATCTCTGCAAAGGGATAAGGTCCTATCCCTGAGTTCATAGATACCTAACTACCTAGGTTCCTAAACACAAAAGATTCCAGGCATACGCAAAATTAACTTAAAATGATAAATTATACATAGTTCTGAACAACATTGCGCATGTCAAAACACAGAAAGCCATGTACATGATTCTATGAGTTATCTCTAACCATGGGTTCTGGCAGTTCTTGATCTCCAATTGCATCTCCACTCCTACTACTAACATGATTAGTGCTAGGAGAGCATTCGGATTATTGAAATTACAAAGAATTATCAATTCAGTTATCTGCAAAGTAGGCTACTTGACGAATTTACTGATGATACTGATGATGACAATTCATGAAGAATATTACTTCAATGCTGGAGATGGGATGTGTGATAAACAGCTGGTTCTTGAGCTATAGGGTGTGTAGAAAGCAGACGCAGAAGCTTTATGCTTTAGGATGTGCAGGAATTAGACGCTGGAGCTCTACATCATTTGAGGTGTGATGAGTATATCCTCCAGCAACAATAACGCCCTGAACAGCTGCAGGGACCAGCTTGGACGGTTGAGACTCCCCTGCTACCTCCCAAGACTTTGTCCCATATGCCATCACAGCAGCCAGGCACATGATGCAGCCCATCAGCTGCAAGGGTATATTGTAGCTTCCTGTCACCTCCACCAGAGCTCCTACTAACCAGGGACCTGCTATGCCCCCCTGCTTCAAACAGTACAAGCTTGCTTATAGGGATATCAGGGTCTAAAGAAATGTGCATTATGAGGAGCTATAGTTAGAACATAACCTTTACTTTGGGCAAGTGTGCAACACTTCACCACTGTTGGAAGTAATAAGTAGCTGTTCAAACCTCTCATGCAAAAATTGCCTGACAATCCACATTATCCAACTGTTTCACAAAAACAAGCATAGCTGCGTATGTAGTAGGAGCAAAGCCCTGATGAAAATAAATTTAAACAGGCATGTCTGCATTGCAGTTGAATACAATGGTATTCAATGCCATACCCTTCAACATCTCCTTCTTACCAAATTGCTGAAACTGTTATACATAGCCATTGCTAGGGAGACATAACGCGAGGTGGAAACCACAGGGATGTAGGAGTTCATGATACAGTCAGCGCCCTGCTAGGAGTTCATGATACAGTCAGCGCCCTGATAGGAGTTCATGATACAGTCAGCGCCCTGGTAGGAGTTCATGATACAGTCAGCGCCCTGCTAGGAGTTCATGATACAGTCAGCGCCCTGCTAGGAGTTCATGATACAGTCAGCGCCCTGCTAGGAGTTCACGATACAGTCAGCGCCCTGCTAGGAGTTCACGATACAGTCAGCGCCCTGCTAGGAGTTCACGATACAGTCAGCGCCCTGCTAGGAGTTCATGATACAGTCAGCGCCCTGCTAGGAGTTCATGATACAGTCAGCGCCCTGCTAGGAGTTCATGATACAGTTAGCGCCCTGCACAAATCAAGTCCGCAGCTGTATCAGAACTGAATAAGGCTCTCTGAGGGACGTGGAGAAACTGCGCAGCGTTACGAGATCTATAAGATATCACAGTAAGTTTTAAAAAGTACTTTTCTTACCTCTGGTACTGAACTGAAACACCAGTTTCAAATAATTTACAAATCATGTATATCAAAGTATCACATCTAGTTCCTTTGATAGCTGAGGCTGACAAGGCTTACATGTGTGAAAGCTATGGCCAATGTAAGCCCAGTGAAAACCAACACCACAGACATCAGATGCAGAAGGGGGAGTACTAGGAAGAGCAACCCAGCGGTCAGATAAGGTACAGCAATGTGGAGAGCACGTTCATTGCGGGCTTGTGAACTCCTACCCAGCAGCAGGGCTGTCACTGCAGTAGCAAGGAATGGTAGAGAGGATAGAAGGACAGGGAGGTATGATGTCCCCTGATTTTTGAGGACATCATTGTCCTCATCAAAAGCTGAGGGTGCCTGATTTCGGTCAAACGCTGGAGGCAACAGCAGAGCTGGGTTCCCAGCTGCTGCACCTGTATTGCTGTGCAGGGACAGCAGTACATGCGAGGCAGTGCTGCTAAGGGAGTGGCTGTGTTGTGTCCGAGCCATGGGGCCACCAGGCGCGGTGTTGCTGGATGTGGAGGTGAGCGATAAGTTTCTAGTTGCACCCTCAGGCACCATGTTGTCATGGCCGATAGAGGTCCAATCCTCCATAAGGCTTGAGACAATTATGGGCAGCCAGAACAGCATGGCATTGCCGGCAATGTTCTTGAGTAAACCCTAGGGTTGTGACAGCAAGGTATCAGATACACTTCAATGAGTGCAATGGACAGCTTGCCCATAATTGTGTGAAGGCTATCAAGTTGGCATGATTGCCTTTAGAGAATTGTGTCATTTGTGAGGAAAGGAATGCTTATTGGGCATAGCGGATTTGGAACGGTTGATGCGAGGCTAGTGAGCACATAGTATCTGGCCTGTAGCTAGATAGTTGCTACCTGAGTGAGCACCTAGTCAGCACCTAGTGAGTTCTCTCATTTTGCTTCTAATGATTCCCATTTGAGTGCACTTGCAGTACTCACCATGACACTGACATACCACACCCGCCAATTCCCCGCAGCCTCGCGAATAAGCCTCACATCAGTCAGCACCTCAGCATCCCCGAAGTTCTTGGTGGAAGAAGAGGGGCTCATATTGCTGCTGCTAAGGCTGTTGGTACTGCTGAAAGAATTACTGCTTCTACTGCTGCGGCCCTGCTGCTGCTGCTGCTGTTGAATCCAGCGGCGCTCCAGTCCCGTCAAAAAGGTTGCCTGATGAAGGCCTGTAGGGAGAGCCTGAGAACACAAAGGATGATAAGGCACTTAAATGCATGCCTTGATAATCCTTCAGTTTTTGAACGTTTGAATTTTGCAGATGTATGATGAAGGTAAGGACAGCTGAAATCATATTCAAGTGACATGAAAAGGAAAGTAACCCTGTATTCTTTTATTTCGATAAAATATTTTGCTGCTAACGCGCAATGCACATGCGTTAAGTCATCGCTCACTCAGATATGGATTAAAGGTGCAATAAGATATATATCTTGATGTCCTCCTTAGCTACTCACAACGCCCACTGTTGCACCAATGCAGCAGGTGGCAACACCCTCAAACAAAAACAACCACTGCCAGTCAGACAGACCCATGCGTCCATGCAGCATCATCAGCAAGGCTGCCAGTGGGGCTGACAGCACATTTGCCAGAGACACTGCGGCCTCCAGGGAGCTGTAAGGAAAGGTGAGTGCCTCCTTGGGTAGCATGAGGTACAGGTAGTACCATATAGCTGTGAGGAGAAGAAAGTGAAGAGCACAGCAGGCATCACGATCTAAGCTTACTAGATGATATGAAGGGGAATGATCGTGCTAGCTCACTGTTCCTGCTTTTCCTGGAATGATATATGATATGCCCAGAAGTATCCTAACGTGATCATTAGATAGGAGTAATCAATTGCTCTTGCAGACAGTCACCTGGAAAAGCCCCAGCTTCCGCCATCCCCAACAAGAACCTCAGCACATAAAATTGAGTGACAGTGGTGATGAGGCTGAAGGAGGTTGCCACAATACCCCATATAGCTACCTGAATACTTAACCATCTAGCTACACCCACGCGCAGGCCAAGTAGCTGAGACGGGATTATAGCTACAGAGTACCTGATATCATAGGGGTTCAATAGGAGTAAAGGACATAACAATAAAATCATATCTTGCTGCTAGATCTAATTTATTTTGGTGCTGATTGTCATGCCGATATGTATTCTGTATAAACAAATGATATCTAGAGGCGTTAGTAGCTCACCCAGCAAAGAAGAGTCCTGACCCTGTACAAAAATACAAGAAAGATGTCGGCGCAGGGATATTGATGAGAAAATGAAAAACATAGGTTTGTACTGTTAACGCTTCTGGGCTTTCCATCCTAGTGAATCATAAAAACTATCTGATAAAGTGTCCTGTGCTCATCAGTACTAGGCTCATACCAGCGCCATAAACTGTTGGAGAGAAGCTGAGTTCCTTGGTCATTGAGAATGAAGCATAAGCCAGGTTGGTCCTATCAATATAACACATTGCAGACACGACGCACAAAAGAGGTAGGCAGCCTCTATAAACTTTCCCATATACTGTCCAAGGGGTAAAATGACCTGGAGGGAGCTCATCTTTGTTCATGACTCAGCACTATGACATTATGAAGGCAAGATGTAACGCATAAATAGTACAATCAATGTAACTTAGACAGGTATCACGTTCCTTTTTCGATATTTTAGCTGAAGCATGCATCAAGCAAAAATATGTAACTTGCATGACATGCAAGGTACTGGGCATATGTCGCGCGTTTGAAAATATCGAAAGAACAGAAGTGTGACATAAGTATGGGAAAAACTCTGGAGCGCCATCACCAATTTCTTCGTCAATGATTTGCAGCCTGCAATATTTTGCAATAATGCACTTGTTTTGACTCTGCACATTTTGCATATGCTTATGCGCATGCTTTCCACACTTGCACTTAAAGAATGAGAAACATCTAAAATATTTTATGAGTTTCTGACACGGATTATAATTAAACGTAACATTTGGCGATGAAGACCGATCCCAGTAAGAGCCACAGGAAAGCAAAAGCTGGACGCAAAGCCGAAAAGAGGAAAGAGGCTGAGCACAAGAAGAAAGGGACACTTGATGATTTTAAGTCTTCCAAGGCAGCAGGCAGTAACCCACGGGCCTTTGCTTTCCAATCTGCTGGAAAAGCAAAGGCTCAGAGGGCTAGGAGTGCTGAAAAAGAGCAACGGAGGCTTCATGGTGCGCAGACTCACCTGAGCATGGTTTTCCAATGAATTCATCACATGAATTGTAGCACATGCGATATCACCTGACTAGTGTGCAGAGAACAGTCTTGTCATCCCATGTTCTTATTCTTGCAATTTAATTATCTTATTATGATTGTAGCGCCTATGTTTGAGAAGCCTGTAGAAGAGCCTCCTCCCATGGTCGTATTAGTACAAGGTCCACCTGGGGTGAGGACATATTGCTTTGAACCTCTTCTATACTAATATTTGAGGCTCCCTACAGTCGCTTAAACGGAACATTCTCATTGCGTAGACCCTTGTAGTGCCCTAAGTAATAATGGTGGTTTTGATTTGAAAATGTTGATGCTTGACTTTATTAGCAAATCTCTCATGTTGAAAAGACTTGACATTCTGTTTCTTGATGCTCAGGTTGGAAAAAGCACCCTAATAAAGTGTCTTGT
Organism: Chlamydomonas eustigma; assembly: GCA_002335675.1. Lineage (NCBI taxonomy): Eukaryota > Viridiplantae > Chlorophyta > Chlorophyceae > Chlamydomonadales > Chlamydomonadaceae > Chlamydomonas > Chlamydomonas eustigma. The sequence goes on along the minus strand of BEGY01000057.1, from coordinate 103,734 downwards.
GAAGCACTTCACAAATCAGAACTTGGCAGAGGTTCTAGGTCCCATCACAGTTGTTGCAGGTGATTGCTCCATCGTGCAACTCTAAAAACATCCAGAGTCGTCGTGGATGATGTTGTTCATCTAATCCCCCCCAAGGGCGTGGCCTCTATACAGCTCTGAACTAATGCAGTCAATACGCTGATGTTTCTCTCGCCTGTCACTTGAATGTCACAACTGACAATGGATTCCTCACAAGTTTTCAAACCTCATGTCCTTTTTGACAGCTAGATATGCACACTCTGTCACTGCTTTAGGGAAGAAGAGGCGCGTCACATTCGTCGAGTGTCCACCAGACCTGAATGGCATGATTGATGCTGCAAAATATGCAGACTTGGTGCTACTTCTCATTGATGGTAGTTTTGGATTTGAGATGGAGACGTTTGAGTTCCTGAATCTGCTTCAGGTAAATGTCAGCTGAAATCACGTTCTGCATTATGATAGCCTTATTTTTCTAGGTCTGTCAAGAGTTTATTCTTAGGAGGAGGACCATATATTGCGTTTATTCCCTTACGACCTTTACTGTACAACCTTGAACAGTAAATTGAGCTGTATCAGTTTATTCAGTAAGGAGAGTGGGATTATTACACACAGGTGCATGGCTTCCCAAAGGTGATGGGGGTTCTCACTCATCTTGATGGCTTCACTGATCAAACCAGACTGAAGAAAACCAAGAAAAAGCTGAAGGTGAGATAAAGTGTGTATTCAGCAAGAGGACCTGTGTCTCTTCAGACGCTCACCTAGGGGCACAGTGAGTACAATAAAGCATAAAGATGTGTAGCAACATCTTCTTTCTAAAGCTCATAAAGGCGCCTGCTGAAACAGTTTGGATATGTAAATATATCTCATCTGTTCCTCTCACCATTCAGGCAAGGTTTTGGACTGAGATCTATGACGGCGCAAAGCTGTTCTACCTAAGTGGTGTACAGCATGGCAAGTACTTGAAGCGGGAGGTGTTCAACTTGGCCAGATTTATAAGTGTTATGAAACTCAGGCCTCTGACTTGGAGGTTGGCCCACCCCTACACCCTGGTGGACAGATTTGAGGTGAGAGGGTGGAGAAGGGATCATGGGTTACCACGGAGGCAATGGCAAATTTGGATTGGAGGATGTTAGCTAAGGCCATCGTGGTCCAAATAGGTTGAATAATCCGCAATGAATAGATTTAGTCCAAGATTTTGTTGCTGGGTTCATATGCCCATTACTTGCATTATGTGTGAGATTGAGTCTAAATCTGCAGCGCATTGACTCACATGATGTCTCCCTCACTCGAGCGCAAAAAATCTTCGACAGTCATACATCGCTAGACACATTGAGAGTTGAATGGACTTGAAACATGTCATTCTCAAAAAACAATGGTCTGTGGTGATGCTCAGGACATCACTCCCAGGGAAACAGTGCGTTTGTCACCCAAGTGTGACCGTGAAGTCACACTGTACGGCTACCTGAGGGGCAGTACCATGAAGCCAGGATGCAGGGTCCATGTAGCTGGGGTTGGGGACTATACCATCCAAGTGAGCAGTTGTACCAGCAGTATAACATTAAAAGGGATGTGCAATGCATTCAAACTGTTTGATTTGTTTGTATCCTTGCAGTGAATGCAATACAAAGCATTCAGGCTTTAGCTTGCGCCGGTCATATGTTCACCACACATGCCTGTCCTTAAATTGTGTGTACCTCCATCCTCTAGGAGCTGGATGCTCTGCCAGATCCATGCCCCCTGCCTGACACCCTGAAGAAGAGGGGTTTGAATGAGAAGGAGCGGCTGTTGTATGCACCTATGGCAGATGTTGGGGGCCTGCTGTATGACAAAGACGCTGTGTACATTGACATCCCGGATTGGAAGGTGTGGCATTCGATAGGCTGTTGTCATCATATTCGTGAAGTTGAAAAGCAATGTAGAATTGTCTGTCCAAGATTATATTGTAAAGATAAAGTTTCTGAGCATGTCAGCTGTCTGTCCAATATATTTAAAAACATGCAGCAGGCTTTATGGAGTTATGGTGCAGGTAAAGGCATTTCTGATAAGCTTGAATCCTCCATGCAGGCAAAATGGGCTTCAATAAATCATGCAGGTAACAATGTAACATGCAATTGAGATCTCCTTGTAGGTCCAATACACTGGAGAAGGTAACGCTGAGGGTACAGAGGGAGATTTAATGGTGAGGCAGCTGCAGGCAGTCAAGGAGACAGTGGATGAGAAGCTAAGCAGAAGCCAGATGCAGCTCTTCAATCGTGGTGGACTGTTGGGGGCAGATGATGCTGGTACTGATGATGAGGAGGAGGAGGATGACCTAGAGGAGGATGGCGATGAGGATGAGGAAGAGAGTGATGATGTTGACGATGGTGAAGGTTTTAAGCTGCTCACACCATGATGCAAGCCTTAAGGACTCTCCTTAGTGATGGATGGCAGCGGTTGGCTAAAAACAATGTATATCCAGTTGGTCCTGGTTGTTTACATTAGCGCTTGACGCAGTGTGTGTTCTAAATTTTGGTGTAGGTGGTCAGTCCGGATTACCGAAGGGCATGCCTAGGGGACAGACTGTGCATAAAGATGGTCGCATCCGCCGTCGTGCGTTGTTCAAAGAGGAGGTGGAGCCTGCCTCAGAAGAGGAGGAAGGAGAAGAGGGAGAGGCTGAAGACCACAACATTGAGGAGGATGAAGAGGAGGAGGAGGATGAAGGTATGAATCTTAGTTAGAGTCTTACCCTAAAAGGCTTTGTTCTCATCGTTTTCTGCCTGGTACTGTTGTCTCTTTTAGCTGATATTTTTTGGACCATAAGGAACTTAGATGAAGTCTTAAAAAAAGGATCTCATAGCTCTGTCATGCCATTAGCAGCATGTAATTGACAGACTCATCAATATTCAAATTCGTGTCATTGCTTGTCATTGTTGATAGGCCTGGGCGGGGCCGCCCACTGGAAAGCTCGCATGAAAGACAATGCTGCAGCCCTATTCTCCATGAAGAGCACAGACCTGTTCACCTTTGTGTACGGTAGGGCCCCTGCTTGCGGTCGCTCAGGTCAGTATGGTCAACTGGATGATGGCGAAGAAGATGATCATCATGATGGCCGGGCTGGGAGGGACATGGATGATGAGGAGGGTAGTGATGATGATGATGATGATTTGTTCAAGCCGGTGAAAAGGAGATCAGAGGCTGAGGCTGCTAGTGATCTGGAGGCTGTGGATGGTGAGTTATAATGTGTGAACTGTGTGAACTTGAGAAAATGTGTTGCATCTGATGAAAGAATTTGTATTCTTTCACCTGCCTACTAAATTTGTTTGTCAAGGTTTATAGACTTGCATAGAATGAAATTCCAAGAGACTCAAACTTTAGTGCAGACTCAATCTCTCTGATCACATCATCTTTTCGCAGCTCTGGACTCCGCTCGCACTGCCATAAGCTCTGCCTTGCTGGCAGCATGGGAAAGGGAGGAGGCTGTGGAGTCCCTTCGGGACCGCTTTGTGACAGGAGACTGGGAGGAGGGACAGCGGCGTGCTTCAGCTACTCCTGGGGATGATGATAATGATGAGGTGGAAATCTGATATTCTCTTTAATGCTGTGAGATGTTTAGCGTTCACAGACCACTGTCTTTGGATCTGTCCCACAAGCTGCCACACATGCAGGCAGGGCTAGGCATTCAGAGATTGCTTTAGCTTAACCTTGATATCATTATTTAAGCAGGCAGAGGATGAAGGCGAAGAAGCCTCTGGAGACTTCACTGATATAGAGACTGGGGAGGTGATACGAGGTTCAGACGTGGCTGCAACCTTGTCCTCTCGAGGTGGTACAGTGGATGCTGTCACTGCTGCTGCCCAGAAGGCTATCTCTGATGCTTCGCGTGAGGAGGCAAGGATAAGGAAGGCTGCAAAGAAAGCAGAATTTGACTCAGCGGTGAGGTCAAGCGCTTAGTAGGATGAAAAGTTCATGCGATAAGCTTTCATGTGATAGGGCTTAGTTTCTATGCTTTATGCAGCACCCATAACATTTCTTTCTCAAAATGTGTGATCCACTGCTGACTCTGATTGTTTTTTGTCTGTCTCCTTATGCAGTATGATCATGGAGGTTTAAAGGGTTCAGGATCTAAGAAAGGTGTTGATGAAGAGGCCAATGAGGAGCCATCTGCAACAGCTGCTGGGGAAGGTGGGGCATCCAAGAAGGGGAAGAAGCCTGGGGAGGAAAAAGAGGAGACCTTCTATGACTCTGGTGAGGGAGCCAACGACTTCATCCTTTGTCAACATGGAAGCTTGAGAGTAGACTTGTTATCTGGAAAAGAAGTCTAATTGCAGACAACTCTCATTTTTACATGTAGTAGGACTTCAATGCAGTGTCACCTGATTCCTGACTCATACTTCAATACAGTGTCACCTGATTCCTGACTCAAACTGTCCTACACATTTTGCAGTGAAAAAAGACATGGCTGAGAGGCAGGCCCGTACAAAAGCCATGCTGGATGGCCTGGATGCTCAGACCCGTGTTGCTATGGAGGGTCTAAGGCCTGGGACCTATATGCGCATCAGATTGACAGGTGAGGAGCAGATGGCCTCAGTTGCAATTTGAAGATGGGATCAGCTTCTAAATCTAGTAGTTATATCATCAGTGTGAACCTATAGAATGCACTGCAGGGCATAGTCTTGCATACCTTATTTCTGGACACAGAGATTGAAAGAGTTCACAAGTACTGGACATGAAAGCTTGCCTGCTTCTTGAACAATATGGAAGTTGTAAGAAACATGTAATAAAAGGCGTAGCTGAAGTGTAGTGGAAATGGTGTCAGTTCTTGAAGCGCAGTGGAAACTGTACCAGTTGTCAGATGTAAAGTGTCTGTCGCTGATCCATACAGGCGTTCCTTTTGAGCTGGTAGAGTACTTGGATCCATGTACACCTCTGCTGCTAGGCGGGCTGGGTCAGAATGAGGAGAAAATGGGACTTATGAAACTTAGGTTGAAGCGACACAGGTGAGCAATGTGGCTCCATGCCTCTACATCGTTTTGCACACTGATTTTGATGTCTTACTAGATATTAATTTTGATTCAAAGCTTCTCATACAAATTTGGCTGTGGATCTAGTCTCGTTCAAAGCATGCTTTTTAGCATGGTAACCAATGCACTTGTAATGGAAAAACAAATGTTCATCTATAACCTTTATATGAAAGAAGTCAGCAGATCGAATCTATGAATTTTCATGAGCTAGACATGTGACCAGATGCTGATTGCACACATCCGCTTTTACTTGTCATCTCGTGAGTTCTTCTCATTATGTATGTAGCAATCATCTGCATCTTCACAAAACAGTAAGTCATCCCAAGCAGCTTCAAGACAAGCAATAATAGTAAATCATTCAATTTTTCTGGGCTCTCATGTAGCAGCTAATCATGCTCATTCTCATGTAGCAGCTAATCATGCTCATTCTCATGTAGCAGCTAATCATACTCATTCTCATGTAGCAGCTAATCATACTCATTCTCATGTAGCAGCTAATCATGCTCATTCTCATGTAGCAGCTAATAATGCTCATTCTCATGTAGCAGCTAATCATGCTCATTCTCATGTAGCAGCTAATCATGCTCATTCTCATGTAGCAGCTAATCATGCTCATTCTCATGTAGCAGCTAATCATGCTCATTCTCATGTAGCAGCTAATCATGCTCATTCTCTTGTAGCAGCTAATCATGCTCATTCTCATGTAGCAGCTAATCATGCTCATTCTCATGTAGCAGCCTATCATGCTCATTCTCATGTAGCAGCTAATCATGCTCAATATTTTTCCACCTTGCTACTTGTTGCGTCTCCTAGGTGGTTTCCTAAGGTACTGAAGGCAAGAGACCCGCTAGTCTTCAGTGCAGGCTGGCGTCGTTTCCAAAGTCTTCCTGTGTATGCAATTGAGGACCACAATCGCAGGCTGCGCACCCTGAAGTATACTCCTGAGCACATGCATTGCATTGCTGCCGTGTATGGGCCCATGGCACCTCCCAACACTGGTAGGGGTGGTTTGTAACTCTTTCATGTGTAAGCCTGTGCCGTGATTGGGTTACTTGAGACATTAAGACATAGAGGATGATCACTATTAATCAGTGTGCAAGACAGGTTTCCCTTCTCAATTGCTTAGCATTGTGATGAGCAATGTAAGTACAGGGCTCCAGCACTGAAAAGATTGCTTTGATCATGCATGTGACCATGTATTGCTGTGATCATGCATGTGTCCATGTATTGCTGTGGTCATGCATGTGTCCATGTATTGCTGTGATCATGCATGTGTCCATGTATTGCTGTGATCATGCATGTGTCCATGTATTGCTGTGATCAGGTGTGGTGGCAGTGCAGAGCTTGAACTCAAACCTGAGAGGGTGGAGGATAAGTGCCACAGGAGTGGTTCTGGAGCTGGATGCACAGTTTAGGTAAAGAGTGGATTTATCCCACACCTAGTGTCAAGGACAGCAAAATGAAGGTACCTTTCAAATTTGTATGACATGGGGATATTGCATGACATGGGGATACTGCATGACATGGGGATATTGCATGACATGGGGATACTGCATGACATGGGGATATTGAATGACATGGGGATACTGCATGACATGGGGATATTGCATGACATGGGGATACCTTCAAAGAACATATTCCTGCTGACTATCTGATATCTGTACTGTTTACTGATATCTGTACTGTCTACTACTGTCAACTGTGAAGGATTATGAAGAAGCTCAAGCTAGTGGGGACCCCCTTTAAAGTGCATCGCCACACTGCTTTTGTGTCTGGAATGTTCACCTCACAGCTGGAGGCTGCCAAGTTTGAGGGTGAGAGTGGGCTTGCTTTTTTGCTGCCAGAAAGGAGTAAGGAGGACAGTGTAACCAGCGGACAGTGTAACCAGTGGATAGTGTAACCAGCGGACAGTGTAACCAGTGGATAGTGTAACCAGCGGATAGTGTAACCAGCAGATAGTGTAACCAGCAGATAGTGTAACCAGCGGATAGTGTTACCAGCGGATAGTGTTACCATCGGATGATGCCACAAGAGTCACACTCTTCATTGCTGAACAGACTGCGTGAAAGTCAAGCGTTGCTTAAAATTAGCATATTGTATAATGCTGATAAGACTGCTGCGCCTTTCCTGATTGACAGGTGCTAGTATACGCACTGTCAGCGGCATCAGAGGTACCATCAAGAAGGCAGTGAAGCCTGGGGGAGTCCAAGGTGCAAAGGAAGGCACTTACAGGTGAGAACAGGGCAGATGCAGGTGGGGAGGAGGGGCTATTTTCGGGAGGAGGAGAGTAAGTTTTAAGAGGTTGGTAGTCATATGTGAAGGGGGGCACGTGTTGGGTTGATTAAAAGAGCATGTGCAAGAGAAGAGGAGCATGAGATGTTGTACAGTTTTGAGCATCGGGAATTGTACTGCAGCTGGAATCCAAATCATTCTTGCAATTTTTCCGCGCTATGTTCTATTTGCAGGGCAACATTTGAAGACAAGATCTTGTCCTCTGACATTGTTTTTCTGAGGGCCTGGGTAGCTGTGGAAGTCCCTCGTCTCTTCAACCCTGTCACAAACCTTCTATGTAAACAGCAACGACCAACACCCCACTCTGGTGTTGACAAGAGAGGGCGTCCTTTGAGGACAAAGGATGGTAGTATTAATGCTGGTGCTGCTGGGGCCTTGGACACCAAGGTGGTGGCAGGCACAGCGAGCGCTGACCCAGCGGCCCTCCTAGCTCTTCCAATCTCTGCTTCAGCATCTGCATTGGGAATTGCAACAGCACGGACAGATGGCGATATGGTTGATTTCAAACCTTCCTCCAAGTTCACAGGCTCTCAGCCAGGCTTCATCTTCAAGATTGGGCCTCAAGGTCTTGGTTACTACAAGGATCTTGGCACCAAGGCCGCTGTGGCAGCAGCAGCAGCAGCAGCCAAGACCATGCAGCAAGGCAATACAGCTCATGCTGTAGCTACAGGAGATGCATCCAAGCCTGCTGGCTGGGTGCCAATGCGCACAGTTGCTCAGCTTAGACGTGATCAAGGACTGGCTGCTCCCAGGAATCCGGACTCTTTGTATCGCCCGATAGAGAGGACCCCAAAGAAGTTCAACCCCTTGAAGATCCCAATGGCACTGCAAGTACGAAACCTTGGCAGCTCCTCTGGCACTACTGTACATCATAGCATAAGCTGCCTCTGAAATGAATAATGAGGATTGCTTTGTCTTTTCACCAAAGCTTTATATAAAGATTTTGTATGCGGCTCACAGTGTATATCTTCATTACAGCTTCTTCTAAGCTTCTTCAAGTGATTTCTGTGAGTGTGTTTTTTGGCTGCTGGTTTATCTGTGCACCTAGTTCTAACGTCATAACCAAAGTTGTTTCCTGTGAGTGATTCTGTGACTGCTTCAACAGGCCTCTCTCCCATTCAAGACCAAGCCAAAGTTGGAGCCCAAAAGAAAGGGAAAGACTTTGGAGCAGAAGCGAGCTGTGGTTCTTGAGCCTCATGAGAAGAGGGCTTACACCCTGGTCCAGCAGCTTAATGCCATCCGAAATGAAAAAGCCAAGAAGAGGAATGAACAGAATGTGAGCAGTCAAAATGAAATATGGACAATATACTTCATCATGGGTGTACAGTTTTTCCTAGATGTGAAGGGTTCGATTTTGTTTGAGATTCTCCTCTCATGGACTCTCTCAGGATCGCCGCCGGCAGCAAAGAGATAAGAAATTGGAGAAGGAAGAGCAATGGCGTGCACAGTTCAACAAGGAGGAGAGGAAGAAGAGGTACATTGAGGCTGGCCAAGCAGAGAAGAGAAAGGAAATGGCAGGGAAATACAGCAAAAGGGCCAAGAAGAGCTAACTGAGATGCAAGCTGAACAGCCTATTGGCTCGATAGCTGCTTGAACAATATTATGCAAGCCAATATAAGGTTATTAGAAGCTTTGGCTCATTTGCACAGGATGAGGCCGAGGGGCGAACATGGTGTAGCTAATTAGAAGTTTATGTATGTTGATGAAATGTCACGGTCTAACACTGCACCGGTGTAACGCTGTGCTAGAACCGGATTGCCGGATGTTGATGAAATCCTTATAAATTACCGAAATGCTTCAAGAAATTACATTCTGCCAGGGTACTTTCCGCAGCATCGCAGAACTGCGGTACTGAACAGAAACATTCAGAGTAGGTATCACTCATTGTGTAAATATCTATACCTAAGGGACTATGTCACAATCCAGTTCTATATCCAGGCTTCATAGACGTCTAACATCATGATTGTAATTTGTATCTCAGAGCCACGTAACGTATAGTTTGGAATACGGATGCAAAACACAGGATAGCTGAAACACTGCATGGACAATGTATCAATTGTGCGCGTCATCATGTTTGAATGACCAATGATTGAGTCACGGACATGCGTGCCCAAGTGTGTGGGTGATGTCAACGCAAGTGTACACAGTTCAAATCAAGGCCCCCACAAGGCCTCAACTCCAATGTTTATTACTGGTCATGAGGCACCCAATGAAGGTTTCTATCTCGTGCTAATCAGGCCTCTAACCTCTACCACCACCCCACTCAGAGCTTGTCTGAATAGCCTTCTGGTTTGCCGACTCAACCCTGGAGATGATACAGCTCCATTCAGGATACCAGAGCTGGCGCTGCTTTGTACAACACCCTCTTGACCTGCTTTCCGCACATTATCCGGCAGGAGCCTTGCTTGCACCTGGAACACCCTGGATCCTAGAGCAGGGTCTGGCAAAGCACTGGCTAAGCTGTTGCAGAAGGAACGGAATGTCTCTTCCTCTGTAATGATGAGAGGAAGCAGTGCATCAGCTGCCAGCTCAATCAGGTCTGTGGGCAGCTCCTCAATCAGCAGACGACGGAGCAGCAGCTCTAAGAAGCGTGCTGTAGCTGCCTGGCCAGAGGCAGTACGATGGGCACCGAAGCCTGGCAGACCCAGTTGTACAGCCTCATGCTGATGCCTTGCAATGCCTTCAAGTAAATTGCCAGGGATGAAGGAGCAGTCAAGCTTTCTTCATCAGAACATGATGACATCGATGAATATTTTGACAGGAGTCAGGAACTCTAAACAGGACAACCTTTTTTTGAAATACCTGCAAGACCCTCTAGCAAAGCTTGAACCATTGCAGTGGCTAGATACTTCTATTACCTGCAAGACCCTCTAGGGAGGCTTGAACTACTAAAGGGTCAGCATGCTGCATCCCAAACTCGAGGCTTTGCATCAGCATCCCGAAGTTTTCAGTAGGCAAGCTGGCTACCTGAGGAGCATAGACCTCCAGCATGTAGCTGCGCAGATGAGCAAGGGAGTAGTAAGTCGACAACATGATTGCCTTCACCGCAAAGCACAGGCCACACATCCGATGTCTTTGGGGTGCTGTTGTTTTCCGACAATGAGTCACCAGCTCTGAAAGATGTCCATGTCATCATGCACCCAAAAAAACGTATAATGCATGACATAGATTCACATGATGCATGTATACATAACAATGTCTTGTGAAGCTGAGGAGGCAGTGTTTTAATACCACTAGAGGTGATTGTCTTCTGCGTAACCAATGCAAATAATTACTAATACCTCAGTAACTGAAAGTACAAGTCTAATACCTTAGTAACTGAAAGTACAAGTGGCAGAGCTTTGGAAATTTGAGAAGCTCCACAGATAGTAGAGGTAAGACGATATTAAGACCCAGCAATACAACCTGTGAAGAGACAAAGACGACATTCCATCAACCCATATTCCTTAGCCAAGCAACAGCTGAGACATGGTGCACATATCTAGCTAAAAGCATGATTTCAGGCTCACAAAAAAATGCAGAATGCGATGCAAAGGTACATGAGTTGTCCTTTGCCTTTCTGATTATCCATATCAGTCCTTTTACCCAAATGAGCCTTGACACGTAAAAAGATGTGGAGTTGCAAACGCTCAACATTTTTTGCACTCACTTGGGCCACATCCAGCCTCTGGTGCTGTCCCGCTCCTCCTTGAGCAGGAGAGGAGGGGCTACCTAGAAGCTGTCCAGCAGACATTGTTGCCTTCCCGTTCTGCTCTACCAGGTCGCGATTGGTCAGATGACTCAGCAGCTTCAGCAGCGCTCGCAAGTGTCTACATTGATCTGATTGCCGTTCCTCCTGCAGAAGATATTCAAGTTTATCCTAATATCTCACTTCATCTTCATGCTGTTTATGCACTCATTTACCTGTCTTGACTTGTGAAGAGCACTCTGAACTCATTTACCTGTCTTGACTTGTGAAGAGTGCTCTGAACTCATTTACCTGTCTTGACTTGTGAAGAACACTCTGAACTCATTTTAACTTTTGAGGTCGATGAGGTACACTATTTACTCAGTTCACCTGCAAGCGCTTTGAGGATCCTGTGTCAAGGCTCCATCTATTCTCTTGAGAATACTGCTGGAGCAGCTCCAGAACCCATCTGCAAGCCACAAAATCGTGCAAGTACACTAATACTTATCAGAACTGCTTCATGTTTGCATAGCTATTGCACTAATAGATTGCCCCCAACATGGATACAAATAGAATGTAATAAAAAACGGAGCTTTTTATTTTTGAACTGAAAATGACACATACATCAAGATAAGCATTTACCTGATGAGCAAATCCAGCTCAGCTGGTTTGAGGAAAGAGACATGGTTGTCAACCTGTGGGCAGCCATGTATCATTAAGTTAAATCATAATGTGTGGGAGATATGCTTGCTCCTGCATCAAGAAATATTCTTAATTACCACCATGTAACAATCTAGCACTGCATCAATCAAGTTCTGTTTACCTCTCAAGCTAGCACAGTCTTCTATATCTTATTGCAGAGTTTCAAAATAGTGCGCAAAAATACCATTTCGGCAGCAAGCTTCAACAGCAGGGCTACGAAAATGCTGTGTCCTTTCAGACGTCGGTACAAGTGGATCATGGGTCCAAGCAAAGGGGCAGACAGATTCCATACAGCTGGCTGGGTGGCGCTGAGGGTGCCTATAGTAGCTCCTCGCATGGCCTCGATGACCAAGCATGCACTATGAAGGTCTACCCCAGACTGTACATGTGGTTAAGGAGGAAACAATGCATGTTGTGGGGATTCAGCAAATCGGCTGTATAAGAGTTTGCTTTGCTGAGCATTCCATTAACGGGCAAGATCCAAGCAACCATGATGTTAAATAAGATATTCCAGGTACGCATTTCCTACAACTTCAACCATCAGAGCACAGGTGCCAAACCTGATGCTCAAGATACAACTTCAACCATCAGAGCACACTAGGTGCCAAACCTGATGCTCAAGATACAACTTCAACCATCAGAGCACACTAGGTGCCAAACCTGATGCTCAAGATACAACTTTAACCATCAGAGCACACTAGGTGCCAAACCTGATGCTCAAGATACATGTTCCATTTGCATTGAAGTGTAAATAATTGGTTATCACCTGACTTGATGCAAAGAGTTATCACCTGACTTGATGCACAGGGTTATCACCTGACTTGATGCAGAGGGTTATCACCTGACATGATGCAGAGGCAGTCTGGTCACAACGATCTGCAAGAGCTGTCAGCTCATTGACAGTGCCCTGCATGAGCTGACTGACGTATGACCGTGAGGAGGCAGGGGTGGACATGCCAGCTGCTGCCAAACACAGGCTCTACATCCGTAACCAAAGAGAGGGGGCAGCAGTTGAATAAGACACAGAATAAAATATAATGCTGCAAGTGTATGTAATGCTGTCCATGATGATGAATCCTGTCCAAGCATCAGTCACCTGTGATGATGAATCCTGTCCAAGCATCAGTCACCTGTGATGATGAATCCTGTCCAAGCATCAGTCACCTGTGATGATGAATCCTGTCCAAGCATCAGTCACCTGTGACAGCGCTCTTTGCAGCTTCCCCCCTAACAACTCTCCAACTGCTTGCTGCCTAGTCGCAAATGCGGCCGCTAAATCTCGCCAGCTCCCCAGATTCACAAGGCTGGAACAAAGGCTCTTCCTCCGTACCAGAACTGGTAGTAACCCTGTGCATACCCTTTTGTGTAGCTGAGCCTCCCCTGGGTAGCTGATCAAGCAAGTGGAGGAAAATTGCACTATTCCGTCCAGTAGCTGACTTGCTGGACCATCCGCAGCTCCATATAAAACCTGTTAAAATTACAAAAAGCTTGCTCTCAATAACATGATGATGTGGGCCCATGGGTAGGGACCTAATTGCACAATCTTAGGCAGATCCCGGTTTGTAACTGAATTGAAGGTGAACCTGAATATCTCCAACTTTATCATGGGCTACACCATGGGCTGAACTATGACATCTCTAACCTGAAGGTTCCCTGGCAGGTTGTAACAACTCACACTCTAACCTGAAGGTTTCCTGGCAGGTTGTAACAACTCACACTCTTACCTGAAGGTTTCCTGGCAGGTTGTAACAACTCACACTCTAACCTGAAGGTTTCCTGGCAGGTTA
>BEGY01000057.1:61517-90220 GCA_002335675.1 Chlamydomonas eustigma | reverse complement strand
TGAAGGTTTCCTGGCAGGTTGTAACAACTCACACTCTAACCTGAAGGTTCCCTGGCAGGTTGTAACAATTCTCACTCTAACCTGAAGGTTCCCTGGCAGGTTGTAACAACTCACACTCTAACCTGAAGGTTTCCTGGCAGGCTGTAACAATTCACACTCTAACCTGAAGGTTTCCTGGCAGGTTGTAACAACTCACACTCTAACCTGAAGGTTTCCTGGCAGGCTGTAACAACTCACACTCTAACCTGAAGGTTTCCTGGCAGGTTGTAACAATTCACACTCTAACCTGAAGGTTCCCTGGCAGGTTGTAACAACTCACACTCTTACCTGAAGGTTTCCTGGCAGTGGCTCCTCAGGCAGCAGGTAAGTGTCGCACCACCTTGCTAGTGCCCATGTTGCAGCCTCCATCAGACGGGGGCTCAGGGCTGCTCGTGCTGAGGGCTGCAGCACCAAGGCTGGCACCTGACAGATAATTTTGATGTTAATGTGAAATTATGTGCATCAAGATTGGCTTTTAATGCTTTTCATGGTAGATGCAGCAAGAGGTTGGATAAGACGCCTGTGCAGTATGTAAGGTCCTGCTGTCAAGATCTATTTCCGGACAGAATACATGGTTTAGCTTCAGTATGGTAAGGAGAGCAAACTGTTAGCTATTATGACTTTGTATTACTTATGAGTGCTTGAACCAAGCACTTATTTCCTACCTCAAGCAGTGCCTCACACAGTGTTTGGAGTGCCTGAGCCCCAGCTCCCCCAGCTTCTGCCTCCTCCAGCAGTGCCAAGGGCATCAGAGGGGTCTCCCCAGCACCACTGTCTGCTAATGCATGAGCCGACATATGCAGCAACCACACCAGTTGCTCCAGAACCTCGCTTGGATCAGCTCCTGCAGGGATCATGCACAGGAGCGTTTAGGATATCTGTGAGGCTTCCCAAAGAGGTCTGATCCACTTCCCTGGGCTCTGGATATTAAAATGGGGATCCATAACAAGTGCAAGAGAAGGGGCCTGCCAGTAATGTGAGATTCTCTTGTAGTCACACTGTTTGGAGCTACTGCCACTGCTACTGCCACTGCTACTGCCACTGTCACTGCTACTGTCACTGCTACTGCCACTGCTCCCTCTATCACACACCCAGCCAGCACTCGGGTCACACAGCAACTCATCACCCGGGGTGGAAACTGAGGTCTGGGCCGGAGACTAGCCCGGTCTGGGCCTAATCCTTAACCCTTAACTAGGACAAAACGTCACCCAGTCTCCAAGAGGAGGGTGACGTTAAAAGAGAAACTTTAGAGCGATCAAATCATAGACTGTTACAATTTTGCCACCTTGTCCAACACACTCAAAGAGCCTTCCCTGGGCACCCCGCAGCAGTTCAGACAGCAGCCCTAGGGCAGGCCCAGGCGCAGCCCTGGCTAGGGCTGCCGCTCTCATCATCCAGTCTTCCTCACTGGCAGCTGCTGCTGCTTCCTCTTCATCAAGGGCATCCTATTTAAAAAGTCAGGCAGCCAGACAATCCCCTAATCTCAGTCCACCAACTTAATGAGCTCATTAGTGTTCATGCACTCGTTCAAAATCGTTTCAGTAGGGAGAACCATCCTTTTTTAGTGTGGTAAATGTAGTCTGTATTCATCATGGATATATCTTGTGCTTATTCAATTCTGAGACATTGGAG
The DNA here is from genome assembly GCA_002335675.1 of Chlamydomonas eustigma. Taxonomy (NCBI): domain Eukaryota; kingdom Viridiplantae; phylum Chlorophyta; class Chlorophyceae; order Chlamydomonadales; family Chlamydomonadaceae; genus Chlamydomonas; species Chlamydomonas eustigma. The sequence goes on along the minus strand of BEGY01000057.1, from coordinate 88,549 downwards.
CAGGAGCGACATCAGTACGACACGAGCCTGTGCTGTTTAAATTATAAAATAGCCAAATTAAACCAGTCCATGTGCTGAGTGTAGTAAGCATCCTGACTTGTCATGTCAAATTACCTCATGCGCCCCAGAAGCTGCATCTCTCAACGCCGCCTCTATTACTGCTCTGAAGACGGCTGCTGCATGTGGTGCAGCAGGAGGGGGAGGCACCATGGCTGGTATTGGGGACAACATGTGGGCCACAGAGTCAGGCTGTAGAAGTGAGGACCAGGCCTAAAATGTGACAAGTGTGACAAACATCATCATAATAACAACAATATCATAGGTGAAGAGGCCTAGTAGTGGAGGTTAGTGTGTGAGTGTGGCACTGTATCACCTATGTTGCAACTCATGTAAGTGGCTTTCTGCACTTATAAAACAAGTCCTCTTAAATGTTGAGGAGGTACATCAAGACATAAGCTGTAAATCAACATTCCTGTTGCACAAAGCACATTAGTGATGGCGACATCCCTCCTCCATCCATCCCACTCACCTCAAGCATCATGTCTGTACAGTCATGCAGCCATGGCTCCTCATCACAGCTGCTGACTCACCTCAAGCATCATGTCTGTACAGTCATGCAGCCATGGCTCCTCATCACAGCTGCTGACTCACCTCAAGCATCATGTCTGTACAGTCATGCAGCCATGGCTCCTCATCACAGCTGCTGACTCACCTCAAGCATCATGTCTGTACAGTCATGCAGCCATGGCTCCTCATCACAGCTGCTGACTCCTCCTGCAGCCACTAAAGACAAAGTCAGCTGCTCCAGAACCGGTAGCAAGCACCCATGAGAAGATGTCAGACCAGCTCCACATTGTGTGGTCACTGATGAGCTGATGATGTCAAGATGGGGTAGAAGGCCCTGGGAAGCCTCCATCAGGGCAGCAGCTGTATGGTTAGAGGAAAGGGCGCTTATGCACCTAGTAGGACGAAGTCAACAGCATGAGTCAGTGCCATGACACACAGCCTTACCTTAAATCAAGTATAATATAATAGTTCAGAGAGGTTCAGATGAAGCAACTATGCATCATGATTCATTAATGATGACAGTTCTTGGTTGACAAGAGCACATATGGACAGGCTTCTAAAAGCTTATGTTACAGAAGTTGGAGCTCAAGGCAACACAGGACAGAGTCAAAAGATCGCTTACCCTAAACCCTAAACCTTAGCTTAAAAATCAGTACTACCCTCTATCTATACACTTGCTACCCTCTACCTCAACATGTAGTGCTACCCTCTACCTCAACATGTAATGCTACCCTCTACCTCGACATGTAATGCTAACCTCTACCTCAACATGTAGTGAGATACCCTCTACCTCAACATGTAGTGAGCTACCCTCTACCTCAACATGTAGTGCTACCTTCTATCTATCTACACATTTACTAGGCTCTGTCATCACCTGCAAACATCAAGCAACTGCCCCTCCTCTTGTCTGGCCCGCTGCAAGACGCTCTCTAAGGGAAATGCCAGAGTGAAGACGCCCTTAAGCATCTGTTTAAGATAACCATACCTGAGGACTGTGTTGCACAAAACATTGCATAGGCATCAGTTTCTAGGAGCTTAACACATTGCCACTACAATGAAGTGTTTTTTAAGCAATGATTTAATTGTCAGACAGGTGTTGGCAGACATTCAAGTCTGGGATGAAGATCAGTAGATGCTGATGCATGTGTCGTGTAAATCATGGTCCGTTTTCTGATGCATGTGTAGAGTAAATCATGGTCCGTTTTCTGATGCATGCGTCGTGTAAATCATGGTCCATTTTCTCCTCACCCTGAGCAGCCAATGCTGCTGCCATGGCAGCCTCCCCCTGCTGCTGAGAAGGCAGTCTGGGGCGCCGAGGCAGAACTTCCCCGGATAGAGAGCAGAAGGCCACCAGGAGCTGCCGGGCTGAACCAAGGAGATGCTTCTGATGATCAGATAGGTGGTGAGAGCTGAGGCCAGCAGTTGGGCCTGCCAGTAACGCCTCCATCAAGCTGACCAGCCAGTCGCTGGTCTCAGGCGCTAACAGAACCTGGGATTTAAATAGAGGTCATGGAAGGTCTTCATGTAAGTTGAAGTTGTATTGACAGATAAATAATAATAGCTGAACACATGCTGGTTCCAGACATCATGACATGGCACCAGACATCATGACACAGCACCAGACATCATGACAAAGCACTTGCACATGCAACCAGACGTTTTTGAGATGACCGATTTGGAGACCAAATTGCAATGAACAGTTCAAGAAGACATTTTATTATCTCATATGAACACAATTATGTGAGGAGCCATTAGTTTGAAAGGAATATGCTCAAAGCTATGATGAGTGAGTCCTCACCTGACTCCAGCTCTGCCCTGGGGCGACTGAAGCTATGTCCATCCGCTTGTGTACAGCCTGCCAGAGAGCAGAGCAGGGTCCAAATCAAAATTCTTATAACATGCCACAAGCTCTGTGATGGCTCCTTTCAAACATAGTGCCATCAGTAGTAGCTGAGCATAGTGCCATCAGTAGTAGCTGAGCATTCCCTTGCACTCATCCAACATTCTACTGCAATGATAGTACAAAAAAAGCTATCCACTCAAAACACATATCCACACCACTTCCTCCTTACCTGAATAATGACAAGGTAGGCCCTCTCTTTTATTCAACCATGGCAATTGTCATGACCCTCCTCACTTAAAAATTGAATAGATACCACTACCTCACTAACCTGACCATGGAAACTACTGGCCCTCAAGCTACTTGTATGTCTGAAGTCCCAGCCCAGAACTGCTGCCATCAGAGATAAGCAAGCTGCACAGGTGCCTGCATCCTCACCACGGATGGCTGCTCCAGAACCAGCAGCCTGACGTCCCAGTGACACAGCATGCTGGAAGAAGCCTTGCAAGTAGCGCTCCTCCAAGTCCCTGTGGGAGTCAGAGATGTAGAGACAGAAATAACATTAAGTACTGAGCTGAGTACTAAAGGCAACGAAAAAGACTGATTACCCTATTCAATACCCTAACTCATTCTAGGGCAAAGTGCCTACTCTTTCTGACCCATGCATGTCATGTAATGTGCATTGCTTTGTGACCCATTCATGTCATGAAAGGTGCATTGCTTTGTGATCCATGCATATCATGTAAGGTGCATTGTTTCATTTGACTGAAAGGTGACAGGATAAAGAGGAGTAGGTCAGGGAGGTCACACCTGGATGCCTTGTCATGATAATCCCACGGCAAGCCCAGAGGGGAAGCGCTTGTCACACTAAACTCCACAAGTAGGGTTGTGAGAATCTCACACCCAGCTCGCTGACATGCTGCAGACCCTCCACTGGACACAAGTGAGAACATCTCCTGTGAATTCAAATGAACCAGCCTGAGCAACGAGCCCTGATGCAGACGCTCTCTTGAGCCAATGAACCATGATCTCTTTGTATTGGCTTAAAATTAATAGATTGATGTCTTTGAGCATGTCTTTTCACTGCAGGTTAAAGCTTGAGCTCCGTCTGATGTACCATTATATCATTTCCTCTGCCCAAAATGTGGCCTGTGGCCTGGCGCCCTCTTACCTGGAATATGGCAGCGTCAGTGGCAGGCTCTGGGTTCCCCTCAGAGTCCAGCCAGCCCCTCTTGATCAGTACTGCAAGTGCTCCCATCATGGTGGAGCGCACTGCAGAGGCTGAAGTATTCCCTAGGGAGGTTGGGTCCTCAGGGGATGTGCACCGCAAGAGGCAGTAATGGAGCAAGTAAGACCGCAGAGATTGGACCTGTCAATGTCCATCAATCCTGATGCTCATATGTACTAATCTCAAAGTCAAATGTGTTGTAAATGAGGTCTTTAAAGCAATTAAATGATGAGAATTTTTATACTCACCTGTCTAAAGCATATGCACATGATGTTAGCATATCCATGAACATCCATCAATTTATTTGCTGCATGAAGGCATAAGGCTTCACCTCTATTTCTGTCATGCTGATCCACTCCCTAACAACAGCGTCCCGAAGCGTGCAAGCTGCATGGAAGCGGGCCTCAAGGAGTGCAGAATGGTCAAGGATCTGACGGCATGCTGCTACAGGGCGAGATGATTGACGGAATTGTAACAGGATTTGGCCAGCCGATGCTGACCTGAGTGGATCCTACATGGATGAATGGGGATTTGCATCATGTTGGGCATAAATAAAAGCTAACAAGCAATCTCAGAAGATAGCTTCTGCTGACTGCATTTATTGAGTACAACGAATTGTCAGGATGATTTTTGGAGATTGCCTCAGACCTGAAAGTCACGACACGCAATTTCAACTGCGGCTTGAACCGCTTCAACGGTCATGTTATGCAAGCACGTGTCAAGTCAAGTTTGGTAAAATTGTACGTCATGCCTTCAAACCTCAGAACGAAGGCTCAGCGCTGAGAGCAAGGGCAAGTGCTCAATTTTGCTCCGAGACCAGGCACACTTGTTATGCATCGCGCACGTTCGAGCTGAGGATCTATAATTCTACTCCTCATTTAAAGTAAAGCCGACTGCATATTCATGTGATCCAAAGCCTTGGAGATTATCTAAGTAGGTAACTACATTAAAACATAGTGCCTATGACTGTCCTTACAGCAGATGAGGACCTGGTTGGTTATAAGGACGAGGAGCCTATATTCAGGAAGATTTCATGGCACTTGCTACCCCTTTTCCTGGTCATGGTCTTGCTCTGTTACATTGATCGGACTAATCTTGCATTTGCAGGTAAGTAGGCTTATGACAAATTTGCATCAAACTGATCATTTAGTTTGATTTAGTTATCTCTTGTCTAGAGATTCATGACATCTTCATAAGAGGGTGGTGCTTCCTTCCACTCTTGCAGCAATTCAATTGAATGAGGACCTTCACTTCACCCCTAGTATTTTTGGACTGGGGAGTGGGATCTTTTTTCTGGCTTATGCCACCTTGCAGGTGCCAAGATCAAGGCATTGCACCCTTTTCTTACACCTTCACACGTGACTAGGGAAGTTGTGCACTCGATAAAAGTTGTTGATGATCGTTCCCACTACTCTGAAATCTTGGGCCTCGTCATCATGTGTTGATGCCATTAGCAAAATGCCTGACCATGACAGCTATACAAAGTACACGCCTATGATTTTATCCCCAGATCCCCTGCAACCTCATCCTCAAGCACACACGGGCCAATGTGTACCTCGCCACTATCATATTCATGTGGGGCGCATGTGCCTGCGCCTTTGCATGGATGAAGGGTCCTGGCCAGTTCTATGCTCTAAGGCTCCTGCTGGGAGCTACTGAGGCTGGTGCCTTCCCTGGCATGTGGTTCTACCTCGCAAAGTAAGTGATGCATTTTGTCAACATTCAAATGTGAAGTGAATGGGCAAAAATTTGGTTGACCTGCTAGAGTGATGATGTGAATGGTTGACCTGCTAGAGTGATGATGTGAATGATTGACCTGCTAGAGTGATGATGTGAATGGTTGATCTGCTAGAGTGATGATGTGAATGGTTGACCTGCCAGAGTGATGATGTGAATGGTTGATCTGCTAGAGATATGATGTGAATGGTTGACCTGCTAGAGTGATGATGTGAATGGTTGACCTGCTAGAGAGTTGATGTGAATGGTGATCTTGAGGGATTACTGTTCCATGTATTCTTCAATATCTGAACATGGAGACACTATCAGTGAGTGCACTGTAGTACGTGTAGTACGTGTTACATGTGCACTGTAGTACGTGTTTCATTTGTCACCCAGAAATCTGGGTGGGTTCTATCCCGGTGATCGACTCACCGGACTGGATAATGATTATGGCTTGCAGATTCTACCCTAGTGACCGCATCACTATTCCCTATGCGATTGTGGATTGTGGAGTCAGCCTGAGTCATGTAGTAGCTGCCCCGCTGGCTGCAGCCTGCCTCTCTCTGACAGGTTTCGGAGGCATGAAAGGCTGGCAGTGGTTGTTTCTGTTGGAGGGCGCCCCTACTCTGCTGCTTGCTGTCTTCATGCTGTACATGGTCCCTAACTCGCCAGAGGAAGGTAAGAAGATGTAGTGCTTCTTGCTGTACATGGTTTGAGGAGGGCTGATAAATCCTATGCCAAAATATCTTCATTTTTGTGTGTTGACCTGGTTGGAGCTTAAGATCATATTCCTTGTTTGCTTTTTAACCTCATGAGTTACTGAGTGTGATCCTCTTCGCATTATTTTCTGGTTGCAGCTTCCTTCCTCCTGCCAAGTGAACGCATCTTCTTGGCGGCGCGTATCTTGCAGCGCAGATCATCATCCCCTGATGTCCAGTCTGTTCCTGTTGGGGAAGGAATGCATGCCTCACCATCCGCCTCACACCTTCTCCCTACCGCTGCTCTAAAGCAAAGCAATTTGACGTGTGTCAAGTCTGAACACAGCAGGAAACAAGCCAGCAGTCATAATGTTGTGGTCAGGAATGCCAGCCCTACCTTACAGAGGTCACCTGGTCAATCTGCTACCTTATCAGCAGCAGGGGGGGCCACTAGCGAGGTGTGGGCAGACTTGAAGGCAGCGTTTAGTAACAAGTTTGTTTGGTATCTGGGAGCAGTGAAGTTTTTTAAGGACATTGCTGGATTTGGAATAAGTGAGTCAACTCACTAGTAGCATCAGCATGGAAATCTGTGGAGGGAAAATATACTGTCTCCAAAGTTGATTTTTTTTTGTCCTGTAACTTAATTCATCACCCTGGCCTCCCTCTTTGTCACCACTCTTAACAGACAGCATTCAGTAAGCATTTCTATGCTGTTTTTCCCCCAAAACAGGAATCTTACTCCTTAGATCTGGGCCCTAACAGGGTCTCTACCCTATCCTGACAAACCAGGGTCATCTCATCCCTCATGCTTATCAGTCCAACTAATGAAACATGCCTGGCATCTCATTTCTCACGCTTATCAGTCCAACTTATGAAACATGCCTGGCATCTCATTTCTCATGCTTATCAGTCCAACTTATGAAACATGCCTGGCATCTCATTTCTCATGCTTATCAGTCCAACTTACGAAACATGCCTGGCATCTCATTTCTCATGCTTATCAGTCCAACTAATGAAACATGCCTGGCATCTCATTTCTCATGCTTATCAGTCCAACTTACGAAACATGCCTGGCATCTCATTTCTCATGCTTATCAGTCCAACTAATGAAACATGCCTGGCATCTCATTTCTCATGCCAACTTACGAAACATGCCTGGCATCTCATTTCTCATGCTTATCAGTCCAACTTTTGAAACATGCCTGGCATCTCATTTTTCATGCTTATCAGTCCAACTAATGAAACATGCCTGGCATCTCATTTCTCATGCTTATCAGTCCAACTTATGAAACATGCCTGGCATCTCATTTCTCATGCTTATCAGTCCAACTAATGAAACATGCCTGGCATCTCATTTCTCATGCTTATCAGTCCAACTAATGAAACATGCCTGGCATCTCATTTCTCATGCTTATCAGTCCAACTAATGAAGCCTGGCATTAGACCATCTCCTCCTGTTCATTGCCTGCTGTTCAGTCTTCTGGACGCCATCTGTGGTGCAGAGTATATTGGATGGCAATACGATGCACTTGCATTCAACATCTTCCAACAGCGCAGCCATGAGTGCAAATGCTACACTTCACCGCCCTGATTCAAAAGCAGCAAGCTCCCACATCCGCACTCTTCTATCACTAGCAGCAGCAGCAGGCACCTCAAACGGGCATGCCCATGCCTCAGGGGTGAGAGCTGCCCTTCTTACAGCAGTGCCATTTGCTGCAGCAACTCTCTTCAGCTTCTTTGTAGCTGCCAGATCTCAGAGGCTCAATGAGAAGATCATGCATGTCAGCGTTCCATTCATGGTAAAGATTGCGTTGCACTTTCAATACAACTCTCAAAAACTGAAATGCATTCCATCTAGACTTAAAATTCAGGATTCAGTTGTAGGATTCAGTTGCATTTTGTGTTGTTTTGATCTGTATACGCTTACTTCAGTTTTAGGTGTTTGGATGTCATGAAACTGGAGATCATGCTTTATAAACAGGTGGCAGGTTCTCTTTACGCCCTGTTCCCTCTTGCGTTGGACGCTGGTCCATTCTGGGGATTTGCATGTTTAACAATTGGAATTATGGTGAGACAGGAGTTCACACATGTTGGTGGATACTGCTGACCTCCCTATAAATGAAGGACATGCATTATACATTGATAAAAGAAGAGATATCACAGCATCATAGATTTTATCATAAATTATGCCTCATAATGTTCCCAAACTCATTATTAAGAAGCCAATACGTGAAGCCGATACACGCGTAACTAAAGCCGATTCGTACTGAAGTCGAATCAGAACCGTAGGAATGACCAGAGTTTGTGATAATGCTGAAGATGATGGTACCTGTATGAAGATATGTCCTTGCTTGGATAGCATCACGATGGATGGATGCGTCTTGAGGTTCATGATTGTATGCTGAGTGAGGACTTCAGCATAATTCTACTGATTCAATGCAGGGTGTCTACTCGAGCACTGGAACCCTTGTAGCGTTGTTACAAGAGCTAAGTTCTGGGCCTGGCTTTGTAATTGCTGGACCTCTCTTTAATAGCATCGGAAACATAGGAGGTAAACCATAAGGGTAACAAGGGTAATTGAAGACCTTGTTGATTCCTACATCAAAATTTTTCAAGTCTATTTACCTGCCATTCTGCTTTGTTCCCCAAATCTTCATAGTTTTGTCAGTCATCTCTTGAACTCCATGATTCTTTCTCATCTTTATTGCAAATTTTCTGCAAATTTTCTCAATCTTTCTGCTACAATTACTACACAGGATTTATTGGGCCCTACATGGTGAGAACTTCTTCATCAGCCGTTCTGCCTGTGTTCGGAATAATATGATTCTACAAAGGGATATAAATACATGTCTTGTTTTTTAAATTACTCCAAAAATGCAGCTTAAAACAACTTAAATCTTAGTGCAGTGCCAGTTGTGACGTAGAGCTTGCACTTAATGGCTCTTCGGAATAATATGATTCTACAAAGGGATATAAATACATGTCTTGTTTTTTAAATTACTCCAAAAATGCAGTTTAAAACGACTTAAATCTTAGTGCAGTGCCAGTTGTGACGTAGAGCTTGCACTTAATGGCTCACGTCGTTTGCATGTTCAAAACATTTGTACAAAATTTCACTATGAGTAGTGGTGAGTCCCCACTGGCTGTAGCAGGTACTTGAATAACAGAATTTTCATGACCTTGAAGTTTGTCTGTAACCTTTGGTATCTGCGTGTTGTCTGCAGGTTGGAGCCCTTGCTCAGAGGCTCGGCAGCTACGCTGTACCAAGCTTACTCATGGCAGCTTGCCTTTTTCTATCAGGACTCCTGGTTTGCATGTTGCCCCACATGTTGGCGCTTCCTCAGAACATAAGGGTTGGCTTTTGGAACCCAAAGTTGATTCATGTTCAAGATAGATAGTGTGAATGGGCTATAGGGATTAGGGTCGTGTCATCGGAACTTCAGGTAATGCTTATTAGAATTTATAACTATAAGATTTGATACATATTTGCCAAATTATAGTGCCTACGCCTATGTTCGTTATCTGCGTCAACAAACTGAAAACCGAATTCTTTGCTGGTGCTGACGAAGCGCTAACGGACATGAATGTCAGGCGTCAGCAGCCTTGTCAGCAGCATATTTTCCTTATCAATAACTCCTGGTGCTCAATAAATAGAAAGTTGAAGAATTTTGGCGCTTTCAAAAGGACACAAGAAGAAGAGTTCTAGGATCCACGTGGCTGCAGTAAGTAGGCAATGATTCTATTTACAATTCTTTGTAATTTAAAAATTCTTTCTTCAGCACATGTTCAAGTGTTTTTAGTTAAGGTCTGGAATCCCGTACTTGGCTGTTGTATTAAGTCTTGGACTTACATGCATATATTGTGCTGTGCAGGGCCGTTATATCGATATGATTTGCACAACGAGCGGGAAACTGGAGGAGTCATCGTCTACAACCCTCAAAGCAAAGCCATTAAAGAGGAGAGGCCTCTCTAAATTCTACTCATCTAAATCCCAGTCTTTTTCGTCTATTGACCTCGCCCTGGGCCAGCTGCGCTCCGCTTTTGGAGAGTCTACGTTGGCCCTTGGGAAAGCTCAGAATGGGAGCGATCTTATTGATGCTGCAATAGCAACTGACGTCATGAGCTCTGAGCCCAGTGGGGAGTGCGAGACACCCAGCTGCTCTTACGCTGACACGGCAGGCACTAGTTGGTCGTCCTCGTCAGCACTAACAGATGAAATGTGCAATGACTTTCTCATGGCTCTACACATCAGTCGATCTGCACCGTCCTCAAAAATGACATTTGCCAGGGTATCTCGTGCTAGTACGTTCAGCTACCAACACAGCTTGTCCCAACACCTGCACTCCTCATTGGGTACGTCTAAAGGCTCTCACATCATTGGAGGGAGTCAGTGTACCAGTATGAGTAGCCGAGGCTCCTGTCACTTGCCTGAAACGATGGAAAGTGTGCAAACAGGGTCATGACTGTGGTTTCTTTAAAAAGTGGTTTCTTTAAGTTGCCATTTTCTCATCATATTATCCTTGTCAAGAATTCAATAGCCTTATCGTCTTTGCTACATCAAGTAATTATTCGCAGGTGATGCTGTGCAAGATCTAGATTAAAACAATCGCAGGCCACTTCTTAGAGTGTTTGTGATGTCCGGGTGAAGAGTTGCTTTTTACAGTTATTATTTTTTTAAGGGTAGTGTCCTTTGCTACATATCTTCTAGACAAGACTCCCTGTTTCGTTGCTCTAGAATTTTTAATGTGAATATGAAGATGCTGTGCACAAATATGTGTATCTCTTCAAGGTGCACCACTTTCAGGGCTTTTGTATCGTTTAATGTGCATTTCTGTATGTGCTTGATTATATCAGTGATTTAGTCATCAGAGTGTGACAATACATTGCCACCTGTTGACAGCCTTCCTGTAACTTCTGATGAAATGGCAAAAATTCTCAAAGTCTACTTATACGGATATACGGTTGTAGACTTAGAGCTCATCTCAAATCTATCTAGGTCTATAACATAAGCCAACACCATAACTCAGAGAGGCAGCTGTGTCAAAGAAGTACCATCACAGGAAGAGATTGAGTGATCTGCTGCTACATGTAAGTTTCTTTGAGCTTCAGACAGCTTGCGTTATGTAGTTACAAGTAGGTTCCTCTGACTAACCTCATACTGGAAAGTGGGATTTCTCACACTTCTTGCTTTATGTCTTTTAGCTAAGTCTGGGCGTAATGTATACGAAGTGTGCAGATGTATGCTCTCAGAGTCGATAGAGTTGAGCCTTCTGCATTACCTCCTGCGGGAGTGAAATCGAGGCATGATAGGTACAATGTCGGAGAAAACGTGTACTTCCATTGATTCGTATTTCTTTTTTATCTCTAAACAGTAAACATATAAGGAGTTAGTGGCATAGTACATACGTACGGAACTTGTTGCAAATCCTCTCGCAAGTTTTTACCTCTACCTCTGCGCGCAGTTATAATGAAGATTATAGGTGGATAAATGCAGCATCAGGGACCGGGCCCTCTTTGCAAAGATCGAAGGTACCTATGAGTTGTGCCTGTGAGCCAAGATGATTTAAATGTCCATTTAGCATCCTTTTCAGACTTTTCTGCTCCTGCAGTCATTAAGAAACCACCACAGCGCCTCATACCATCCTCCTGAGAAGTTAGAGCTGCCTGCTGGTAAACCTGGCCCAAGAAACAAACCAGACCATTACTTCATTGATGACATCCCTTATGCTGGACCATCACCACATGTTGGATTGACAGTAAGTTGTGCATATGCACATATGCATAAGTGATACGATGACATTGTGAGACTGTCCATTAGGCCTAACCTCACTGAGCATGCACAGTGCAGAGCATGTCAATTAAAGGCAGAATTCAATTATCCTGACAATTTTACAATGTTGCTGTCTGAAATATCCTGTTAAAGATGTGGCTGCATGAAATTTCTTGTTGATGATGTGTCTCACTGAAATATCCTGTTGCTGTTGTGGCTCGATGAAACCCTAAATTTTGTTTTTCTTTTCGCTGAAATTTCTAGTTGTTGATGTGGCTGCATGAAATTTCTTTTTGTTGATGTGGCTGCCAGGAAAACCATTCTTGTTGTGTGTCCATCTAAAATAGGCAGTATCAGCCTGCAGCGCATCTCTGAAGGTCCGTGTTACTGTTTTGTTTAGCCTTGATTCAACTGAAACAGCTTCTGTTGTCTTCCTTCAGTTGATCCAGCCTCTCAGGCTCAGCGCTGGTGATCATGTGCAACAACAACAGCAGCCATCCTCAAGCACCCTCCCTGAGATCCCTTCACCCATACGCATCACTAACCCTCTAAACCCTCAATACACCTGGGGTGTAGAAAAGGATACAAACTGCAGGCTGCCTTATCCTACAGCTACCAGGGAGCCAGGAGAGTGGAGATGCACTTCACCTGTGCGGACAGGGGCATTAGATATTACTGACATAGAGGGCTCGAAGCCATCAACAAAGATTAGGTCAAGAAAGGTCAGATGTAGAAATGGCTCATGGACTGACAACACAGTTTAGGGGAATTCAGCTTCATAGCTACGAAATATGCTGATTTCAAAAGCAATGGTGAACTGGATAAGTGGTTGACTGGATGACTGGTGTGATGATACTCTCAAGTTTTCCATACAGGATGAATACAGCAGCTTTGATTACTCGGATGTCACATCGAGATCCAGCTCGCCTGTCAAGCAGAGGTTGCGAGAGACCATCAGACTTGGGAGAGAGGCTGTGCTGGTCCCAATTGACACACCCCGCCTAGGCATCTGGGCAGGGTCTCTTGGCGGTGATTCCGGAAGCTTCCTGCACACACACCGTGAGCCCACTAATCCAAACAGTCCCGTATACAAGGTCCATGGGCATGTGATCACAGACGGTGTTAATGTGGGCAGGCCAAAACAGCTGATCAAGCCAGGGCTGGAGAATGTTCACAGGTCTTGGCCGCACGTGGGTAATTTAAACAGTGTTGTGAGTCATTGGGATAACCTTGAGGCCAAAAACACGTGGCCAGGGTCCCCCACACGGCGCTATGCTGCCGCTGTTAAAGCTGGTAAGGCTCGGATAGAGGCAGCAGTGGCTGAGGTCAGTGCTTTGCCGTCCTAGACAGTTGTGGATGCCGACCCTGTTGATACACACATTTCATTATTGGATTCATGTGGAGCTTTAGGGTAAAGGGCATTGCTCTTAAGGTCAGATAGCAGCGACGAATGGCTTGCACAAAAAAACTAAAGAAACTTCTGCGAATTTTGGATACACTATAAGTATTCATATGCATATAGATTGAAATTGCATCTTTTTACATCTTCTTTAGTAAACCCTTTTAGTTATTTCCACAGTACTCTCCGTCACACCCACATGCCAACATGTTTATTTATATCATGTTGCCATTATCAGATTCCTTTTATGTGCTAAGGTATCGATCTGTCAGCTTGACACTTGTGTTTTGAGAGTGTTGAGGCTTAAGCCAGGATCTGAATTGTCAAATCCCCATTGGCCCACATTCCGTACACGTTTCTGAGGACCCTAAAGTGTTGCTGTTGACTGTACACTCCATACACCCTGAAGATGACGTGCCTGTGGAGCATTTATGTGCTTTGAGAAACTTCTGTAATTTATAGAGAAAGCATGCATCGCTGAACAGAATATATACAATCAACTTATGAGCAGGCGATGATTCAAATCATTCCCCTGAACTGCAAGGATTTTTCTTTACCTGTCTCCGTGCACCCTGACAAAGTCCATTTCCTGTGCAGAATTTTTTTCGACAGCAGATGTACTTAGTTCAAGAAAATAAATGAGAAGTACAAACTAAAAGGTCGGCTACGACATAGCATGTGACGAGGGCATATTTATCCAAGTCTGTAACATCATAACATTGTCTTCAGTAGCAGATGAGAGTTGTGGCAATGACAGAAACACAGTTTACCCTTGCGGAAATAGGAAATCCAAGCTCAAAAGGGCCTAACCGAGTGGATTTGACCTGCCAAAGACAAGACCATGAGCTCATGTAAACGCATTGGGTGTGATAGGTGCATCTTGGTACACATTACATAACCAGCCTCAAAGACTTGCAACAAATCGTATTGTACATGTAACTAGAATCTGACCTCTTTTGACGCAAATCCTTTCCATGCTGGCTAAGTGGGTACTAAGAGTTGTTGAGAAGCTGCTACAAGAGCCTTGGTAACTAGGAGGGCAAAAATGGCATGATCTAGAGCTGATGACTATGGGGACATCAAAGCAACAATTAAGATCAGCCTGCTCACCTCAACATATGTGGTTGTTCCATTAATGTCCACCATCCTGATGTCAAACGGCAGGCCGCTCTCTGTGCTCTCATTCAGCCACTCAACACGGATGCATTTGTCAGCAGAGAGTCCTCCTTGGACCTCATCCTCCAGCTGGGAACATGTAGCTTTGAGATGTTTGAACACCAAAGCTTCTCCCATCCTAAAATCGCAGAGGGTCAAGGCAGTCAGGCATCGAGACAAGAAGAATAGTTGCAGTGAGCATAGTAGGTTTCTGATCATATTACTTCAACCACAAAAGACTTAGAGTTAACTGAGTCGGTGAAGAACAATGAGTGGTAACTTGCCTCATTGTAAGCTCAGGAAGCAGAACTCAACAAGAGGAGATAATCATGGCAGGTGACATTCAAAAGAGGATTCAACATTAGGAGCAGTTTCCATGCAATGCTGACCTTAACATGATGAAGTAATCAAAGCAGGTGACATGCAAAAAAGATGACGACATGAGAAGGTAGAAAAAGGAATGAAAGCAAAGGCATGCTCAAAAGTAGAGGCATTTGAGTAGCTTCACACACAACTCTGACTCACAACTGCATGTCTGGTCACATCATCATATACCATTGACAGCAGTCATCGGCTCATTTCTAGATAAGGTTGATCCTATGTTTTAGGGTTATGAGCTCACCTTCCAGTCAGAAGATCCCCTTGGGGGAGGGATGGAGAGGTTCCTACCATCTGGACCTGGTCTGCCTCAGAGAGGGGGAGAAGAGGCTGTACAGGAAGTATCTCGTCAATAGCTTTGCAAGGCTGCAATATAAGATAGCATCAAGAATCAGCAAGCTTTTACAACCTTTCCAATGCTTGAGATTTCTTTTTGAAGCTACGGTTCATAAGATGGATGAATTTTAGGAAAAGTAAGCCTCCACTCTAGACTGCCGTCAGGGACAGTATAAGGCCCTCGGCCAGCAGTCATGCTTATGCAGCCTCGTGCAGCCTCATGCAGATTCATCCGATTCAAGTCAAAGGACAGGCGTGGAGACCTGAAGACTGCTCAACACAAAGATGCTCTACTTACCATCAATGACACTAGCCTATCCACCAGGGACCAACCAGAGGGCCATGCTGTCTCTGGAGACTGTATGCTTCCTCCCCCTGCCCTGTATGTCATCATGTCTTTTCTAGGTTGTCCCCCGTCATTACAGTCGCGTGGATACCTTGAATCCAAAGCCCACTCTGGGCTCCCATCGCGCCTTTGTGACATACAATGTTCCAAGGGTAGCCCAGCGTTGTCATTGCCAACTGATGAACCGTTGAAGTCTCCAGTTGTAGAGATTTCATAGCGTTTGGTCTCCTTGTTCATTCTCTCGATGCTAATCTGCTCATCATGGGACATTTCCCTTCCAACATCATTATTAATGCTTCTGTGTCCTTGTGTAAAGAAGAGGAAATTAGACGCAGGTCTAAGCTCCGCCAAAGTTGTGCGCTGCTCTTCTGATGTTGCAGCGGCGTGAAAGGACATGTACAGCTCATCCAGTAACTGTTGTTTCAACTGTTGATGGAAGTCCACACTTTCAGCTGGCTTCTGATTCACACTTTCAGGAAGAAGCTGCATGGGTGAGTGTGGGAAGTTAGAGGTCTGAGTCAGTCCCTCTTGTATGCCTGATCCTGTGAGGCCCTGATACCTCATCAAATCCCACAGTAACTGCTGGTGCGGGGCAGTGCCTGTAGTGCCAGCAGGACGCTGTACCGCTTGATCAGTGCCGTGATTGTGCCCTGCCTGAGCTGCAGCCTCTGCCATCTGCTCCCTGTGAGCCTCCTCAATCAGGTCAGGTCCAAGGAGGCTCTGCCTGTATTTGAGCAGCTCAGCCTCCTTTAGATACTGTCTCTCACGTGCTGCAGAAATATCTTCTTCAGTGGGGATTAGTGAGTGAGGCTGTGAGGAGGCTGGTCTTACATCTGAGTGAGGCTGCGAGGAGGCTGGTGTTACACCTGATGATGCATCCTTATCAGCAACGAAGTTTTTTTTAACCGTGTCTTCCTCCTCTTTGCATGTGGCACCAGTGCTTGCAGTGCCTCCGTTTTGTTCATATAAAGTATCAGGGAGGAGCACGGCAGCACCTTGATTACCAGACTGCACAACTCCATCAGCTGACATATCAGCTATAGCCTGAGGAGTCAAGGAGCTCAGCTCAGAACTGGCCTGCGAGTCTCCGCTTTGGCCTTGCATCAATACACCTTCGGCCTGCTTCTGTAACTCTTGTTGTGGCTTGTCCCCTGATCCATGCTGCTTGCTCTCCAAGGAGCCATCCCTCTCTTTGTGGCTGATGATCAGCCTCAAGTCAGATCCCATAGAAACCGGCGCATCTGCATCCAAATCTGGAACAGCCACAAAAGCTTTGTTTGCCTTGGTGGCAGTAGCCTGCGGGTCATGTATTAAAACCTCAGGGTTCAGGGTGGACCAGCTTTATACCTATGCTATGTAAAGATATTACATAATATTATTCACATCTATGTAAATAGATACGGGATACGGCATGGTTATCAGTCTTTTTTAGCAACAACATGATGTCAGGTGTGACGAAGCTTAGTTTCCAGGTATAGCTAATTTCAAATTCCCCTTCACCTTGGCCTTCCTGGCTTCCTTGTCCCTCTTGATCCTGCAATTTGTGGTAAGAAACTCTCCTTGATATTATGCTTGGACAGACGCTTTCAATTACCAGACCTCTGAATCTGATGGACCTCTTAAGCTGACAGTCAAGAGGAATACGCAGTAAACCCTAAACCCTCAGGACCTTTGTCATACCTGTCTGCATCACTGTTAGGGTCATAGTAGTTAGGATTATCCAGGATAGTTTGTTGCTTATGTCCACCCATCTCTTTCATCTGAAGGATCAACATACATTTTGTTTTTCATGCAAGTCATCAACAGAGGAAGGCATTGTCAGAACATTTCTTGATTGTCAGAGGTGCCTCTCCTCTCCTCCATGGCTGCATATATATTGCATACGTAAGGGACATATTACATTTAGAAAAGGACATTGTTCCATGCAATCAATGCCAGCATTGTTAAATGTTGATGCTCAGTACCTTTCGTGCCATCTCCTGCTCATCATAATGCAGTGTTGGCAGGCCCTTACCTTCCATGCCCTCAGCTGCTCATCACAATGCAATGTTGGCAGGCCCTTACCTAAACCCTAAACCCTAAACCATTAACCCCTCCTGCTCATCATAATGCACTGGTGGCAGGCCCTTACCTTCCATGCCCTCTGCTGCTCATCATCTTGCAGGGGTGGCAGACCCTTGCCTTGCAAAAGGGTTTCTACAAGCTTCCGCTCCTGCAGTGCATTTTCTCCTGGGTCCACCAGCTGCATACTTATGACCTGTCAGTGATGGAGAAGAGACGCAGAGGAGAGCAACCTTGGAGTGGGATCCGCTCATCAGACCTCTGAAATATACGAAAATGGATTCGGAAGTCAGAGCAGGTAAGGAGAGTGCCTGAGGTAGTCACATAAAACACACCTCAACCAAGAAGGATGCAAGGCCCTCGTGGGTGCGATGGCTCTTATCGCTTCCAAAGAAGATGCTGTTACAGGAAGAGGCAAGGGGCTGATGACATTAACAATGTTAGGAGAGGTAATGGGCAATAAAATGACTTTGAAGCCCAAAATTCTGCAGAGAGAGGGGGGGTCGATTTCAAAGAAATTCCAATGAGCATTCCAGCTACTCATGAATCAGGATGATTCAGCTACTCATGAATCAGGATTCTCAGCTACTCATGAATCAGGATGTCTCAGCTACACATGAATCCGGATGACTCAGCTACTCATGAATCCGGATAACTCAGCTACTCATGAATCAGGGTGTCTCAGCTACTCATGAATCAGGATGTCTCACCGCGTAGCCTCTAGGGCCACCTCCATCAAATTGCCTTTGGCAATACTGTGAGGCACTACATGCAGTACATCTCCAATGCACATTGCTATTTTCCTCAAAGGTTTAGAAGGAATGGGAGAGCTGTAGCGAGGTACATTTACAAAGTAGGTTACCTATGAAGTGAACATGAGGAACACTATTTTCTGGTCATGAAGACGGCATTCAAGGCTTATCCAAGAGGCAAGCCATCTTGAGGGCATAAATTACTTGAGCAAGCTTTCACAAAATCAACACAGTAGGAGTAGCTGAAGGGGCCATTAGCGATTGTACTTTCTTTTGCATGATCACAAGATCTCAGGAATCAGAACAACAAATCCCTGTATTTCAAATCTTTGAGGGCTTCTCAAGATATCAAGTAACATCCAAACTTGAGTTATCAAGCTGCATTCGTACTCCTACAATTTTTGCACGTATTGAAGGCAGTCACAGTTTGTCAGGTCCGATCAAAGCACCTTGAGGTCACTCTTTCCCTCTTTGTCGGGCTTGACTTCTCCACAGACTAGCTTGGCCAGGCGGTCTGCTACCCCTGAGGCCTTGGCTGCTTCATAGGAGCCATCAGAAAGACTTGCCAGGTATCGCTGTACATGAGAAAACATTCAGAGATGATTGATTAGTGTACAACAGGTGATTCATCAGCTACCAGAAGCATTAGCATGAGTTACCTGTTGATAGCCTTTGCTCATACTAGCATTTGTAGTTTAACATGTGCATGTGCATTAGTCTATTTTGCATGTGTATGTTATAGAGCACGTGAGTCGTAAGCAGGTTTTGTTCCTAGCAATGTATGTCATGTACTGATAAAGCAGTACACTAGATGATGCAGTACACTAGATTTGGTTTAATGTGACTACTTGCAAGTGACTGGGATACCACCTCTTTAGTGGGATGATACTCTCCATTCGTCTTTACCTGGGCATAGGACAGAGACACTGCCACCACATTTGGCCAGTAGGCATTGAAGTCAACAGTCCCTGTGAAGGGTGCAGGCTCCATAAGGCAAGCTGACAAAAGGGAGATCTCCAGGGCCTGGAGCATGGGCCAGAAGTCTAGATGACGATTCAACCTTAGGGTGTCGGGTGAGAGCTGTTTCAAGAAGTGAACCTGGGGAGGGGGGGATGAACGGTCCAACTTATAACGGGCTGAAGTCTCGCCCTTGCCACTTGCTGCAGGACCCTCTTCTGAGCCTGATTCTAACTTTTTAGATGCCTCCATGCCATGAGTATGGACAGGATTCTTGGATGAAGGCTCTTCAGGAGCAGCGACAAAGAAATTCGAGACCGCCCTGTTGTCGTTCCACATAAGCAGCTCCTGATATGTTAAAATGATTGAATATATCATCATTGTTGGTATACTGCTTGTGTTACCAACAAAAGGGTTTTTAAGCAGTCAAGCTTGCATCGGTCCAAATCTATGATTTAATTTGATGCATGACTGCAATCTATGATTTAATTTAATGCATGGCTGCAATCTATGATTTAATTTGATGCAAGACTTCAATCTATGACTTAATTTGATGCAAGACTGCAATCTATGATTTAATTTAATGCATGGCTGCAATCTATGATTTAATTTGATGCAAGACTGCAATCTATGATTTAATTTGATGCAAGACTGCAATCTATGATTTGATCTGATGCATGACTGCAATCTATGATTTGATCTGATGCATGACTGCAATCTATGATTTGATCTGATGCATGACTGCAATCTATGATTTGATCTGATGCATGACTGCAATCTATGATTTGATCTGATGCATGACTGCAATCATCTATGATTTGATCTGATGCATGACTGCAATCTATGATTTGATCTGATGCATGACTGCAAAGTTTGCTAGGATATTTGATTACATCATTCCTCCAAAACAATATTTAAACTACAATTCTACGCATCAATCTCATAGCTTTCATCATACCTAATATATCTACTCAAGAGTAAAGGTATCTTGACTTTTCTCAACATAAGCATATACTTCTTCTTACCTCATCCCCCTTCCCTCTAGTTTCTCAACATAAGCGTAGATAGATTCCTCTTACCTCCCCCTTCACCCAGACACCAGCTTCAGTGGGAAAGACAGGAAGTGATCTGACATACTTTAAAATCTCTGGCAGCTCCTCGGATCTGATCTTGTGGTTCTTTATGCCAAAAGACCAGCCACTCAAGATTTCATAGAACTGAATGATAAGGAGAAGCCGCATAGGGATAATGAAATTAATCGAGTCACTTTATACTTGCAGAAATATATTTCCATTTTACAAACACATGAATTGGAATGAATTGAAAAGAGGAGTAAAAACACTTCAAGTCTGATTACTACAGAAACCAATTGATGACGCAATTACAATGCCTTTGGCCGACAAGCACCATTGAATCAAGATAGGCTACATTTTATACAGCATCAACAGCATAGGGTGGCTTGATCCTAATCTGGATATAGCACAAGCCCTACCCTGCATACAGCTTCATCGTTCACGTGCCCTTTTCCATGTTTGGCAGCCGCCATCATGACATTCCCATAATCTGTCATAGTTGGATACTCTTGAGACAGCTTGAGGGCAGGAAAAGGTGTTTGGTCTAAGAAGTAAAACCTAGACGAGATGGACACGAGTATGGTATGAGTATACTGAATGGAATGATTGGAACAATCCTCTCCTTTTACTCCGAGTAGCTACCAAGGATCTAAGCTACCAAGGATCTAAACTACCAAGGATCTAAGCAAGCACACAGGCTGCATACGTGGTTTTGCAAGTCAAGATGGCAAACATCATGTCAATTATTAAATTATCAATCAAACAAACAAATTATTCCTTGAAGCTAGTCAGAGGCCTTGTTACCAATATGGAGATCATAATCTCACCTGGACAGATCATAATCTCACCTGGACAGATCATAATCTCACCTGGACAGATCACGCTGCTGAAAGTTAGTCAATTTCTCAATAGTCTTGGTGGGATCCTTCAAGATCACATCTGAAAGCTTGTAGAACATTCCTTCCAGCTGCTCCTCTTGCCAATTAAAAGCTTTTCGACCCGCAACAGAATCATCGTAGCTATTAACCGCGGAGTTGGCTAGCAGAGCCTGATTCTTTGCCTCAGCTAAATTTGCAGCCTCCTGGAATCCAGAGCACCGCAAATCATAGAAGTCTCAAACTATGAGTTACAGTTACATAAATGTTTACGTTTAAATCTACCATTTATCTTGGGCTTGAGTAACAGCTATGACTAGCGAGACATGCAACTTTGCCTGCCGTATAATATGTGCCGTATAGGTGAGCATTAGATTTACATTGTCAATGTTGGGCCTGACCTTCAAGGGAAGCCAAACCAGAGGCTCTGACATGAATGCCTGACGTATCGTTAGCTGGACATCTTGGGCAAGCTCCTCATTCAGGTATTCATAAATTCTCTTCATCTGCACTCAACACGGCCATCTCCTCGAAACAGTTATGGATTTAGGGTTAAGGCTCATGACTTGCATGACACGATGCAAACGCACCCTTTGTAGTCCTTGTCAACCTTGTACTACATTTTAGGTACGCATCAATGCACATGTGCCCATGTGACAGCATGTGGTTGCAGTGCATCAGCCAGTATTAAGCAAGCAGTTATGTGTAAAGAGGTCACCTGTGTTAGGCTGATGATGAAGGGAGGCTTTGACATTGCCTTTTCTTCCAATGAATTGGCTTGCCTTGCTTTCTGATTAGTAGAAAGCGCTTCTGCTTGTTCTTGTGGTGGTGCTGCTTTCAAATGTTTGATATCAGGTGACTTTGGTGGGAATACTGCACAACTTGATCGTGAAGACCAGAGCTTGAGCTGAGACAGAACTAAGTTTAAGGACAGTGTTGTTTGGACTTGAAGGTATTTCAGCATGTCCTCTACCCCGCTCTTCTCCATCACCAGTGGCAAGTATGGCGCCAGGTCTCCAAGCACATGATGGACTCTGCAATGATAGCAGGGACATTATGATGGGGCTGGCAGTACATGATGAAGCTGACACAAAAATTCATTCGATACCCAGCATTGAAACTACATTTTCTTTGAAGAAATGTAGACTTGAGCCCTTTAAGAAAACACCCTTTACTTAGTCACACTGGAAATATCGGTACAGAATCTCATGCATCATATTATGTCTACGTAACGAAGCACAATAAAATAAAATATGGAAGTATTTCTATGTTTCCAATGTCCACTTTGATGATGTGTGCAGTTTTGTGACTGTCGCTGATTGACTATACTTACTCCCTGTCCCTCCTGTGAGTACTTTGCGGCACTAGGAGGTCGCATGGGGGCAAAACATCTCCATGCCTCGAGGGGAGCCATGCTTTACTCCTGAGCTCATGCTCAAGGCTGCATGGGAGCACCACGTCAGAAGAAGAATTCTTCGCAATCCCCCCATTTGAACCTTTTTCCACCTGAGCTCCACTTGCTCTCTTATCTGCTGAAACAGATACTGCCTTAGGCACTACCTTCAAACACGCTGATTTCATTAATGCAGGCTTCCACTCTTCCATCCAGAGTGATGCCACTACCTGGCAGTCAGTCAAAATGAACAGGGCAGTCTCAAGCCTTTTTGATGTTTTTATTCTGATTTGTTGACCTCAAGTAAAATGCATGTCTTTAAAGAATTCACTATATGAATATGACACTCTTCAAGTAAATGATGAAAGAGATAATAGAGCTCACATCCTACACACCTCAGCACACAACACTAGCTGCTTTGTAGTATCGATGGATTGACCCTGTTGACCTTTCATAGCCCCAGTCTTCCTTGTTGAGCGATGGGACATCCCGCTTTTGATGATATGCTCTACCAGCTTCCAGAGCTCAGGACATTGGAAGTCCTCAACCAAGTACTCCTACAAGGCAAAACAACAGCATACCATCAAACATTTGTTTCTGTTTTCCAGAAGAAGAAGAAGCCTGCCCGAACATCAAGACATTTTAAAGCACTTTGCGACATCAGTCCCAACTGAATTCAGCACAACAACTTGATTCAGTTAATCACAAACAAATAAAGGCATTCCATGACTCAAGTGACATTTTGTTGCCACTACAAAAAAAACTCAACAATGCTTTAAAACAAAATCCATAGCAAGGATGTGTGCGTAACAACTACTATGCAGTTGAGGCGTGCTTTTCTATTCATTTCAACATGACATTATACTACACATTGCTTGCCTCCTCATCTGGGTTACAGACTGGTAAGTCTGGTTTACTATGGCCATGCCTCCAGAAACCAGGCAGCTGCTCAAATTGTAACCTCATTGCGACAGGCCTTGGCTTCAAGAAGGTACAACAACCTAACTCTCTACAGCAACAACAAGAAAGCTGTTTGCGTTGCTTGTAGAATAAAGGCTGCATGCATGAATGCAAACACCCTTGCACATCATTTATTTGAAGCTGGATCTCATCATCCATTTGTAAATACCCTTTCATCACCAATGCAAGCAAGTCTTCAGCATCAGTGTCTTCACTTCTTGAGCACAACAAAATGCCGTTATGGTAGCCACATAATGGTAGCCACATGGTAGCCACATGGAAGCCACATAATGGTAGCCACATAATGGTAGCCACATAATTCAGGTTGCACTGGCCAGATGATACAAGGTGTGACTTGAGGGTGCGATTACACATCCATCGTTACAATAAAAGTGGCACTGGTATCTCAATAGCCATAACCCTTGAAGCCTACATTTTTATTTATTTGTTTTTAAGCCGAAAGAACTTACAAGAAGGGATACTCTCAGAACAGGAACAAGAAACGGGAACTGGAACAGAGACAAAAACACCAAAGAGCAACAAAGAAGACATACTTGCATCAAGAGGAGCATACTGATGTACATACTTGAGCAGCCAAACCAAGGAAGTCTGTGGAACTATGCTGCAGAATCTGGCATAATCTGGATTGAGGAACGAAAGCCCAGCCTCTGTAGGAAAGCCCGCTGAGAGGCGTTCAAAATCCACTCCTCCCAATTCTGGTGGCAGGTACAGATCAGAGTTCTCTGTGCAGCCTGCGCCTCGGCCTGCATCTGCCTGCAATTGAGAAGACCCAGCAGGAGGAGCTGTCCTCTTGGGGGGTCGTACCAACCTTCCATCAGAGGTGGCAAGTAGTGCCACTTCAATCAGCTGATTCAGGAGCTGCCCTTGAGCGGCTGATGGAACAACTGTTGAGGGCAGGAAGACAGGAGCTGCTGGCCTGCGGGCACTATGATAGCTGTTGGCTGTAGCATTGGTGCTGTTGGGTGCGTCTGGAGGTCTAAGGAGGCCCGTTACAATAGGGAAGGCTAAGAGAGACATGACAAGGCTCTGTTTATTGACATGCTTCTTGGCATCCAATGTTTGGTTTCTGTCCTGCACATTTCCACCATTTGTCACACCACTATCTCTGTTTAAAAGAATGTCCAGGGATGAGTCGGCCTCTGTGATGTCCCTCCCTAACTTCTCCAGCACTGGCAATACCATTTCTTGGAGGACATGTGATGCTTTAAGAGTTGTAACCCCAAGGCCATTCAGCATGGCCATGACCTGAGGCTCAGGTGCATGGCGCAACATGGTAGAGACAAACTCAGGGTCGACAAGCACCACCCTGCTGCGACCCATCTCAGCCCAGTGGCTCAGGTCCAAAAGAGTATTCAAGTCTAGACCACAACCGGAAAGGGACCCAGCAAGTTCACCCCCTGCAGAAGAAGCAACAGCAGAGCTACGCGGTGTGGGCTGTAGTGCTCTGCCTGCATCAGCACGGCTTGTTGGGATGGACTGCATATTGAGTGCAGATGCCAGTCCGGATGCTAACAGCAGTGCTGACTCAGCAGGTGGGACCAGGAAGGCCTTTCTAGCATAAGACGGAGAGCCTCCTGCCTCAGGGCCCTGGCTTGACAGGCAAACTCGGTCTCCTTTCACGGTGCAGATTGCAGGAATGGCAGAGATCCTTTCCAAGTCTGCTTTTTGCCGCATCCGTGGGTCCAGAGATGTTGCATGACTGGACCTTGCCCTTGAATTACCGCCTGCAGCCGCAGATGCACTTCCACTGCTGACAGTGTCCATGGACTTTGCAATCGCAGCTAGGAGTCGGGCCAGGACGCCAACATCAACAGCTGAAAGGAGGAATTATGCGATAAGAGACTGTTTTCAGGTGCTTGGTTTACAGTCCACGACAGCTCAAGTTTCAAGCTTACATTTGTGAGGACTCTAAATGATATATAATAGCAACTGAGAGTATCAGACAGACTTGATGCATTAACATCAACAGCACTCTATGCTGAGCATGGCTGAAAATCAACTATTTCCACCACTCAGGAACCCCACACAGTGGTATTTAGGGTCAGGGTTTCTCACTTTTGGAGCTTGAATCATCACACAAGCCATCCAGCACGTCAATAAGATCTGCGGTCTGGAAAAGCAGAAGACAGAGCTGTTGTAAACATATCCAAAATTAGATATATAGTCCTTGAAGGCTAGGGCTATGACCACAACTTCTACTACCAATGCAGAGCAGTACCTTTCAATGAGCTCACCTGAATACTCTTTACATTCAACATCTCCCTCAATGAGCTCACCTGAATACTCTTTACATTCAACATCTCCCTCAATGAGCTCACCTGAATACTCTTTATATTCAACATCTCCCTCAATGAGCTCACCTGAATACTCTTTACATTCAACATCTCCCTCAATCTCCGTCCATCTCCACTGTTTGCATGCAAAGGTGTAACACCATGATGTACAAAACACAGTCCTGATAGTTGTCTTGCTCTTTCCAAGGCGCCCTAGCGGACAGAAAGATGCCAAACAATCATTCTTCAAAGTGTTCAGGGTCAGGATAATTAAGCAGCCAGAAGTCGGAGGCCAAGAGGCAGTCTTACCCGCAAGGCTGGCTCCTCTAGCAATGCAGCTAGCATTGGGTCTGTTATGGTGCGTAGTGCAGAGCCGCCTGCCATGGCCAGCCTTCCATCCTGTATGCGTAGTTACTCTTTAATATCAGAAAGCATTCAATTGCTCTGATATGACAATTCCAATAAGAGTGTTACCGGATTATTAGGTGAGGTTGAGAGACCTGCATTATCCACGTCTACTGGTATTGATGTATCAATTAAACTTGGTATCACATGTCGTGGATATGTGTAGATTAGGACATGGCATGTAAAAGTAATCTTTAAGAGAATGTCACACAACCTGTGTGGGAATAAGAGCCCTGCCCCTGATGGCCTCTCTCATGGCTTCTGGCAACTCAGCAAAGAAATCCTGGCAGAGGAATATGGAAGCGCATAGAGCTCATAGACATGTTTCACGCACTTAGCAGGCATAGACGTTTAACATGAGCATCTTAAGTAGTAACATGTTTCATGCACTTAGCAGGCATAGACGTTTAACATGAGCATCTTAAGTAGTAACATGTTTCATGCACTTAGCAGGCATAGACGTTTAACATGAGCATCTTAAGTAGTAACATGTTTCATGCACTTAGCAGGCATAGACGTTTAACATGAGCATCTTAAGTAGTAACATGTTTCATGCACTTAGCAGGCATAGACGTTAACATGAGCATCTTAAGTAGTAACATGTTCACGCACTTAGCAGGCATAGACGTTTAACATGAGCATCTTAAGTAGTAACATGTTTCATGCACTTAGCAGGCATAGACGTTTAACATGAGCATCTTAAGTAGTAACATGTTTCATGCACTTAGCAGGCATAGACGTTTAACATGAGCATCTTAAGTAGTAACATGTTTCATGCACTTAGCAGGCATAGACGTTTAACATGAGCATCTTAAGTAGTAACATG
>BEGY01000057.1:50162-60615 GCA_002335675.1 Chlamydomonas eustigma | reverse complement strand
TTTCATGCACTTAGCAGGCATAGACGTTTAACATGAGCATCTAGTTAAGTAGTAACATGTTTCATGCACTTAGCAGGCATAGACGTTTAACATGAGCATCTAGTTAAGTAGTAACATGTTTCATGCACTTAGCAGGCATAGACGTTTAACATGAGCATCTAGTTAAGTAGTAACATGTTTCATGCACTTAGCAGGCATAGACGTTTAACATGAGCATCTAGTTAAGTAGTAACATGTTTCATGCACTTAGCAGGCATAGACGTTTAACATGAGCATCTAGTTAAGTAGTAACATGTTTCATGCACTTAGCAGGCATAAACGTTTAACATGAGCATCTAGTTAAGTAGTAACATGTTTCATGCACTTAGCAGGCATAGACGTTTAACATGAGCATCTAGTTAAGTAGTAACATGTTTCATGCACTTAGCAGGCATAGACGTTTAACATGAGCATCTAGTTAAGTAGTTAAAGTACCCATTGCTGCGCCCCAGGTTCCTATTATATTCTTAGGATGAATGGATCAAAAACATGCTGCATAAAATTCCCTGATAGCTCATAAGCGACTAAAACCTCGATGCATTCTCCTGACCACTCAAGGGTTGCAGCCATTGCACTGCTCTCACTTTTGCAACTCCTGGTAAGGGAAGGCAACTCAGCCAAAAATTAAAGCGCCTGAGGTATCGCTGCAGTTGATGCTCTGCCATAGCCCCAGCAGCCGCCTGATTCATCTGTTGCTCTTCAGCATTATCCATAGCAGTAGCATCAGAGTCTCCATGCCGACAATCTGGTGAGTCTTCTTCTTGCATGATGTCTGCAAGAGGCACTTGCAATAGCTGGTTTAAAGCCTTCAGCAGGAGTCCAGGGATCTGATCCCTGAGCTCACAGTTCCAATCACTGTCCTCAGAGATGGATTCTCGAGCAGCTGGCAGCAGAAAATCTGTGAAATGTGGGAGTAAGTATGAAGGGGGTAGGTCAGACGAACCGTGAACCATAAAACAATCTTGGCCTTGTCAATTTGATCCATGTGGTCATGCAAGCCGCTGAGTCACTTATGAGCTTATCCTGAATGCTCACTCCTTCATCCAAGGTCATAGCGCACCTTCAGAAATATGTTTTTACCTGCATTCACCATGAAGCGGAGCCCTGAATGGCAACAAGGCAAGTAGGCATACGTCTCTTGAAAGGAGGGCAGCTGCCCAGCATCAGCCTCATCCAATGATATGGCTACACTCACCTGGTGAGAACATCATATGAGTCCATGTTACGGACATGCTCATAATGAGTGGCAATAAATGTATCATGCTGAGATAGAGGACAAAGGGTCCTCAATCACAAAAAGTGATTGGCAATATGCAGATTGAGAATATGATTTGAATAGGACCTGTGTTCATTTCTGAGTTTAGGGTTTAGGTCAGGGTCAGGGCTTTAGATCCAACAGAGATATCAATTACCTCTGAGCTTTCCACAGAGTACTCCCCGCCTCTCAAATTGACAGGACAGAAACACACTTTAGTGACCAGCCACCTTCCAATACTGCACTCCTCTCTGGTATTGCTTACGACCCCACTACGACTGCTCTTCCCTTGTTCAGATGGCACCTCCTCTGTAGCCAGTGCATCATCCAGAACTATCACTCTCCTTTCACGCAGCTCCACAACACCTCCTCCTTTCTCAACCTACGACAGCCAAACATGATAAATAGTTTTAACTTCATCTGCAGTTCTCAGCTGCACAACAGCTACATGAAGAGCCTTTGTGTGATGATCCGTATGCTGGCCAGAGAAGCCCTCCGAGGCACTGTTTAATATCATTGTTGGACACAAACCGACCTGCTAGCCAACTGCAATAGGGTATTGTTAATTGGGCTCACTTTCAAAAACTCTGTTTGTGACATGATTTGATGAGCTGTCACACTTCCAGCCACAAGAGCACCAGTGAGGTCACCAGGCACAGGAACCTGCTTGCCATGTGCTTCCCCTTTAACTGCTTGTGCCAACAGCTCTGAATAGCTGGGCCTGAGTACTGCTACATCGGTTACCACAAGGCGTTGTAGCCTGATGATATTAAACATCACGGTAGGGGATAAGTGAAGAGATACGTGAAGAGATAGGTGAAGAGATAGGTGAAGGGATAAGTGAAGAGATAAGTGAAGAGATAAGTGAAGGGATAAGTGAAGGGATAAGTGAAGGGATAAGTGAAGGGATAAGTGAAGGGATAAGTGAAGGGATAAGTGAAGAGATTACACTAGGCAAGGCATAATAACAACTGCAAGGGCAAATATCCATACTGTAGTGGCATCATGACATTTTCAGCAAGTCCAACACGCTTAAAGGAGGTTCAGTGTTGACATTGTACTACTTCATGTCAGAGGCCACCCAAGTTTGTGGGTAGCACTAAAAAACCACAACACAATCTGGCGTTTGAGTTCCCTACCTTCTCAGGAACAAGAGAACAGGAGGCTGAATGTCCTTCAACATGCCATTGAGGAAAGAGCGCTGATCATTCAGGGATTTTAAGACCACCTGTATAGGAAGCAGGCAACGTGTTTTCCTCGAATACAGACACAGGTAAATTTTGAAGGAGGGATGTCCTTAATATGTACTTCTCTGTGGATGTCGAACAGGAAACGAAGGACAGAAACAGATACAGAAGAAAAAAAGCTATTTGGCTGATAAGTTGTCCTTAATGCTCAACACTTCTTCCCTAAGGCAAACAAGGTGCGCAAGTGATCCCGGTGTCGTCGCTTCAACAAAATGCTGGCAATCATGATGACACTCACTTTGCGATTGTCTTTCAAGTTAGCCTTGATAGGAAGGTATATGATGGTCGAGTCCGCATTACCGAGCTGAGCTGGCAACTTCCTCAGGTCTGAGAACGTTAATAACATAGAGGAGTCAGTTAAGGCTGTTGTGGTGCCAGAGGCCATGGTGAAGAAAGCAGTACATAGTGAAACCAGGCACCTCAGCAGTGGTACATCAACAGCAGCATGGTTGCTTGCCTTAGCACCTTTAAACCTTTAACCCTAAATCAAATCATCAGTAGGGAACACACCAGTTGGTATGATGCACAGTATGGATGGTAGCATTTGGTACGCCTGTTGCTGTGGTACCCAGATCTACAATCGCACCTAGAGGAGGGACGATGGTTGGCACGATGTAACCAATCCGCTTGAGTGGGCCTAGGAGGTCAAACGAGAAATGATACCCCTGGGAGTGCACCTCTGGAACATCAGAGACCTTGAAGACTGACTTGAATCCTATGCCTTTCTGTCCAGTGTACCTAGTAGGAAGAGAGGATGTCAATAAAAATAACAATCAAAGATGAGGTATCAGACATGAGATCTTCTCATGCAGTCATCCTATTACCTTCAGCTCATATAACGCTCAGAACAGTGCTTGATGTGCAAACAGTGACTCAAGGTGGGTATGTAGCCAACATAGAAGTCTAAGCTGTACTGCATCGCTGTACTAGCTCAGCAAATAAAGGACTCAACCTCTCACCCTGGACGATTACGCTTTGTTGACTTGTTTATGTCGCAAATGCTGCGGACATTGCTCTCTATGAATCCAGTCTCATTCTTGAGGACTACCAACTGAAGAGCAGTTGAAATGAACCCCATGAGTATAAACAGACATATTGGATCTATTTAAGGATACGAACCTCATGAGTATTAATAAGTATGGCGGACCTTTCAAAAAATATCTATATTCATTTCAGCAATCCACATATACTTGGATGACAGTAGTACACACTTACATTCTAAATGTAATCACAATGCAAGAGTACCACACTCAGCGCATTCCCAGCAGGTAATTTAAAGGCACGGTGCATGACATGAAGTCCATTCTCAGTGTAGTAGGCATCTTCTAAGAGCATTACCTGACAGGGTGACAACTTGGCAGCCTTATTGTCTTGATCAGTAGGGCCTTGGCCATCAGAGTGAGAACTTGACTGCAGATCCCACAAGCTACTTACTGAGTCTCCCTCAGGTGGAATTGTGGACACAAGCAAGAACTCCAGACTGGGAACAACCTCAAGTGGGTAGCTGCTGTCATCTGCTTGCAGCATAATGGAGCACAATACTTCTTGTCAAGAAGTACAAGAAGCTGGTGATTGCAAAGTTTCCAATTTTTATCAAGAAACCATGATGAGGGTTCACAGCTGTACCTTGCTGGATACTACCTGAGAGGTAATATAACAGGCATGTGGATTTCGTACATTACTTTCATAGACAGCCCTTCCTAGTACATCTCAGCATGCAAAGAAGAGTGTATCTAAAATGTCTCAGAGACTTCATGGATGCTTCACTTATCAAAAGCTGTTGTAAAATATCAAGTGATGAGTGCTGAAGACAAGTATTAATGGTGCATAAGAAAATGGATGATCACCAGCATTTTGAACCAGCTCCATTACAAAATGCACGTCCTTGGTGTACAAGTTCTGGGAGACAGTCTCCGAAGCCGCGCCAATTGTCTGCATACAAAGCAGTAAGCATCAAAAGGCATCAAAAGGCATCAAAAGGCATCAAAAGCACAGCAAAGGTGGGAGCTTCAATGTTTGCTTTTGACACTACTGTTCATCCCACTTCAATGTTTGCTTTTGACACTACTGTTCATCCCACTTCATCACATAAGATGATGCTTGGGCTACAGATTGGGGCAACATGAGACATATGCAGGCCTCAGAAGTCTGACACATCATCTGTGAGTATCTTGACAAAAGACACACCATGAGACACAAGCAAAAAAATGTCACTAACCACTCTTCACCTGAATCATGTGATCTGCCCCTGTCTGGAACACGCCTTTCTCATCAATCATGTACTTCTGCCTTATGTTCAGCAGTACTTCCTCAGCAGCAGTCAGATCCCTGCTGGCCAGTAGAGCATTATGATCAATACTGGCGACTCCGTCTCCACCCAAGTCCTCAGGAACAATGACAGCAAGAGCATACAGCGAGGATGAAACCTCCTCCTCCGCCCGAAGGTGCTGAGCTGTCACACTACTATTAGCATTATTAGCAGACCCTGCCATGGCCTGGGTTGATGATGAACGATCAGTCAGAAGGTCACGGGTAGTAGTAGCCCCAGCAGGCCTCTGCCTATCAATCACAGGACTGAGTGCCTGTGAGGCTGACAACAGGCCATGGTCAGTCAGGGAGTTCTGTACGTCTGCAGATTTAGAATCTGTCAGTGGTGTGACCTCTTCAGGACTCGAGCCTTCTTGATCAACCTGGCCTGTGTGAATGGACTCAGCTGATGACCCCTCACTAGTAACCACAGGGACGTCATCTTCCCTGGAATGTGGCCTGCCCAAGACCTCATGATGCAGCTTGGCAGCTTGATCCACGGCAGGATCCATGTTAGAGACTACCGTTGCAAGGGTGGCCTCCTTTATGCTCAAAAGTAAATCACCTGCTAATAACTTCTCTTTCCCTCCAGTAACGACTGAGCTCTGTTCAGGACATGAAGCCTGTATTGAGAGCTGGGGCTCCCACTCAGAAATACCCAACTGGATTGACAGCTCGTTCAAAAGCAGAGTAAGATCCGCAGGTGATATCAGCTTTGAAGGTACATAGCTGAAGGGGTTGACATTGAGGTAATTATTGTGATGTGGCTGGCAACAGCGCCGAATGGCCTCCTTGATCACATCATGACTGAGTACCTGCTGTGATGAAGTGCCTGGAGTTGACTTAGTAGGCTTGTTCTGTGTAGACTGCAGCGATGAGGCAGAGGGTTGTAGTAGTTTCATCACTGACCCTGGGCTAGGTTGTGTGATGAATCTATGCATTACATACTGAGCCAACAAGACACGTAGCTCGTAGGTTGGGACATGCGACAGGATACACAAGAGGAAGACGGAGAGAAGCTCTTGCCGGCTACTCCGAGACCCTAAAAACAGCAAAAAGACGTTCAGCAGGGAGGGTCTTACCTTGCTTCAGAACCAGTAATTGTACAGTGACAAAACGATTCTTAGTTTTGTATTTTGGAAGGTGGTCAGCATGTTGCCTTTGAGCACAACAACAAAGCCGCAATTGTGATTAAGGCAATCTTTTGTACCTGCAGCAGAAGAATCCAATCTTTTCACTGCAAACTCGGCGACGGGACGAGCAATGCTGGCCATCAGGGTGGCTGTGCCAGCATTCCGCTTATGGATTGCAGTAGGTAACACAACCAGCCCTGTTAAATGTGCTGCAGCTGCAAGGGCATCTTCCTGGACGCAGCACATGTGTCACAGCACAGCATTGTTGCAGCAAGCATGACAGGTGCCGAAATATTGATTGTGACAGATCTCTTGAGAGATCAGCTAAAACAGCATTACTTCAAGAGCAGTGCAAGGACGCAGGCAAGACAAGACATAGATGCATTCACAACTCACTCCGTTGAGAGCAGCCACCAGGCCCTCCACTGTTGCGTTGGTTGGTACTGCGTACTTCAGAGCTGCCTCAGGACTTATGCCTGGGGCCTGCAGTACCAGATAGGGGAGGTGGGGGCGCCGCTCTTGGAGGAAGGAGTGGAGGTGGCCCAAAACTGGGAAGAAACGCTGTGCAGAACAAGTGCAAACAGAAGAGAATAAACTACAAGTACGGCACAAGACCAAACAAAAGTGATAAGTTTAGAAGATCAATTGCCCACAATTGACCTCTTGCTCCAACACATCTAGGTTCTAGGTGGATTGCTGCTGGTGTCATACATCTGGGTTCTAGGTGGATTGCTGCTGGTGTCATACATCTGGGTTCTAGGTGGATTGCTGCTGGTGTCATACATCTAGGTTCTAGGTGGATTGCTGGGTTTACATGATGCGTCTAGGCCTTGCAACCTGCCCTTTGTTCATCCTGTATCTTACTTGCTCCCACAGGATGTAGTTATGTATCTCTGCCAGGAAGGGCACAGCTCTTAGTGATTCCACTGCTGTCTGTCTAACCTTCTCCAGGTCCTCATATCCATGCTGGGAGTGCAACCATTGTCCTGACCCTTTGTCTACGCTCACATCGCAATTAGAGTGCAAATTCAGACAGAGCTTAGCGCTAAGTCATGGGCTACACCAGTCATGGGCTACACCAGTCATGGGCTACACCAGTCATGGGCTACACCAGTCATGGGCTACACCAGTCATCCTATCATGTAGCACTCGATAATACTTTTTGAGGCAGTGAAGCCGCAATAGCAGTTAGCTATTAGCTGTTAGGGTTTAGGGTTAAACCACAATAGCAGCTGATATATATCACATACAGCCCCTGCTTCTACCTAGTTGCACTGCACTCTAATGACCTTACCATCTTCTGACAGGCGGGCAATAAGGGTGCTATTGACGTGGAGCAGTAGAATAAAATCACAAAAAAATTAGAAAAAGAGAGCAGGGAAGAAGCGGATAGATGTATAAGAGGTGGAAGAAAGAGGCTTCTTGAATAAAGGACTTACAGTTTAAGCCCTACAATACAGCTCGTCCTTATCATCTCTCTTGCCAGACCCACCTATTATCACCAGCCTAGCAACGGCTGCTACTGGAACCATCCTCAACTCCTCATGGCAGCTGTTACTCATGATACCCCCCTCCTTGACTGCTAGTGTACTTGAAATCATATCCCCTGCCTGCTGCATGGGAGTCCACTGTTGCTGCTGTTCCCTCCAGCTCTCATACTGATTCAGCACATGCTCCACAGAGCCCTGACCCAGATGATGCCACTCAAGTACCCGGAAGTGTGAACACACAGTAGCTTTCAGGCAGGAAATCAGGGAAGGATCCAACAACTGGATATCTGCAGGTAAGGGTCATGATTGCAAAGAAGAGTGATCATCACTCATACAAAGGTGAACAACAAAGTCTACAAATCAAAGATGTGGATGTACTTGTTGATGTACATCTCATGACTGGAAGAGCATCTCTTGGTACACTTAAATGATGCAGTTCCAATCACAGTGGGGGCACCCTCTGCCAAACTTATGATTTCAGAGCGATAGGAGCAACGAGAGAACCATAGCGGCTCTTCCTGCAGAGAAGAATCACAGACCTTCTCCAGATAGTAGTCATAGCCAAGGCATTGTCCAACCAAGCTCACCTGCATCCCAGCCATTGACAAGGCATATTGCCCAACCAAGCTCACCTGCATCCCAGCCATTGACAAGACATATTGCCCAACCAAGCTCACCTGCATCCCAGCCATTGACAAGGCATATTGCCCAACCAAGCTCACCTGCATCCCAGCCATTGACAAGTCATATTGCCCAACCAAGCTCACCTGTATCCCAGCCATTGACATGACATATTGCCCAACCAAGCTCACCTGCATCCCAGCCATTGCCAAGGCATATTGCCCAACCAAGCTCACCTGCATCCCAGCCATTGCCAAGGCATATTGCCCAACCAAGCTCACCTGCATCCCAGCCATTATCAAGACATATTGCCCAACCAAGCTCACCTGCATCCCAGCCATTGACAAGGCATATTGCCCAACCAAGCTCACCTGCATCCCAGCCATTGACAAGACATATTGCCCAACCAAGCTCACCTGCATCCCAGCCATTGACAAGGCATATTGCCCAACCAAGCTCACCTGCATCCCAACCACCAACTACTGCATGTACAGCTGCCATCAGATCCTCCAGCCGGCAGCCACCTCCCGCTGAAGCCCCATCAAAGTCCTCCCCCATCATCTGCCTGAGCTCTAGGTACACACTGTGAGTCAATGTTGAAAGCAGTGACATACCATGGCCCAGCTGGGACCAGGCAACCACACCAAAATGCTCACACACATCCTCCTCAAGCTCAGCCAGCGCTCTCAAGCTGGTTCCATTGGCCAGCTCCTTGACAGCTTGTGCAAGGTCACTGGCATCCACAGGTGATCGAACATCATCATGTTGTGTGAGCCCAGCATGAGCAGAACCTTTCTTTCCAGACATTAAGGCGGCAGTCATTGACTGCACATCCTCCAGCTGCTTTGCCTCAAGAGCCTCATGATACTTGGCCATGTCTTTAAACGAGGTGGAGACAAGATTCAGGAGGGCTTTCAGGTGCTGAGCAGTAGCAGAGGACAGGGCCAGTTGACCAACTGTTGGCTTTGTAGTGTCTAAACCGGCATCTCCCAAAGAATCTCTTTCAGGAATGTCCATGATTGAAAAATCTTCAGCAGACTGCAACTCAAATTTCATGCTGTTCTTGAGCTCCATCACAGTATCTCTTCCAGTAGCGAGAGCCTTGAGAGACAGCCCATCTGAGCTGCAACGGGTGATAGTCTCTCCACCCACAACCGCTTCCTAGGATCAATGATGCAATCATTATGTTAATGCTAGTCAAACATTAGTTCACAGCAAGGAGCTGGTCCTTGCAGGGCCATAAAGCCGCTACATCGGGCCACTCTGAGGGATTAGGACCAATTTGGTAATCCTTCATAACAGCACTTAATGATGATAAGACAAGCAATCCTAAAAGATGACGAGGACCGAGAAACGTCATGTTTTTTGTGAGTATAAGTTTGTCTGTAATGATTATTCTGCTGCATACTTCATAGGAGCCATGGTACCAGCCTACCTTGACCATGCATGATGCTTCATAGGAGCCATGGTACCAGCCTACCTTGACCATGCATGATGCTTCATATGAGCCATGGTAACAGCCTACCTTGACCATGCATGATGCTTCATAGGAGCCATGGTACCAGCCTACCATGACCATGCATGATGCTTCATAGGAGCCATGGTAACAGCCTACCATGACCATGCATGATGCTTCATATGAGCCATGGTAACAGCCTACCTTGACCATCCATGATGCTTCATAGGAGCCATGGTAACAGCCTACCATGACCATGCATGATGCTTCATAGGAGCCATGGTAACAGCCTACCTTGACCATGCATGATGCTTCATATGAGCCATGGTAACAGCCTACCTTGACCATGCATGATGCTTCATAGGAGCCATGGTAACCGCCTACCTTGACCATGCATGATGCTTCATAGGAGCCATGGTAACAGCCTACCTTGACCATGCATGATGCTTCATAGGAGCCATGGTACCGCCTACCATGACCATGCATGATGCTTCATAGGAGCCATGGTAACAGCCTACCTTGACCATGCATGATGCTTCATAGGAGCCATGGTAACCGCCTACCTTGACCATGCATGATGCTTCATAGGAGCCATGGTAACCGCCTACCATGACCATCCAGGAGATAATACGATCAGCACAGAGACCTGCTTGCTCAGCCTACCTTGACCATGCAGGAGATAATACGATCAGCACAGAGACCTGCTTGCTCAGCCTACCTTGACCATGCAGGAGATAATACGATCAGCACAGAGACCTGCTTGCTCAGCCTACCATGACCATCCAGGAGATAATACGATCAGCACAGAGACCTGCTTGCTCAGCCTACCATGACCATCCAGGAGATAATACGATCAGCACAGAGACCTGCTTGCTCAGCCTACCATGACCATCCAGGAGATAATA
>BEGY01000057.1:0-29910 GCA_002335675.1 Chlamydomonas eustigma | reverse complement strand
ATGTACAAGTACCAGCAGTAGCATGTTGATGAAGGGCAGTGATCAGGGGCTGATGATGTACAAGGTACCAGCAGTAGCATGTTGATGAAGGGCAGTGATCAGGGGCTGATGATGTACAAGGTACCAGCAGTAGCATGTTGATGAAGGGCAGTGATCAGGGGCTGATGATGTACAAGGTACCAGCAGCAGCATGTTGATGAAGGGCAGTGATCAGGGGCTGATGATGGATAAGGTACCAGCAGTAGCATGTTGATGAAGGGCAGTGATCAGGGGCTGATGATGTGGGAGGGAGGCCAACAGAACATCAGATATTCACAGAACCTTTTCTGAGCATCTGTCGAAAGAGCTTCAAAAAAGGCCATCTCAATCTGGAATTTATTCATTAAGGGATCCACCAGAGGTTCCTCAAATAAAGGGTCCTCCTCAACAGGTTCCTGGTGGTTCTCCTTAACAGGTTCCTGGTGGGCCTCCATAACAGGTTCCTGGTCGTTCTCCTCAACAGTTTCTTGGCCATTCTCCTCAACAGTTTCTTGTTCATTCTCCTCAACAGATCCCTGGACGTTCTCCTGTAATAAGTCCTCAGCTACATTGAAGTCCTCAATCACCGTACAG
Source organism: Chlamydomonas eustigma (assembly GCA_002335675.1). Lineage (NCBI taxonomy): Eukaryota > Viridiplantae > Chlorophyta > Chlorophyceae > Chlamydomonadales > Chlamydomonadaceae > Chlamydomonas > Chlamydomonas eustigma. The sequence goes on along the minus strand of BEGY01000057.1, from coordinate 29,298 downwards.
CATTCCTTCTCATCAGCACGAGGCACCTCTGTTGTAGCCAGGAACTCTTTATCAGGAACTATATCTTCCTCTTTCATCTCAACATTTGGATTGGCATACAACCTTCGGCTCATCTCCAATTGAGCTGAGGCTAGAAAAACCTTGTAATCTTGTGCATCTGGGATTAAAACAGGCGAGAAAATTCTTTGTTGCAATAAGCGCCTCAACAGTGTTGCAAACACTTCATGCATGCACAAGGTTTCAGTGCAGAAAACCTATCCAATATTTTGAGTACCTGCACAAAAATAAACTCATGCAAAACCTACGGAAGACATAGCAAAGCACACCTAAAACAAGAACGCAACTGCTAAAGCCACATTTGCTGAAAGAAGTGCTTAGCTTATCATGATGGAGAGCACCTCTAAAGTATGCTGACCTTTAAGTGTTGTTTTGGGGGGTTCTGACGGACAGCATACCCCATTATCCTCTCCTAACCCTTCTGGACGTGCATGTCGTCGTAGGTCCTCCATTACATGAGCATGCCATGTATCAGTGATATGCTGGTCGGAAGTGGAGCAGAAAGAGTTCCTGCTTCATAATAAGCAAGAACTTGAAAACCAGTTGAGCTTAAGTGTTCCCGTCTGTCTTTGCTCGTGTACCCATCAGTTAGGGTTAGTGAAGAACAACAAAAGTCTATTTTCGACCAAGCACTACTTCATGCACATGGCCACAACCTAGCACACCATTACGAAATTGCAGGACACATAAGACCGCTCTTATTACGACACAGAATTCTCTTCGTCACAAAATCATGGTTCTCTACAGACGTAATAGTTAAAGGTAAACTTCATCCCAGAAATAGCACCTGAAGCTTGTTTTGTACGGCCAGCTTGAACTGGGCGCATCCCAACGTTGCAAGTGTTGCATGTTGAGCAAAGAGGCTAACAGGCCTGCGAATAGAACAGATTTATATTCTCTAACACCTGAAATCCTTGAATTCTTTGCACCCGTCTACAGCACACGTTTGTGCTTAGAAACTTCAAGGAAAGCAACTTGAAGATTATGAGCAAAATTGATGCATGCAACTGATTCATTTACTCACTTGTCATGGCAATAAAGTGATGCTTTCGCAAGTTCCGATTAAGTTGTTTACCTATTCCGACAGTGGGGCAGCTGGGAAAACTTGAGTAGACGATAGAGAGGCTCTTTTAAACGTAGGATGTGGTGAGACAAAGGAAATTATTCAATGATCCTTGAGCGGAAGGCGGGCTAGTTGTGAGATTGTTCCACACTTCACAGAACTACTCTTTTGAACATTGTCATGTCGTGTGTTGAGGCATGGTGTCTCCGTTTTGTTAGAATTGTAACAATTATGAGTTCCGCAGTTTCAGTCACGTTTTTGAGTACAGATACCTAGTAGGGGCTCAGGAATGCTACCCAAAAGCTTACTGTATTAAAATATGTCAACATTCCTGAAGTATGGACTGCCTCATCAATGAAGGATATATATGATCACAAAAGGAGCCTCTCATGATCCACAAGATTAATCCAAGTGATACGAGGCATGCTGCAAGAGCAACCTGGATGATTACAAGCTTCGAACTGCATGCTTAGATGAGTCATGCCACTTCAAAACAAGGTGTGCTGATGTAGCATGGAAGGAATTCCTGCATCAACTACATCAACATGTTTTGTTAACATGTACTGATGACAAAAACTTCTAACAATCCATAATCAAGCTGTTACATGGACTAAGAAGCCTACCTTTGCTCTAAAAGCTCTCAAACAATGTAAAACAAGTCAGTGTAGAAGTTTGTAATGTACATCATCCAGAATATTCTTGGAAGGGCCTTAAATGCTAAGACAAGCTGCCTGCGTAATGTTGAAGTTGTAAACATATCATCACCAGACTTCCATGCCGCACTCTTGCAAAAACCTAACCGTTAGTTTTGTAGAATAAGCCAGGAATTCAGAGGTAGAACCTCGAGCATGCTATTAATGCTATGACTGGCGGCCTCTTACAGGCTCATCAACAGCAGGTTGCCTCCCGACAGAGTAGATAAAGTGTATCAACCTCAAAAGAGAGGATATTTCTCCTAAATATAACATTACACATGTAATTAGTTGATGATTTCTGAAATACTATTGGCAGCACCAGGTCAAATAGGTCTCCGGAGGTAGGTTTGCTCTCATATCAGCAACACCAGAACGTACTCATACATTTTTTCAAACAAAAGTCGTGCATGAAACCACAAATAAAACGATCAAAACATCAATGAAGTAAGGCATAAAAGATCATTTCGTACTGTATTATCCTCTTCATCTGGTGCATCATAGGATATGTAGTACTGCATCAGCAATGAGCGGCGGCAGAGATCACTCTCCGGCAAAAAAAGGTTGTAATTTGGTCACTTAGGTCATGATGAAAACAGATGATATTGCCAATAATGTTGATAAGCATTTTTCTTCAGTCCTAAATAATTCATTCCCAACCTCATGTCACAAACTCCCACTTCCTCAAGTACTCTAGCATGCTGCAACGTGCATTCATCTGAGCATTCTATGGCGGGGCCACTAATAAAGTGCCTTGAAATATTTCAAAAGCAATACCCACCACTTAATATGATGTTCGCAATACATGCATACAAATTCTGGCAGAGTGGATGTACACCTGTCAGACAAGACAGCTGCACCAGCTCCAATGAGTTTTTTGTCAATGTGCAGCACATGCAGCCCCATTGCAATGGAAGAGGCTGAGATGCAGCCCAAACTACCAATTAATAGCCTGTACCATCCTCACTGTAATCTAAACTACGTCATGGTCTACTAGGTCTACTCAACATCATCATACTGTAGCTTTTTGGGCGTGGCCCTGCTTCGCAGTCCACTGAGCCTCATGGCGCTGGTATGAACCAGCATAACGTCATTCTCTGTGACATCATTTCCGCCCCATATGTAAGGGAGAAATCCCTCTTCAGCCATCAATGCTACTCCTGCTTTGACTGTGCAATCTCCTGGAAGACGATGTACATAAGCATTCAGGTTTCTAAAGCGGCAGCCTGCCGTGGATGAGCCTGCTAGCTGCTTCCTAGCGGAGCTAGAAGGACCTGTGGATGACCTCTCCATCCTCCCAAATGATGTAGTGGGGGTGGAGGCACTGCTGTGAGCGTTAGCACCTGCACCGCTTTGCGTGCTTGTACTGCTTGCGCAGGATTTCATGAGAGAAGCAGTGGGGGTGAGAGCTGGAGTAGCGCTTCTCTGATGAGCTCCACCTCTTGCTGTGCTTAAGCCGCCCCTGTCAGCTGTTTCCTGGGCATTAGAGCATAGCTGATACAGCATATGCGATTTAGAAATCGCATATACTAGTAAGACACTGTATAACTCTATCTCGTGCCTCCTGAGCCTCTCACGATTCTCATGGACTGAGAGAATCGCGGTAATTGTTTTTTTATGGCAGGTGCCAACTTGAACCTACACAAATAAGAAGGCAGAGAAACTTCTGGATAGCGATGAAATAAAATAAAACTCGTCATCAATGAATGTAATGAATGATTTACAAGTCTAAAACTTCTTATGTGCACTGCGGCGTTCAGTCATAGACTCACCTGTGAAAATTCTTGTTTGAAAATAGATTTCTGGATCCAATCCTTCAGAGCTGCTGAGCACTGCCTCATGGAAGCACATGCGCCTACTATCAACAGACTTCTGGAGCTAGACAGCTTCCTGCCTAAACTGCGTTTCTCCTCCTCACATGCCTGGACCTTCACTGCTTGGGCCTCATTTTCCTCCTTTAAGGCTTCAACTACCTTTTGTAAGGCCTTCAGCACTTCCTCTTTCCCTGACAGCTGCACCTTTAACACCTTTAATAGCCTTTTATTCATGGCTAAATCTAACAATATGCCGTGCCTAACATCTTATATTTTAGTTGATATGCATGTCGATCAAGCGTCCTTACTCGTTAGTCACCTGAACTTTACTGATGAGTCGTGAGGACTAAACCCCTGCCAGTTGTTTGGAATGGCAACGAAACGATGCCATTGCCACGGTCGCCATGGATGTTGCATTAGGTATGCTTAAAAGGAAGTTAAGACAATGAAGCGAAAGTCAAACTCAAAACGGATGTTTGATATCAACGACAGCTGTAGTTTAAATTGATGTACCAAAACAATGCATATCTCATCCAAATAAATATGAAGACGTAGAAATTGCACGGCCTTACCTAGAGGGGACATCGACTTAATGGGCGGGGGCTTATTTGTGTGGAAGTAGGGGTGGAAATTAATAATAAGAGAATTGTGCAGTATGACTCTCCTGGGCAATTTTTTTGGAAAGCATTTTTGCAATTTGTTCAGGTTCACAGCATCTTGATAACACTGCTTAGAACATGATGATTTATTGTGTTGTACAAGCAGACTTTTAACTTATTGCAATAATAATGTTACGTCTCTACAATTACTACTACAATAACTGCAATAACCTCTCAGTCTCTACAACAGGAAGATTCCTGGTGCCTGCTTAGTAGTATCCACATAAGTTTTTTATTAGCAGTAGCCCTTAGGATCCATAGGCAGGAGGTGATTGAAGTAGATTGAAGTAGATGAGCAGAAAGGCGGCCTCTGAATGAAAGTGTAGTCGTTCACTGCCTTTTAACGTGTTGACAATGACATGCACCAAGATTACTTGTCACTACTTCATTAACATGCCTTGACCTACTTGACCAAAAATTGAACCTATCCCATATATGATTTTGAAAGGGCCCTCCAAAAAACCTGTTCTCAGCACAGTAAGCACAGCCTAAACTCAGCAGAAGCAGAAACTGTCAGAGTTGGAGTGCAACTAATACTCATCCTAGAAGTTAGGCTTCCCAAAATATCCAGAGTCATGCAACTCAATGGACTTGCGGCTCAACATACGTTCAAGATAATATTGTGTGAAAACTTGAGATATGACAGAAAACCGCATCGCATTGTTAAAGAACTTCCGCCTACTCATCTAGTTAGGAGTGCCTCTGGTAGCATTTTAGTATGTTTGTAACCTAAAACGACATAACCTCATGTAGGTGCTCCTGTGCATGTCTACTGCGCAATAATCACTTGGAGGTATATACATGATTCAAAACTCAGAGACTCATATTAAGATAATTAAGACACAGAAACATTTTGGCAAAGGACACTAGGATTGTAAGCATAATCAAGTGTATTATATGTATAACATCTTGTAGGTGCATTCAAGACAGCAAAATGAATCAATACAGAGTGACAAGTTGGCATACTAAAATTTGAAGAATGATAGCAACCAGCAAAAAAGGCATTGGCANTGAACATTTAAAGATTTCCCTTCATCAAATCAGGCATCTGCTATTTTTCCACATAAAATGTATTCAATTCATTTCAAATTGCATTTCAAGTTCATTTAATGCATAATAACACTTCAATAATTGAAAGCCTTGACTTGAATATTTAGGTTCATTACTTCTACCAAGGTTTAGTAGCTACTAAAGGGAAACCAACATGAAACCTTCCTACGAAAAAATGACTAAAAGACCATCACAGCGTCTCCCACATCCAACCCATGCAGCAGGCTTTCCCTCCGCCCGGGCTGGAGCTTCTCATTGCTTGTTGTTCTTCAGCAAACAGGAGTGCAGAGTGACAGGATGAATGCGGATAGTGAGGTATGCCGCCTTCCGTCAGCATTAGCATGTTGAAGAAGGGCAGCAGTGTAGGCAGTGATCAGGGGCTGATGATGTACAAGGTACTAGCAGCAGCATGTTGATGAAGGGCAGTGATCAGGGGCTGGTGATGTACAAGGTACCAGCAGCAGTAGCATGTTGATGAAGGGCAGTGATCAGGGGCTGATGATGTACAAGGTACCAGCAGTAGCATGTTGATGAAGGGCAGTGATCAGGGGCTGATGATGTGGGAGGTAGGCCTTCAGAACATTTGGGATGTAGCATGACTAGCTTATACTGTGGCAGCTAGAAGCAGCACAGCTTTAATGTGGAAGGATCAGCAGGTGTTGATTGTGTGGCAGCTGCAAACAGGGATATAGTGATATCATAGAATTAGCAGAGGCTGATGATGTGGCAACTAGAGGCAGACCGCCTTCTTTGTTACATCAGGAGTATTAGGAGCAATGATGACTTGGTAGATACCAGCAGCATCACTTTCATTGAACCGGCGGAGCAGCGGATGATGATGATGATGATGATGCATGGCAGAAGCAAAGGCAAGCAGATCAACCTTCAAACTGCAGGAGCAGAAGAAGACAAACGACTAAGAAACAGAGAGGAGAGAAACAGACAGGTCTTAAGCACTATTAATGGACCCTTCATGAAGAGTGAGAAAACAGGGCTTTTAAACAGTGTACTAGCAAAGTAACCAAGAATGAATGACATGAGACCCCCAGCTTTATTAATGACTCACCAAGTAAGACTTATCTTCAAACAGCTTTTCATCTTTGACACATCTACCCAATGCAGTGGATGGCTGGTGCAACCATGTACAAGCCTCACGCCAGACCCGTCTGTGAAAAAACAGCCTTTGTGTCTTGACAATCTCAGCCTTGAGTTCCGCCACAAGCTTATCAAACTGACTCAACTGTGCCTGGATTCCTATATCTAGCAATTTCATTCTAGCTGCATATTCCTCATGGGCCTTGCGATTTTCAAAGAACCTTTTCTGAGCATCTGTCGAAAGAGCTTCAAAAAAGGCCATCTCAATCTGGAATTTATTCAGTATGGGATCCACCAGAGGTTCCTCAAATAAAGGGTCCTCCTCAACAGGTTCCTGGTGGTTCTCCTTAACAGTTTCTTGGTCATTCTCCTTAACAGTTTCCTGGTCATTCTCCTGTAATAAGTCCTCAGCTACCTCAGCTACATAGAAGTCCTCAATCACCGGACAGCATTCCTTCTCATTAGCACGAGGCTCCTCTGTTGTAGCCAGGAACTCTTTATCAGGACCTATATCTTCCTCTTTCATCTCAACATTTGGATTGGCATACAACCTTCGGCTCATCTCCAATTGAGCTGAGGCTAGAAAAGCCTTGTAATCTTGTGCATCTGGGATTAAAACAGGCGAGCAAATGCTTTATTGCTATAGCGCCTCAACAGTGTTGCAAACACTTCATGCATGCACAAGGTTTCAGTGCAGAAAACCTATCCAATATTTTGAGTACCTGCACAAAAACAAACTCATGCAAAACCATGCCCTACGTAAGACATAGCAAAGCACACCGAAGACAAGAACGCAACTGCTAAAGCCACATTCGCTGAAAGAAGTGCTTAGCTTATCATGATGGAGAGCACCTCTGAAGTATGCTGACCTTTAAGTGTGGAGCAGAAAGAGTTCCTGCTTCATAATAAGCAATAACTTGAAAACCAGTTGAGCTTAAGTGTTCCCGTCTGTCTTTGCTCGTGTACCCATCAGTTAGGGTTAGTGAAGAACACCAACAGTCTATCTTCGACCAAGCAGTACTTCATGTACATGGCCACAACCTAGCACACCATTACGAAATTGCAGGACACATAAGACCGCTCTTATTACGACACAGAATTTTCTTCGTCACCAAATCATGGTTCTCTACAGACGTAACAGTTGAAGTTATAATTAATCCCAGAAATAGCACCTGAAGCTTGTTTTGTACGGCCAGCTTGAACGGGGCGCATCCCAACGTTGCAAGTGTTGCATGTTGAGCAAGGAGGCGAACATGTCTGTGAACAGAATAGACTCAGATTCTTTAACACCTGAAATCCTTGAATTCTTTGCACCCGTCTACAGCACACGTTTGTGCTTAGAAACTTCAAGAAAAGCAACTTGAAGATTATGAGCAAAATTGATGCGTGCAAAACTTATGTACTCACTTGTCATGGCAATAAAGTGAGGCCTTTGTAAAATCCGATTAAGTTGTGGGTAGGCGTACCTATTCCGACAGTGGAGCAGCTGGGAAAACTTGAGTTGAAGTAGAGAATCTCTTAAAAAATGTGGTTGTAGGTGAGACAAAGGAAAATGTAGAATTATCCTTGAGCGGAAGGCGGGCTAGTTGTAGGATTGTTCCACACATAACTACTGTTCTGAACATACCGCTCTCTGATACGACACTCCATTTTCTCTTTCTCCTGCATCCTTCGCACACGTCGTAAACTAGAACACTCCTTAGAGTACTCTTAAGATCTGTTGCATTCACTGAACATTCACATTTACCCAGCAGTGAGCTGTGGATGGCTGGTGCAGGGCCATGTACATGCCTCCAGCCAAGTCTGTTAATGAAATCTTCCTCCATCACACCTCTTGACCTTGCAATACTGGCCTGAATTTCATCCCCATGTAGCATTATTGTGTAATGTCTCAATTCTCTCTGGTAGTCTGTTCTTAATAAGGCCATCATTTGGTTATGTGTCTTCAACATTTCCTTAACATATTTACATGGTGACTTCTGTATCTCCCTAACATAATATTGACATAGTGACTTCGCTGAGTGCATTGGAGCAATGAGTACAATCAGGACAACCTCCAAGTTTACATTGTACACAACATACAAATAACTATACATACATACAAATTCTGCTCTTTGTACAGTCTCAATGATGTAGTAGAGCACAAATCAGTCCTTTATTCACAATATCAATCCACATCTGAGGCTTGCTGTTATTACAAGGTAGATATCAGGAAAGGGAATCTCACAATGTTTGCACTCCTCACATAACATGATTAGTTCTCCTTGTAGAGGACTGTCTGTACGACTTCATAAACTCATTCATGTCACTTGTACTGACATCCTGGTGTACTGCTTTTTCTGCTGCTAATGTAGCCGAGTGTGATAACAACAAAACGTCCTGACCACCATGTGTGACTTCATCTCCTGAGAATGACGGTGTGCCCTGGAACCCTGTTTTGAAATCTGTTTCAAACCCTCCCCCCTCATCCAGATCCTTTAAGATGGCCTGCCTAAAAGACTGATTCTGATCACTCATGAGTCCAGAAGCCCAACGCTGTAGCACTGAAGGGTTGTTCAAGTCAACAACTCTGGATGATACTGATGAGGCAGTTGACGGCCTATGACTGACTGTGAGTTGAACAGGAGTCATCACAGAGGGAATGAAGATGCTGCTTGGTGGTGCGTCAAGCTGCTCAGCAGGGACCTGTGTATTGATAGCCAGAATGCTTTCTCCTGCGCTCTTGGGCTGGCACTGGACCACAGCCATGCCAGCCTGTCCGCAGACAGCTAGGGGAGGGCCTACCTCATCATACATTGCATGACTTCCAACAGGCACATCATCTGCTTGGCTGTTATTCCCACAGTCGATAAGATCATATGACTGATGAGGGGCCATATTTGCGATGGGAGTCATATCAACATGCACTCCCTTTGAGGCTGCAATACTGCTGGGTACTGCTGATTGAACCCTTCTGCTGTAAGCACCAGTTTGCTTGGCTGTATTTTGCAGGATTATGCCTCTGCTACTGCTCCTGCTGCTGGCTACACGCTTCTTTCTAGTGAGAACCGATGGCCACAGAGAGGAAGAGACCTCTGCTAAAGGTGTGAGCATAGCTGGTAGGACTGTGGTGTGAAGCGCAATGGAGGGATCTTTGATGGCAGTCACAGAGGAGGTTATTGGGGAGGAGTGATGGTCGACTCTAGCCAACTGATCACTAAACTCTGAACCTGTGAGGAAGCTTCCACTCACTGCAGTATCTTCTTCATGACTCCCACAACCAGATGCATGTGCATTATGTTGTGAATTACCAGGCGCTACCGTCAACCCGGAAGGTGCCCACTTCATGACCTCTTGCTTATCATTTAAATTGATCAGGATTCCTTTAGCCGTCCCAGCAGCACGCTGCTCAGGAGAATGGATGTTCTTATCAGCGCTTGTAGCATTCTCTTTGCTGTGTTGTTCATCGTGACAGGAGCTGAGTGGAAGTGTTGAGAGAGCGTAGGAGGGCTGAAATGCACTGTTGGGTCTATAGGCACTGTTGGGACGAGATGTATGGCCAGAGTGAAATGAGTTACCAGAAAGAGGATAAGCACTGTTGGGACAAGATGTATGGCCAGAGTGAAGTGAGTTACCAGAAAGAGGATAAGCACTGTTGGGTCTGGACATCGGGCTCCAGGGAGAAAAGGTCCCTGCCAATGAACTAGCCATTGATGAGCGGGCAATTGCAGCCTGTAAGGCCCTCCAAGGCAGCCTTGATGAAGAGGGATTCTCTGGAATATTTGGCGTGGGTCTGTAAGAGCCACGACCTGCTCTTTGATGCTCAGCGGGAGAGTGGTTGCGATAACTAGATGGGTGTCCAGTAGGGCCATGCATCCTGGGCTTAAGGTAGCCTCCATGATGCATGGAACCAGATGTGACCAGGAAGGTGTCATCCAATGTGAAGGAGTGTACTGCCTTAGGATTCTCATTCCCAGATGTAGCTTCTGCTGAGCTGTGTAGAGGCTCGGAAAGGCTGTCAGGTATTGAGTTGTTCCCAAGGGCAATTGGGCTTGATCGGCCATGAGCTGGCGAACGGAAGGTCTTCAAACTGTTCCAAAGGGCTGGTTTGCGGGGTTTCTGTTGCATCTGTACACTGTACATGTCTCTCAGGTGATTCCCCTCAGAATCACACTGTGAATGTTCTGCAATCATGGCCTACATGGACAGAATATAAATTATAATATGTGTTTACCTGCAGCGCAAGAGCAGTGAGGAACAAATCGATCTATTGATAAGAAACGTTTGATATGGCAGCATTTCTCAGTATCTACCTACCTACCTAGAGGCTAGACTTACCCACACAACCACATACCAACGTACCTATCCAATACCATAGGCTGAAAGGGGTTCCATGCTTAAGTCATGAGGTAGAGAAGATAATTATCCTCAATTCGCTCCCCATAAAGCAAGCACCTACTTACTTCAGATCTTCAATGGGACGCTTAAACATTATACAGAAAAATGCTTTAAATGTTAGCGATGTGTCTCTCAGAATTGGCACATGAACGTTTGCACGCATATAGTTATTTTGTGAGTGAGAACGGTGTCGGTGTGACTATTTCCACACTTTATTGCCCTGATACATAAATCGAATATATCTTGTGATGCTGTACATCTCTCAAAAATCACAGCAACATAATTCCAGCAATGTCGATTCTCAAAGCATCTGCCAAGTTCTTTCTTGACTTTGGAGGTAGCATAGCTGTGCAGATCTCTCAAATTGAATTACAAACCTGCAATCCATGTACATAGTATGCAATTATAAACACAGCTAAAAGCTTGCAACAAGACACGGTGCAGGTCCCTGAGGGCATTCAAAATTTATGGTTATAAAAGATTTTAAACCTTGGAAAAATTGCTTCATGCTTAAATGAAGCACATAAAATTGGATCTGTAAGATTCCTCATGCAACAAAGGGGGCAAAGATGCAAGCTGAGTTGTGCCCTCCGAAGCCAAAAGAATTTGAGACTGCTGCTGTAATCTGCGCACAACACACCATGCAAATTTAGAAATCGTCACTTGAAGCCATGCTGAAACATCACATCCTTCATAAAGCAGTCACAAGAAATTAGGCTTACACTCTAGCAGCTTGGGAATACATGATACTGATCAACAGGGGTGAAAGGCTATGTCTCCTCCTGTAATTTCACCTTGTGCTCCTTTTTCACGTTTGGAACTGTGTCAATTCCAGCAACTTCCTCAATCAAGGTCCCCTGGTTCAGAGTAGGGTGCAACCATCCTGTTTGAATGGCCTTGACAGTGACAATGGCCTCCAGGCCTGCCGCTGCTCCGAGGCAGTGTCCGATAAGGGATTTGGTGGCGTTCATCTTTATGTGTGAAGTGTTTGGGAAAGCTTTCTTTATGGCTTTTACCTCAGCGATATCACCAACCAAAGTACTGCATTCCATCAAAATGCAAAATGGCCCTCAGGAAACGAGCAAGGTTGTAGAGAATGGTAGATTACCATTTCTGGTGTAAATGTCTCTACACTAAGCATCACAGAAGTTACTTTCCTGGAACAGTTTGAAGAGCGTGAAATGCATGCAAATGTTACAGCCATGTCCAGAATAATCTTGAATCATGCCTTGTTACCTAGTTGCATGGGCATTGATGTAATTCACTTGCTCCTTGTTACCTAGTTGCATGGGCATTGATGTAATTCACTTGCTCCTTCTCAATGCCTGCATTCTTGATAGCCAGATCAATGCATGTGGCTACTCCCAGGCCATCAGAGCGAGGGTCCGTCATATGGTGTGCATCGCATGTCAGGGCACCACCCAAGTACTCAGCAATGATAGTTGCCCCACGCTTTTCAGCGTGAGCTAAAGACTCAAACACAAAAACACCAGCACCCTCACCCATGACAAAGCCATCTCGATCCATGTCCCAAGGCCTGCAGGTTGACAAATGTTTTACAAACTTTTTCTGTTGTTAGACACAGCAGCACAACATGTTGAGATATTCCAAGAATGAACAATTGGATCAGGGACCCCTAGAGGATACCTTGAGGCCTTGGAGGGCTCATCATTGCGTGTAGATAAAGCACGGCATGCAACAAAACCACCCAGCCCAGCTGGCATGATTGGGGCTTCAGAACCTCCTACAACCATCACATCTGCCTCCCCATTCCTGATATGGTTAGCAGCTGACACAAAAGCGTAGTTTGCTGTTGCACAAGCTGTTGAGATGGAGTAATTAGGGCCCATGAAACCCTGCATACAAATCACATACATACATCTCCAGCTGCAGAGGCTCATATGCAACATAACAGCAACTTTTCAGAGAGGCAAGCAGACATGATAAGATGTGTCCAGAGTAAGATGGTAGGAACTCCACCTGATCAATTGCCAGTAAAGCTCCGCCCATGTTTGTAATAGCATAGGGAATAAAGAATGGAGACATCTTTTTGTAACCTTTCTGCACCAGGTTCTGAACACCTGCATAGAGTTATGAAGCTTAAAGAACTCACACTAAAGAGATGTTGTTTTTAAGTAGACTCTCAAAATGTGTGAGCATAGCTCAGCCTGTTTCACACACAAGTTTCTTTCTAGAAATAGGTTAACATTTCTCTGCAGGGAAGCGAGATATGCATGAGCACTTCAGCATGGCTTTGAGTTCTCAAACATACCATCCTGAAAGACAGTCAAGCCACCCATTCCTGTTCCAATCAAAACTCCTACTCGGGACATGTCTAGCTTAGCATGGCCATCTGGGTTCTTGTCTTTGTCCAGGCCTGCTTGGATGAGGGCTTTGCGACCACTGACCACGGTGTATTTCAGACAATCATCGTACCGTCTTGCGTTCTTGGCATCAATGAGGCTGAAGGGCAGGGAGAGACATATCTGTATTGGGTAACAGCGCACATCTAAATCTTTCTATATAGAGCTTCCTTGAAATCTTAGGCTTTAGCAGCTCATATAATGTAAATTGCAACTGCCAATTGTGCAGGAAATGGATGCATGCAAGTAAGCACACACCCTTCAACATCAAAATCTGTGATCTGAGCACCGAATCTAGTTGGAAACTCAGAGGCGTCGAACTTGGTGATGGGGACAACGCCACTGACACCGTCCAGCAGCCTGAATGTTTATGATTCTCATCAGCAAAGCGTAAGATGCATTTTGAGTTACATCGAAGCAGTTGTAAACTGAGAGTATTTACTTTGAATAGAACGTGTCGGGATCATTTCCGAAGCATGAAGCTATACCCATCCCAGTTATTACCACCCTCTGCGTTGCATCCCGCTTCATAGCATGAACTTTCACAGAGCCTGCAGGGCATGGATAAGGTTGGAAGTTACATCTAGCCACCTGAATAAACATAATTTTAGATAATGAAATATATTCAAAGTACCAGCACGTAAGACACCCTGGGATCGCCCACATGAGATGCCAGCCGACAGAGGGCGTGTAGATTTACCAAACATAGATGATGTCGACATCGCAATGCCTTATGCCAGCAATATCGTTAGAAATTGTTTTCGTGAGCGTTAGATTCAGCCGTACAAGTTACTTTTGGATGAGACGTTTTGCTAAAAACGCCCCGAATAATTTCTAAGACAATAAATTGATTAGACGCCAGGAACCACCAACAACGTTTGATAACGTGAAGTGTGAACACAACTCATACCGATTAGTTTTTTTAGGTGCTCAGTAAACAGATTTCAATCAGAAGGCTTCGTTCAATCGATAAAATAAATTGCCACGTGCTTCCAACTGAATATTTGGAAAGCTGGGAATCTAAGAACTGACGAATGAAGGCCAAATTAAAGATTGACATCTTGATATAGCACCTGAAATAGATAAATAAATGGCAGAACATGTTTACCGTGGGAGCAATGGAAACATCTCACCTGTGGGGAATGACATCGCCCGACCTTCTACTTCGGATGAGCCCAAATTAGCGCTAACAATGCCTGATAGGAAGACACAGAGGCATGATGCCATAGAAGGTTGGAAATCAGCCAGTCTAAAAAGGAGTTTCAATCTAGTTCGACCTTCCACAGCCCCTCTTGGTCTCAGAGGCGTCCCCAAAGTTTCTCCCAAAGCTCCCAACCTCTCCCGCCCCACAAGGGTGTTTGGAAAGCTGTCACTGTTTGATGCAGAGATTGACAAAGAGGCCCACTCATACCTTGGTATACCTAGATCCATACCTTCATGTCTCGTGCCCTTAAATATACCGTCATGGGAAATGAGTCCCCACAATGCTGTGATAGGTACTTAGCTTGATGAATAAATATGATGTCCATATCTCTATGCCAATGAGTAATGCACCACAAATCTTACATATTTGTCTCCTGATGGGACAGTTCTTCACATGTCAGCTGTGTAACAACAATGCCACTTTATGGTCCGTCTTAATCACAATATATTGCAGGCCCAAAAGTGCTTAGAGATATGGGCGAGCCCAGGCTTGGATTTGCACTACAAAGCCCAGACAACTTCCTCAAAGTTGGTGATGGACAGAGTTTGCGGACAAGGGTCGCCATGAAGGAGCTATTGAAGAAGTACCCTGTCAACAGGTACTGGACAACTTCATAAACCTGGACACGTAGTGAATCTGTCATTGTCACTTTCCTGCTGCATAAGATTGAGATAGAGGCACAAATAAGTAGTTTAAAGCTTTTTAAGTTATTCAAATTAAGAAGGAAAGGGCCTGTTGTTGAGATGACTCCATGTCTTCAGACACTGCTTGTATTGACACACCCTATCAGTTCAGACATACAGACATGTCTCTTAACAGTCAAGTCAATCATGTACTTTGGTATTATGATTTGGGTCAGAGATCCACCTTTCCGCAAAGGCAATGGGGGAGTGCGTCTCAGCTGGCAGTCAGTACCCATGGCAGCCTCCTTATTTCACTACCTCTATGATAATGGCACCCTGGACTTCATCTCTATGCGATGGACAAACACTGGGAATGAGGCTGTGTGGGGTTGTAAAGAGAAGTCAGGGCGAGTGCACTGGGGACAGCGCCCTGTTGATGTTGAAATAGCAAGATGGTTGCCTATCTTCCTGGAGGGGATCAGGGAGTACCAGGTATGAAGAACCTGCTAGGCGCATCTAGTTCTGTGAGGGGATGGTGGAGTATGAAGGATATGGAGGAGGCATGCACATATAATTCCTTGTGGAAGCGTTCAGAGAGTAATGAATTTTTAGGAGTAAGGCACATGGTACATAAGGGATCAGAGAGTGCAATTAAATGTTAGATACATCACCAAACCATACAGGTGATGTGGAATGACATGCACCAAAAGAAGGAAGTGAGTGTGAAATGACATGCACCAAAAGAAGGAAGTGAGTTTGAAATGACATGCACCAAAAGAAGGAAGTGAGTGTGAAATGACATGCACCAAAAAAAGGAAGTGAGTACGGGTACCAGAGGATCGACCCTTATGGAACTAGGAATATGTCTGAGTATACTGGCTACTTCTTACAGGTATGGCTGCTAGGAATTGGATGCTCTCACTTGGTTAAAGAACTGTGCAAGGGTGTACCCACGCCATAGCAGGACACCTTGCTCCCTGTACTGGGCAAACACCTTGATAGTGTGTGCGCAACAAGGACCTCATGTTACACTGACAGCACTGTGAACACTATTAATAACTGTAATGGTCTGTTTATATCAGTGTTCAGAGTTTAACTTTAAATGGAATCTTCATGCTCAGACGTAACGTTTTGGGGGGTAAGAATGAGGAGTGCTGAACATCCCATAGCAAAAGTTGCACATCCATACCAGAGTAGTCATCATGATCGCGCTACAATCAAATTACATACAATGTCCTCAGGGTGGAGAGCTGCTGCACTTCCCACAGTGGTTGCCTCTTCCCCTTGTGATGTGAGATAGAATGAAAACCGTCCCTGAATTCAAAAGATAAGGTACCATGTCAGTTGACGACTCACATCTGATATATCATCACAGCACTGCAAAGTGCCGTATCAGACGTGCCATATCAGTTGTCTTCAGTTGCCATATCAGTTGACGACTCATATCTGATATGACATCACAGCTCTTAGAGGCATTTGTTTTGCTCTGCCCTCTGAAATTACAGCAACATCATGTAACTTTTATTTCACACTATTTCAAACTACTCACCTGGCGCTGGGCTTCATAGAAAAGAGTGTCCATTGTCTGAGAAGGATCAGAAAAGGAGGGATATCAGGGATATCATCAGGATCCATCTGGAAGAACAGTTTCAAGCAACAATAAACTATCATGTTCGCAACCTCACAGCTTGCCAGGCTTTGCAGGCTGACTCAGATAGTCTAGTGTTAAAATTTTGTCAGACTTTCAAAATCTCATACGAAACAAAGACCTGCATCGTCTTCTGTGCTCCCAATCATGCCAATGCCTCTCCTGCATTGTCCCACCTAAATGTCACATCATCACCTGGAGAGTTGCCATGGTCTTGTAAATCTTGATGGAAATCTCCCTATCCAGATTATTTGGCACATGCGCACCATCCACAGGTCTACCTGTCATGTCTATGGTCCGATAGGTTGCAATCCGTGGCCCTTGCAATGGCCCTCCTATGAAAGTCAGGTTGCCTGTTAGGGGCACTTTACCCCCAGGAAGGTCAATATAGTTGGTTCCTGATCCATCATCTTGAGTCTTTAAGCTTGTTGAAATTTGACGTAAGCAACCCCAGGCGTACGTGGAGATGCTCTGACATGACAGGCTTTCTTTTAGCCTAATTAAATACATAGAAGAAATTAAAAAAAGCTACAGTATCAAATTGGACTCTCGGAACAGGTCATTGCCATCGCATGCTGACGCAATCTTCAGCCCTAGTCGGCCCCGGAACCAAGTTAGTTTTGATATTGTGCAGTGAAAAATAGAACTTAAAAACGAGCAATTGTTAGCTCATTAGCTGTTTTCCAGTGATTGAGGTAGGTACATTGGTTAGTGCCTTAAATATTTCAGCCTGGCCCATTAGGTAATACCTACCGTACTGCTACCATGTTTACCTGATACGGATTCCGTGACGACCATCACGAACTGTGTCACGGGGAAATATTGCAGTAATTATTCATCACGGATAATGTATCACATCAAGAAACCTTTAATTTCAACTGAAATAACTGTACAAACCCCTACCTAACGTTGTAAGTGATTAATTTGAACTAATTTGAACTCCATACCCATAAACAATGACACAACGCGACATAGGAAGCTACTTTACACGTGTTCCCGATAACAACCATCCTTTGTCTGTATGCAACGCAAACGTTAGGCTTCACCCAGAGTTAGAGGAAGCGAAAGAGGCGCGCAGAAGGCAAGATATTGAGCGGAGAAGTCGTGCACTATCACCCCCACCTCGACAAGAGAGGGGAAGTTGCAGCAAATCAAGCAAATCTGCTGTGGATGTACTGAATACACTTGAAGAGCTCAGTTCAGACAACCCTTCACTATCTCCTACTGAGTTGTCCTTCAGGTCCTCACAAAATTCAGAAGTGAAGAGGTATCAAAGTAAGTGATGAACCATTCCTCTCTACCTTCAAGCCCTACACTTACTACCCACAACAACATCTTACTCTCATTGCTTGCTGTTCCTTACTACAGAATGGCCTTATTGGAAAAAGAGGATGGTGGTTCAAGTGCACGAACGCTCGAATTCTGGCTGGCTTTCAAGGGATGTAAAAGGCAGGGGTCATCTTGGGTCTATTGAGGGCACTGTGAGTCATATGAAAACCATCTTCTCCTCAGACTTCAAGGGCTTATCATGGTCTTGTTTTAATGACTGGCTTAAGTTGTACAAGACTTCGTACCAGACTGAGCTAGCACGTTTGAAACCCATTCCAATCATCCGTGTGGGGTGTGAGAAGGCTGCAAAGGAATATGCTATGATCCAACTTCAGGGCAAGAGGGCTGCTTCCTTGGCAAGTCAGCTAAAAATCTCTTCAAATTCTGTTCCACAGCCTCTGTACACAGCCATACAAGAGAAGATCATGGAGCAAGTAGAGTCAGGGGTTCCAGGACTGAACTCCAATACTCTCCAGCCAATATTACTAGCTTTCATCAAAGACTCTCCTTGGGCAGGATTACTGCATGGGAGGGTCGGAGGTTGGTTCAAATGCTGTAGGTCATGGATTAGGAGAGTTTGCCGTAAGATGGACCTTAGGGTAAGGGCAGCAACCACAGCAGCTCAGAAGCTGCCAGATGATTACAAGGAGCAGTTGGACTTGTGGCGCATGCAGATCACACATGAGGTCTACACTAAGAAGATACCTGAGGCACTGGTGGTCAATGCTGATCAGACTGGGATATTCTTAGTCCCTGCTTACAAGTCACCTTATTTACAAGCAATGCTAGCAATGCATTGTCTTCATCAGCAACACTTGTAACTTTAATGGAATGAATCAAGGGAGCATGCCAGCATAGTTACTTGGACCCTTGGTAATGGAATGAATCAAGGGAGCATGCCAGCAGTGTTATTATAACGGAAGTGTTACCTCTAAAAACCATCACGAATTCTGTGTCACGGTGAAAAATTAAGGCAAAAATTAATCACGGATATTGTATCACATTGTTTCGCTTAAGAGCATTTTAGCCGTCACGAAAATACGGTGTATCACGTACCTAAACATGGTAGCAGTACGGTATGTAAACCACTTTGAAACATTCATCTTCATATTATTCTGCAGATAAAATGTTGAGAATCAACTTACTAAACAAAAAAGCCTTCAGGGATGTCGGAAATGATATCATTTTCCCAAGATCTAGGAGGATGAGTTCCTATACTCATGTATTGAGAGTTGGGAGCCAGGACACAAGCTGCAGCTATTCAGGGCTCAGTTCTGAGCTATTCCAATCACATGATAAAAAGAAGAGGAGTGCTTCTTCCCTCTCATTTTCAAGACGGATAAGGAAGAGCTTCGTTTCTATTCCTAGAGCATCTTCTTCTCAGAAGGGTGTGACATCTATGCATCCCGATCATGATGCTGATTCAACTTGCTGTCAAGAAGGCTCATCGATGGGGTTGTTTGATGTGAATGGCGTGTTCAGGCTTTTGATGGATGTGAGGGATTCAGAGCTTGATCAGTTTGGTGAGCAGTTGGACAGATCATTCCGCGTGAGCTTCATCATAATGATTTTTATATAAGAAGCAACTATGAAGGTTTCATTTTATTACCCTTTTAACGCCTGTAAAAATGAAGTCAGATTTTTGCAGGAATGTGCAGCATCTATCAAATATTTGAGAGATTGATTGATATCATGGTGTTAATGTCTACACAGGGATCAGTGCAAGAGCCTAGCAAACAAGAGGAAATACTGAATAATCATCAATTCATCATGGTTGGTGATTGCTGCTGATGTGTAGGTGTAGTAAATAATGCTGTTTACTCATCTTACATTCAGCATGCCAGGCATGAGGCATTCGCAAGCCTAGGGTTCCAGATTGAGAGCCTTACAAGCCGTGGTGGAGCCTTGGCTTTGGCCAATTTATCATTGAGCTTCTTGTCACCTCTCAGGCAAGCCTGGAGCTGCTGAGCTTTGCATTTATAGAGCATCTGAAAAAGCTTAGACCCTCGAGCAGTCCCTCATGGTACTTGCGTCATACACAGTGGATTTTCATACTTAATAGTAGTATGCACATTGGCCAGCCTTTACATGTAAAAGCAATAGTTCCACTTGGTGCTCCTTGATGTGCTATCACCCTGCAGTTCAAGAGATAAGTTTGAGGTGTCTGTTTGGGTTGAGAAAGTGAGTGGTGCCCGTTTAGTGTTGGGACAGAAGGTATCACGTCTTCCTTATCCTGAACAACTAAGGAGCCCCAAAGATGGAGACGTGATGAAGGTGAATGTTAGCTTGTCAGGATGCAGTGTACACAGCTGATGTACTCACAAGTGACATAAAGTTTTGGGAGCCAACAACATCATGTCATAAACTGAAGTGCAAGTTGATGCTGCACTAAGCAAATGTACTACATGTAGACTGACAGAACAATGCAAAATGTGGCCTTCAATGGCTCATGACCTCAGGTAGATGTCCTGAGAGCAGAGGCCACTGTTGTCTTCGTAAACTCGCGCTATCAGCGTGTCAGGGTACCTGCTGACATAAAAAGTGTCTTCCAACGTCTTCTGGAGCAAAACAGGACTGATTGAAAGTACAGATTCAAGAGAGGGGCTTATAGTTGGAATGTTGCTGACTTTTTGGGAACATGCAAACATTTCTGTTTTATCATTTCAAAGCAAGTGACTTAAAATACATGGCTACATTGTTTAGTTTGGTATTTATACATACCTAGGCATGCATGAAGCTGATTTGATATCGTGAAGTGTGAACACATCTCATACCGATTAGTTTTCTTTTAGGTGCTCAGTTAACAGATTTCAATCAAAAGGCTTCATTCATTCGATAACATAAATTGCCACGTGCTTCCAACTGAATATTTCGAAAGCTGGGAATCTAAGAACTGACGAATGAAGGCCAAATTGAAGATTGACATCTTGAAATAGCACTTGAAATAGATAAATAAATGGCAGAACATGTTTACCGTGGGAGCAATGGAAACATCTCACCTGTGGGGAATGACATCGCCCAACCTTCTATTTCGGATGAGCCCAAATTAGCGCTAACAATGCCTGATAGGAAGACACAGAGGCATGATGCCATAGAAGGTTGGAAATCAGCCAGTCTAAAAAGGAGTTTCAATCTAGTTCGACCTTCCACAGCCCCTCTTGGTCTCAGAGGCGTCCCCAAAGTTTCTCCCAAAGCTCCCAACCTCTCCCCCCCAAGGGTGTTTGGAAAGCTGTCACTGTTTGATGCAGAGATTGACAAAGAGGCCCACTCATACCTTGGTATACCTAGATCCATACCTAGATCCATACCTTCATGTCTTGTGCCCTTAAATATACCTACGTGGGAAATGAGTCCCCACAATGCTGTGATAGGCACTTACCTTGATGAATAAAGATGATGTCCATATCTCTATGCCAATGAGTAATGCACCACAGATCTTACATGTTTGTCTCCTGATGGGACAGTTCTTCACATGTCAGCTGTGTAACAACAATGCCACTTTATGGTCCGTCTTAATCACAATATATTGCAGGCCCAAAAGTGCTTAGAGATATGGGCGAGCCCAGGCTTGGATTTGCACTACAAAGCCCAGACAACTTCCTCAAAGTTGGTGATGGACAGAGTTTGCGGACAAGGGTCGCCATGAAGGAGCTGTTGAAGAAGTACCCTGTCAACAGGTACTGGACAACTTCATAAACCTGGACACGTAGTGAATCTGTCATTGTCACTTTCCTGCTGCATAAGATTGAGATAGAGGCACAAATAAGTAGTTTAAAGCTTTTTAAGTTATTCAAATTAAGAAGGAAAGGGCCTGTTGTTGAGATGACTCCATGTCTTCAGACACTGCTTGTATTGACACACCCTATCAGTTCAGACATACAGACATGTCTCTTAAAAGTCAAGTCAATCATGTACTTTGGTATTATGATTTGGGTCAGAGATCCACCTTTCCGCAAAGGCACTGGGGGAGTGCGTCTCAGCTGGCAGTCAGTACCCATGGCAGCCTCCTTATTTCGCTACCTCTATGATAATGGTACCATAGACTTCATCTCTATGCGATGGACAAACACTGGGAATGAGGCTGTGTGGGGTTGTAAAGAGAAGTCAGGGCGAGTGCACTGGGGACAGCGCCCTGTTGATGTTGAAATAGCAAGATGGTTGCCTATCTTCCTGGAGGGGATCAGGGAGTACCAGGTATGAAGAACCTGCTAGGCGCATCTAGTTCTGTGAGGGGATGATGGAGTATGAAGGATATGGAGGAGGCATGCACATATAATTCCTTGTGGAAGCGTTCAGAGAGTAATGAATTTTTAGGAGTAAGGCACATGGTACATAAGGGATCAGAGAGTGCAATTAAATGTTAGATACCCTGAGAAGCAGCCATAGAATATTTCAAAGTTTTCACCACTGCACAGCAGTGAGTTATTCAAATCTGAATGTCAGTTAGCAGAAGCTTGAGCAGTAATGATCAGTATCAGTATCAGTTAATGATCAGTACACAATTCTCATTTAAAATCTGACAGGTCTTCATGCTGAGCTCTGCTTGCTTGAATTGTGTGGTTTCCCAAGGTCTGCAATCTGAAGAAAAAGTGTGGAAAAGGGGTGAATCTCTGCCTGTCATGTTCTCTGCTGTAAGTAGGAGCCATACCGCTTCCTTGCTATTATGGGAAGTCATGACCTGATTGAGGAGGCAAGCCAGGGCCATGGCAGGTTGCTTCAGTGTGCTGCTGACTTAGTGCCGCCTCTGAAGAAGGCGTTGGACTCACGGGAGCCATCTGCAGTCACTGTTGCAGTTGAACTGATGAAGAATGTCCTGAAAGCTGACCCTGAGGTGAGATGCTTGCTAAGCAGTGCAAGCAGTATGGATTACTGCACCGTGCTATTAGACAATTTCAACTTCAATGATGTGTCGTCAAATCAGAGGAAGCAACTATGTACCTCTGCAGCCATGATGCCTGCAGAGCCTAAGGGGTTCAGCTATGGATAGTAATGCCTTATGCATGACAGCAGATGACTTTAAATTGCTTGGTATGATGCACATACCATAGTAATGACTTATGAGTTGATGTACAGCTCTTGCCCATGAAGAGCAAGACGCACTGTGTAACAAAAAGTAAAAAACAATGTTTCTCCTTCTCTCTGATGAAGGTAGGGAGAGTTTGGATCCGTTACCTGGGGCAATTTAGTCAGCCGCTCAACCTTTTTTTGTCAAGGGGGTATTGGGTAGATATGGGCTATGCAGACATGCGGCAAGTAAAAATGATCAAGACCTCCATTAACGAGCTTCTAGTCCAGATGCATGCCAGTGGCGGCAATACAGCAACATCTCTTTTCAGAAGGTGAGAGCATTTATGCAGCACAGCTCGAAGCATTCAAAGCCCTGATTACAGTCTCCATTCTCATGGCTAGAAATATGTACAACTTTTACTTCTAACACATGGAGGTCTAAATGATCCATCCCCTGTTCAGCATTAAGTTTTCAGTTTGTGCGCATTTCGCTCTCCTATGCTACACAGGTACATGAGAGTAGACCCGCCAGTGACTGATCAGGCTATGAAAAGCTTGAGAAAAAAAGCTGAAGAGAAACCAGGCTTTGGACCTTGGAAACCTTACACCTTGATTTAAGGGACAAGGCATTCAGTAGACAGCATTTGTGTACAAACAAACTGCGGGCTGCTGTAAGTCTGGTTCAACACCAACACATTCATCACTAGCACTAGTGCTATAAAGACTACTTGCATGCTCCTAAGAAACGCTCAGTGTTGCTCCTTATTGGAGTTCTTTCCTTACACCCTACATTTTCAAGAATAAGGCCTGCCAGTCTGAACTTTTTACAGTTTTTTCGAAAATTTTTAGAGAAATTGTGTTGCTTGAGTGTTGCAAACATCACGAGAGTCTAACACTGGCTGATATTTTGAGGCATTCTGCTGCCAAGTACTCCTCATCGGACAGTGTAATACTTTGTGGAGGCTGTCCCGCAATAAGGAGGGCTGTCAGATATGTGTCCATTCTATTCATGGACAGAAGGAGTAAACTCCAAACATATTATTAGAGAGGTACCTTGACTGAATCATTGAGAAACAATGGGCATGTCGCTTGGTTTCAACTCTGGACTCTCTTCAAGTGCCTTCAATGTGTTGGCGTACTGTTCTTCCAGATTCCAGGGAAGGTGTGGACCACTATACACATCAGTGAACATTTCTGAAACAGAAGCCTTCGGCACCTTTGCGGCCTCCTCCATGGCCTCTAAGACCTGCCAGTTGCATAGTAGAAACAAGTGGAGAGTGTCTCTTTTACCAACAAAAATCGTTAACACAAGTGTGTTGAAATTCCCACACAATTTATCCACTTTTTGAGGTTTGTTTTGCTTGAATCTTAGCCTGGCCCCCAAGACAGATAATTTGAACTAGAAATCATAAGCACCAGAGGGGATATTTATCAAAGAGTAAGGTAGCACATGATCCATGGATGTGGCACATCAGAAGTACAAACTCCCACACATTCACACCTGCTGCCTCGTGGTCACTCGCATTGCTTGCTCCTCTTTATCACTCCACCAATCTTGTAGCTGAACCCAATACCTAAACCTAGCCACAGGGTCCCTGGCCCTCCAAGACCTCATTTCATCAGTGGTGCGGTACCTGAAGGAGCCACACAGGTGTGAACAAGCTCATAAAAGCAATGGCAATGAACAGTAGTTTAACTAGGCCAGTTCCCTATCTAAATGCATACATCTGGCTTAAGATAAAACTGTACCAAAATCAATGCATGCACTAACGTTCTTCCTTGTAGACAGTCCTTTCTCAACATGTCCTGCCATCACCTGGAAGAATCATCCGAGGTGGAATGGTGACCACTGCGGTACGACATGGCCTCCACCAGCACAGGACGACAGGAGGCTACTGCCATCTGCCGCGCCTCACGCACTGCATTGTACATTGCTCTCACGTCACCTCCATCCACCCGGATAGCAGAGATTCCATACATTGGACCTCTTGCGACGATTCCATCCCCTGAAAGTGTGGAGCATCAAGAGCAAGGAGGGACAGGGTAGCTGAAAGGCAGGTGCCTGGATGAACATAATGATACGAGTATTTACACCTATTCACACCTATAAGAAGTCACCACATTGGTAGCTATTGGCTATTTGATAATTTGAACAAACTGTAGTTACAAAATATATAGTAGCATGTCAAGAGGTAAGAATTCAGCCTGAAGCACCTTTGACTGCTCTGACCACGCCTTTGACTTACCACGATACTGCTCTGAAGCTGGCGTGCTGATTGCGTAGCCATTGTTGCGACATATGAAAACGCAAGGGACCTCCAAGGTTGCGGCAAAGTTGAAGGCAGCGTGAGCATCTCCTTCACTCGCTGCTCCCTCTCCAAAGTAAGCGACCGTCACAGCATTTGATCCAGAGAGCTGTAGAGTGTAAGCATTCACACCCAAGCAGATTATTGGTAAAACTTCACTTCTAGTGTAGCTTCTCTAAAGCTTCTCCATGAAAACTAAGATCATGGTGAAGCCCATATATTCTCAGGGTTACAAACTCCTAAGCAAAATAGGCTTTTGTCTACACCTGAAGCCCCACAATGCTGCAGTTTTGTCTTTTATAAAAAGGTCTCAGGTGATGAAGGGACGGCATTCATACCTTAAGAGCGTATGCAGCTCCAACTGCGTGTGGAAGTTGGGTTGCTAAGGGTGAAGATATGGTATGGTAGTTGAGCTCCTTGCTTCCATAATGTATTGGCATCTGTCTCCCTTTCCCTGGATCCTTATTGTTGCCAAATAGCTATGAGAGTTATGAACAGAAATGGAAAGTCAGAACACAGGATCTTCCATGGATGGACAGGTTGAGGGGCCATGTTGTTAGCACACTCACCAAACTAACAGGTGATGTGGAATGACATGCACCAAAAGAAGGAAGTGAGTACGGGTACCAGAGGATCGACCCTTATTGAACTAGGAATATGTCTGAGTACACTGGCTACTTCTTACAGGTATGGCTGCTAGGAATTGGATGCTCTCACTTGGTTAGAAAACTGTGCAAGGGTGTACCCACGCCATAGCAGGACACCTTGCTCCCTGTACTGGGCAAACACCTTGATAGTGTGTGCGCAACAAGGCCCTTATGTTACACTGACAGCACTGTGAACACTATTAATAACTGTAATGGTCTGTTAATATCAGTGTTCAGAGTTGGACTTTAAAAGGAATCTTCATGCTCAGACGTAACGTTTTGGGGGGTAAGAATGAGGAGTGCTGAACATCCCATAGCAAAAGTTGCACATCCATACCAGAGTAGTCATCATGATTGCGCTACAATCAAATTACTCACAATGTCCTCAGGGTGGAGAGCTGCTGCACTTCCCACAGTGGTTGCCTCTTCCCCTTGTGATGTGAGATAGAATGAAAACCGTCCCTGAATTCAAAAGATAAGGTACCATGTCAGTTGACGACTTACATCTGATGTATCATCACAGCACTTCAAGGTGCCGTATCAGACGTGCCATATCAGTTGTCTTCAGTTGCCATATCAATTGACGACTCATATCTGATATGACATCACAGCTCTTAGAGGCATTTGTTTTGCTCTGCCCTCTGAAATTACAGCAACATCATGTAACTTTTATTTCACACTTTTTCAAACTACTCACCTGGCGCTGGGCTTCATAGAAAAGGGTGTCCATTGTCTGAGAAGGATCAGAAAAGGAGGGATATCAGGGATATCATCAGGATCCATCCGGAAGAACAGTTTCAAGCAACAATAAACTATCATGTTCGCAACCTCACAGCTTGCCAGGCTTTGCAGGCTGACTCAGATAGTCTGAGTGTTAAAATTTTGTCAGACTTTCAAAATCTCATACTAAACAAAGACCTGCATCGTCTTCTGTGCTCCCAATCATGCCAATGCCTCTCCTGCATTGTCCCACCTAAATGTCACATCATCACCTGGAGAGTTGCCATGGTCTTGTAAATCTTGATGGAAATCTCCCTATCCAGATTATTTGGCACATGCGCACCATCCACAGGTCTACCTGTCATGTCTACGGTCCGATAGGTTGCAATCCGTGGCCCTTGCAATGGCCCTCCTATGAAAGTCAGGTTGCCTGTTAGGGGCACTTTACCCCCAGGAAGGTCAATATAGTTAGTTCCTGATCCATCATCTTGAGTCTTTAAGCTTGTTGAAATTTGACGTAAGCAACCCCAGGCGTACGTGGAGATGCTCTGACATGACAGGCTTTCTTTTAGCCTAATTAAATACATAGAAAATTTTAAAACAAGCTACAGCATCAAATTGGACTCTCGGAACAGGTCATTGCCATCGCATGCTGACGCAACCTTCAGCCCTAGTCGGCCCCGGAACCAAGTTAGTTTTGATATTGTGCAGTGAAAAATAGAACTTTAAAACGAGCAATTGTTTGCTCATTAGCTGTTTTCCAGTGATTGAGATAGGTACATTGGTTAGTGCCTTAAATATTTCAGCCTGGCCCATTAGGTAATACCTATGTAAACCACTTTGAAACATTCATCTTCATATTATTCTGCAGATAAAATGTTGAGAATCAACTTTCTAAACAAAAAAGCCTTCAAGGATGTCGGAAATGATGTCATTTTCCCAAGATCTAAGAGGATGAGTTCCTATTCTCATGTGTTGAGAGTTGGGAGCCAGGACACAAGCTGCAGCTATTCAGGGCTCAGTTCTGAGCTATTCCAATCACATGATAAAAAGAAGAGGAGTGCTTCTTCCCTCTCATTTTCAAGACGGATAAGGAAGAGCTTCGTTTCTATTCCTAGAGCACCTTCTTCTCAGAAGGATGTGACATCTATGCATCCCGATCATGATGCTGATTCAACTTGCTGTCAAGAAGGCTCATCGATGGGGTTGTTTGATGTGAATGGCGTGTTCAGGCTTTTGATGGATGTGAGGGATTCAGAGCTTGATCAGTTTGGTGAGCAGTTGGACAGATCATTCCGCGTGAGCTTCATCATAATGATTTTTATGTAGGAATGTGACGCAACTATAAATTGAAATATTTGAGAGATTGTTTGATATCATGGTGTTCGTAATGTCTACACAGGGATCAGTGCAAGAGCTTAGCAAACAAGAGGAAATACTGAATAATCATCAATTCATCATGGTTGGTGATTGCTGCTGATGTGTAGGTGTAGTAAATAATGCTGTTTACTCATCTTACATTCAGCATGCCATGCATGAGGCATTCGCAAGCCTAGGGTTCCAGATTGAGAGCCTTACAAGCCGTGGTGGAGCCTTGGCTTTGGCCAATTTATCATTGAGCTTCTTGGCGCCTCTCAGGCAAGCCTGGAGCTGCCGAGCTTTGCATTACAGAGCATCTGAAAGAGCTTAGACCCTCGAGCAGTCCCTCATGGTACTTGCGTTATACGCAGTGGATTTTCATACTTAGTAGAATGCACATTGGCCAACCTTTACATCTGTCATGTAAAAGCAATAGTTCCACTTGGTGCTCCTTGATGTGCTATCACCCTGCAGGTCAAGAGATAGGTTTGAGGTGTCTGTTTGGGTTGAGAAAGTGAGTGGTGCCCGTTTAGTGTTGGGACAGAAGGTATCACGTCTTCCTTATCCTCGAGAACTAGGGAGCCCCAAGGGTGGAGACATGATGAAGGTGAATTTTAGCTTGTCAGGATGCAGTGTACACAGCTGATGTACACAGGATGCAGTGTACACAGCTGATGTACACAGGATGTAGTGTACACAGCTGATGTACACAGGGTGCAGTGTACACAGCTGATGTACACAGGATGTAGTGTACACAGCTGATGTACACAGGATGCAGTGTACACAGCTGATGTACACAGGATGCAGTGTACACAGCTGATGTACACACAAGTGGCATAAAGTTATGGGAGCCAACAACATCAGGCAGCATGTCATAAATTGAAGTGCAAGTTGATGCTGCACTAAGCAAATGTACTACATGTAGACTGACAGAACAATGCAAAATGTGGCTTTCAATGGCTCATGACCTCAGGTAGATGTCCTGAGAGCAGAGGCCACTGTTGTCTTCTTAGACTCGCGCTATCAGCCTGTCAGGGTACCTGCTGACATAAAAAGTGTCTTCCAACGTCTTCTGGAGCAAAACAGGACTGATTGAAAGTACAGATTCAAGAGAGGGGCTCATAGTTTGAATGTTGCTGAATTTTTGGGAACATGCAAACATTTCTGTTTTATAATTTCAAAGCAAGTGACTTAAAAGACATGGCTACATTGTTTACATAGTTTGGTATTTATACATACCTAGGAATACATGAAGCTGATTTGTTGCCTTACATAATTTGCATTA